>JAHRHZ010000029.1:5575532-5706614 GCA_024137785.1 Ginglymostoma cirratum
TACACCTTGTTATCTCAGATTCTCCAGCATCTGCAGTTCCTACTGTCTCCCGTTCATATCCAGATGCCTTTTAAATGTTGTAATTCTATCAGCCTCCACCCACACACACTACCCTCTGCCTGAAAATGTTGCCCCTTGGGTCCCTTTTAAATCTTTACCCTCTCACCTTAAACCTATGCCACCTTTGGACACCCCACCCCTGGGGAAAAGACCTCACAAACTGTTTCTCCCTTCACAAATGTAGCCTGATGTCCTAAATATTTCTAGAAGTTACTGTTTTTATTCAAGACTTCCAGTGTTCACAGTATTTTGCTTATATAAATAAAAAAATTATCAATCTGTGATTCAACATGTACAATTGAAACTAATTTGAGAAACAAACAGAAATACCACCCCAGCTTGGTAGCACTAATCAATAGCGGAATGCCAGTCTGTTTCCATTGTCCTGCTCCCTTATACAGCTCCGTACTTGTGGACAAGTCTTCTGATACCAGCTGCTTCAGAAAAGGAGACAAACCTTCAAAATCAACAACTTCCTCATAAGCCCCGAATGAGAGCTGATCTCAAATGAAACTTGCAGCAAGCTAAAGGGATTGACATGGTAGATGCAGACAAAATATTTCTCCTGGCTGGGGAGTCTAGAACCGGGGGCACAATTTTAAAATAAAAGTAATGCCACTTAGGTCCCAGATGAGGAGAAGTTTTTTTTTTGAACTTTGGAACTCTCTACCACCGAGGGCGATGGAGGCTCAAACAACCGAGTACACTTAAGGTAGAGCTTGATAGATTTCTGATTACTAGTGGTGTACAAGGCCATGGGGATAGGATGGGTAAAAGACAAGTGAAGTATTCAATCAGCCATGATTATATTGAATGGTGGGGTAAGCTACTCCTGTTCCTATATTACAATGGAAAACCAACTAGGCTGCATGTCACTATGTTACTGCCGCCAACAGCTGACATCGTTCAAGCCAATAATTAAGATAAAATAAGACTTTCTGAAGTTACACACTAGGTTATAAAAGTCTACAAATTTTAAGTCACGTGAATTAAAAATAAATGCAACACAAGAAGTGATTTTGTCTGAAGTGTATCAGAGCTCTGCGTCTATAGGATTTCGAATACTAGGAAGCCTCTTTTCAGGTTTGGAATGTAATAAAAATGGGTTACTGAAGAGTAGCTACAATCCTAATGCAACCCATGGGCCAACTGACGCCCACTTCCTCTTTGGTGCTTTTCTGAAGTGTTGCTTCACAGAATTCTGGGCATGCCATCATTGCCAGCTCATCTGCATGGTTACTGAGTTGGATTTCAATACTGTCCGTTTATTGCAAAACTCAGCAAGGACTACTGATTGGAGGTACAGCCATTACAACTTCCTCACAAGCCAACCGTAAGGGTTGCATTAAAACTGAATTATTAATCCAGTAGCAAAAACTGAATATGTTGAGTATTTTAAGCAGATCAATTAACTTCATTTGTCACTCCACATATGCTAATATTTCAGGCCATCCGCCTTTCATCAGAACTGAATATTAGGGTGGAACAAGTTTTAAGCAAGTGCGCAGACAGGAAGAGATTCATGAATGACAGAAATATGAACAGCTGCTCATTGAAACTAAAAGAAAAGCAAGCCAAAACCAGGAATAAGGAAGGAAACAAAATGAGGGCAGAAACTTTGATCTGAAAATACTGAATTCAACGTTCAGTCCAGGAGGCTGTCAAGTCCCTAATGGAAAAAATGAAGTACTGCTCCTAGAGATTTCATAGAGCTTCATTGGAACACTGCACAAAAACAAAGACACAGATATCCACAGGGAGCTAAGTGAAGCATTGAAATACATGGCACAGGGAAGCTTAAAGCCAGGCTGACAAACCAATTCCATATTCACACCAGACTCAACTACTGTTTCTTTACTAGTATCATCAAAACTACCTTTGCCTTGATCTACACAGTTTTGACCATTTAATCATTCCTGCTTGCTAACTTACCACTGGCTTTACTATTCTTTCATATGTACAGTGCTCCATACTCATCTTTCAAGCCTTATGAAAATACGAAAATGGCCGCTAGCCCAGAGTACAATGGTGTGTTGTGGGAAAGGCCAGCCCTCGCGCTCCAGCACTTTGTCACAGCTGTGACAAGAGAAATTAAAAGCCCTCTTACACTTCTCCATGCCACCTCATTCCCCCAACCCAACAGCTCCTCACACTCTCCACGCAAACCTAGGCCTTTCTATACATTCCTCATAGCCATTGACAGCCTTGATGCATGCCAACCCAGGAGAGTCCATGCTCTCCAATCACCATCCTTTGCACTCATACCCTCCAGGCCAACTTATTCTGCATCAGTTACAGACAGACAAATATGTTGAGATTAAATAAACTTATTCAGTGTCTTTTGATGAATTCACTATTCAAAAATACACCCTCATCCATAAAAGCTGTCACTATATATACCTTCTTTTAATCCCTTACAAAAACAAGCATCGTAATCACAGCTCCACTGGCTGAAGAGGTTTGGAAGCAAGGTCTGGCTGGAGTGTGAGAGAGAGCGCATGAGTGTGTGACAAATGGCCCCTTTCCCTTTCCTAACTAGGCACAGAATGTTTATGAATGAGGTACAAAACCCCACTCCCAGTAGATAACTGGCAAAATCCCACACAGTTTTCTGGATCACATCCAAGGGTGGAGGTTACTCCAACAGTCACTGATTGTAAAAAAAGTGTTCATCTTCCTGCTGCTAATTAAGTGGCACCTCCCACCCCACATTCAAACAGGCCTCATGGTGGCATATGAGTGGAGAGAGATTTATTTTAAAAAGTAACAGGTATAGGTTTTAAGTTGGGAGAAAGAAATTGCAATTATATAGCAACTTGCACAAACTCAGCAGATTATAATTAGATTTTTATTTCAATTCAGTATTTCTTAAGTGTCCATCTCAAAGTAAAGATACGGTTGCAGTTTCGTGCCTCATCCAAGAGTTGACGTCTCTAGCAACGTAGCTCTTAGTCAGTACTGCACTGGGTGTGTCAGCCTGCATTATATTCTGACTGAGAGGCAAGTGCTACCACAGTGTGACAGTTATCACAGAGTATTGTTGATGTATCATTACTCTTCAAAAAGGACAGAAAAACAAAGTAATGTCATGGTTATCACATTATACTGTTTGCAAGTTCCTATTTAATTAATATCGTCTCCAAACATTTTGGCTGAATCAGAAACATTACTGCTGTCTCCACAACAAATCCGTACACAAATAAATTTACATTAATATGGGAGATGGGATGGATTGTAATAATAAGCTTTAACCATTTGTAAACTTACCATCCAAAACAGAAGATAGCAAAATATATGCCAATCATAGTTGTGACCACATGACGTATGACAACTCCAGCTCGACTGGGACTGAGATAAAGACGGAACCAGAAGGCTGCAAAAAGGGCAAACAACTGACATACTGCAAAATTCACCTGCAAAACAAAACAAAACAAAAAGCAGCCTGAGCCAAGAGTAGCCAGATCTTCATTCAAGACACATATACTGGTGCAACCCTGTCTGCTCTGTAACTCAGCTTTTAGAGAGACATTGCTGGAAGTCAATGTTTGAAGTAAATGGTGTAATCTCAGCAGTTTCCTATTCCTGATCAAATAATCTCAGTTAATAATTCACTGTGCAGTGCTTGCTTTCCTGATGTAATTTGTTTTTCTAGGTAATCAGGGTACCAGAGCTTACTGTTCAGCTAGTGTCTCAGCTCAGATCAATTTGATACCAGGCAGAAATATAAGCAGTACAACTCCATAAAATATAGAAGCAATGAAATGCTCGTGTATAAACAGATGTACAATTATATATTGCACATCATAACAATTAGTTCAGACATTGATTAAGGCTCATGAAACATTTTGGCATCATTTTAAAAGATATTCTGCAATTACGAAACACTCATTTATGGTTGGTTTCCAATGTGGTTTACATTAGACTACTCAGCAAAACTATTCTGATTATGTCTAAATTTAAGAAGTTGCATTTTTTAAGAAATTACTATTTATTGCTTTTTTGAAGGGGAGAAAATATCCTATTACACATTTAAGTAAACCATCTTATCAAAAGGTGGGTATTCAAAGGATTAGGATTATGCAACATATTTCTTCCAAAGTGTAGATTTTGGCATGTATAATACTGCTGACACTTGGCATGAACAAAAAATCATGAATCTCACTCTGATAAAGGAAAAGAACTTTTCACAAACACTTATTTCCCATTAGCACATCAATAAGTCTATTTTTTTTACTCATGTGCCTTCCCAAATGTTGCTCGCAAAGAAAAATTTGTAAATTTTATCTTCCATCCTCAACTTTGTTTTCTACACTCCCTCCTGGCTGTTCTCTCTACATCTCATTCTAAAACTTCTCACTTTATCTTCTGTCTCTCCCTATGTTCAAGTCTCTTTGGCTGCTGTTTTCTACAGGACAGTTGCTGAGTTGGACCAGCTGGATGTTTAAATACTTTTAAAATTCCTCCTTGGGGTAGGAGTTTTTCACCCACAAGCTAAGTATTGGCCATCTCAAACTGCCCTTGTGAAGGTGGTAGTGAACTTTTCATTTTAACTGCCACATTCTCTGTGATGGTGCTAAATAATCGGTTCCAGGATTTTGACCCAGTGATGATAAATGGAAAAGCGATCTGTGTCCAAGTCTGAGCTAGAGATTATGGAACTGGGAGTGCTGCTGAAGAAATCTCAGTGTTGATACAGTCGGGCCTCCAGTAGCACACACACTATACAGAAATACACTACAATAGTGTCTCCAGTTGTACACACAGCACCGCCATTTTAAAGAAGGTATATTCAAAGATGGCAGAATCGAATAGATTGAATACCCTTTATGGTCACGTGCGCTCAGATGAGTGCAGCGAAAAGTTTGTAATGTCACCTTTCAGCACCATCTTAGGTGCAGAAGACCTAGGTACACAAACTTTTAAGAGTAGTTACAGAGTAATAAAAAAGTGTTGCTACATATTAAAAATATATATAGATCAGCATGGGAACAGTTGAAGTCCAGAATGAAAGTAAGTGACACTTCAGTGCCAGTCCATGCCCGCCAGCCCCAGAGCACGAAGCCATGCTGCCTCCACGTGCCAGCCTCCGTCCAGGACTCGGCCCGTTCACTACGCTCCACCATGGGACTCGGCCTGTTCGCTCTGCTCCACTCTTCAACTCCAGTCTCCAGGTAGGGCAGAAGGATGGGGGGTTAGGGGATGAGAAGAATAGCTACAAAGAGGAGGAAAAAAGAAAAGAAAAGAGAAAGGGACTGGCGAGCAGAGGAGCTCTGACTGGAGCGTCCTACTCTGCCACCATCTTGCAATCTGCTGGCTATGCCACATTGTGCGAGAGAAACCTCCATTACATCAGCTGATACTTAAAATAGCATGTTAAAAATGAAATTGCTTGGTTATAAATTTTATTTAAGCAAACATTATCATGATGGTTGAACAACAAAGATCTTTTTGGTAAACTAATATTTGAAATCACAGTACAAAGAGAATTGTTAAAAATAATTGATGATGCTTTGAAAATGGAAAAATATTCTGTTTCCCACATAAATGAGCGATGTGGTGTTTGAATTTCAGTGCAGCTTTAATGATTTGTATACGTTGCATGCCAACGATTACTGGGTCATTATAAAACAGCATATTCCTTCAACTGTTTGCAATAAGCAGAGTACCAGCACCAAAATTAATCTTCTTGACAGCTTCCTTTTCAATTCTGGACGCTAGATTTTGATTTTTGGGGGCTATGCTTTCTTTCTCATTAACTCATTTATTATGGAGATGCTGTGACGTAATTTCTAAAAGTTCTGAATTTGTGATGATGTAGGGGCTATTTGCACACGTACAAAAGCAGAATGAGAATAATTACGAACTCTCCACTGAACCCAAATCCACAGTACGTAAAGAAAGCTTTAAATTTTCTAAAGAACATGGTATTATAAACACAATCTGACAAAGGATTTTCTTCAACGTATCCGACATGCATTACACAAGATATCATCAACTTAAAACAGACTTTTCACCGGGTGGTTAGGTAACAACTAATGAGCTTCTGTTCCAGTAGAAGCTAGAATATTTTAACCACACAGTTCACAACTTTATTTACTGCATCTCAGATCTCAATCTCAAATTTAAATCTCAACAATTTCTGTGCTCATTACAGTAGGATCCACCACGATTTTTCGCAAGTACAGTAGCTCTTGTATGAATGCAGCCCTAAACTAGACATTCCACATCCATTTGCAGCTGATGTATTATGTTGGCAATTTGAAGTCTTCCCTCAACTTTCAGTTAGCTGAGTATTCCTCTACTGACAAGTTCAAAATGGTTCTCTCTTTTGCTGTCCCCTTCTCCCCACCCCCGCACAGCTCTCTTGCTGCCTTTTTCTCCTTCCTTACAGTTCTTGCAGCTTGCTTCTCTCCCACATCTTTCTTGCAGTCCATTCTTTTACCCCACCCCTCTCTTGCAGCCTCCCTCTGCCCCTTCATCTAGCTGAAGCCTCCTTCTCCCTCCCCAAACTCTCTGCCACGTTCTCCCCCTCCTGTCACCTTTGCTCTCACCTGGCTAATGTCCCCAACCAGGCCCCAGGAGACTAAGCTCCCAGATCCAACAAAAGCCCTCATCTCGCCCACGTCCCCGACAAAAAGCACTATATCCCAGCCAATTTCGTTTTTGGATAGCTCCCCAGTTCCAGGTTCTCGATGGCTGATCCTGAACCTCACCCCACCTGGCAGCGATCCTCCCCATTCTTTGGCTGCACAGTAGCTCTTTCAATGCTGATACTGGCTTTCCCAACTACACACTGCTCCACCAAACACAGGCTGTTTTTTTCCCAAGTTTGCTGAGTTCACTAGTGTCTCTTTTCTCATTGGTCCCCTCTGTATGAATGAATTTATCCCCCACAATTTTGAGGCTAACTCATCTATTTTGAGGGCTGAGAAGTACTACCATACTAGCCCAAACCATGCTTACAATACACATAACACCATGTCCAATCTTAGATGTGACGCCAGAACTGGATGGCACTTATTGAACAATCCTAATTGAGCTAAAACTTACACTAACAACTAATTTAAGATCAACAGTTGGACTCACAACATGGCTCACTTACACTGCTGGATGCTATTAGTCACAGGACAATGTCATTGAGTCAGAGGCATACAGCATGGAAACAAATGCTTCGGTCTAACCAGTCCATGCCAAACATAATCCCAAACTAGTCCCGTCTGACCTATATCCCTCCAAACATTTCCTATTCACGTACTTATCCAAATGTCTTTTAAACATGAATTGTGCCCATATCCACCAGTTCCTCTGGAAGTTCATTCAACACACAAACTACCCTCTGTGTAAAATGTTTGCCTCTCACGTCTTTTTTATATCTCTCTCCTCTCACCTTAAACATGTGCCCCCAGTCTTGAAATCCCCCATCTTAGGGTAAAGACACCTCCCATTAACTCTATCTATACCCCTCATGATTTTACAAACTTCTGTAAGATCACCTTTCAACTCCTACACTCCAGTGAAAGAAGTCCCAGCCTAACAAGCCTTTCTTTATATCTCAAATCTTCCATACCTGGCAACATCCTGGTAAATCTCTTCTGAACCCTCTCCAACTTAATAATGTACTTCCTATAACTGGACAACAGTTTTCCATAAGAGGCCTCACCAATGTGCCTTGCAAACAAGACGAATTCTTTCAAGTATTGCACTTTTTATAACTAAACAAAGCTTTAGGGGAACAGTTCCCTGGTATATTCCCTAGAGTAAAATCTTGATAAAAGTCAACTTACCTTCCTGGAATTAAAAATAAAACTTCAGAAATAACCGTTCCCTCCCAGATTCTCTAGAACAACATCATGACCAATGATCACCATTTCTCATGAAGCATAAATTGTTTTTCCCTTTGATGGCGTTCATCCAATTCTGAGAGCACAGGATGAAAAGTTTTGAGAATTGCTCTTTTTTCTTTAAGCAATATTCAACATATTAAGTATTGGTACACAATGGTCATTTCTCAATCACTCAATACCAAGCACCAACGACAAACACACTTCTGGTATTTAACTGTATTCCAATTTTGCAATTTGCTTGCTCAAATGAGTTGCACAGCATTAGTGTGGAATCAAAATATCATGAGTGATTAACAAGCAGCAAGAAGCAAAGACAATTGGTTCTAGTCCCAAAGAATCACAGGGCTGTTCTCTCATTGAGGTGACTGATGGTCATGATGCCTCAGATGAAGGGTGAGGTTGAGAAGGCAGGACCTTCATGGTGACCTCAGCCAATATAGGAATTAAAGCCACGCTATTGGCATCATTCTGCATTGCAAATCAGCCATCCAGCCAACTGAGCCAACCAACCCCATCAAACAGTAATAGTCAGCACAGAGCAAGTGTAGTACAATCCTTCGATTTCCTCTAATCATGTGTTGTCAGCTCATAATCCGTTTAAAAGGTTTCTCTGCTTACAATTTTCAAGTTGAAAGCACTTCTCTAAGTACTTACTAACAAACTGAACTTGACACACCAGATTTGATGAGTCATTGTACAGAGGAAAACGAAACCGCACACATTAAAAGCACCATTCAGAAGCCTCTATAACCTGCTTTTGACGGAACTAATGGAGTTTGACCAATCCATGAAATCCTGAATGCAAAATATAATTGGGAGCCTAATACAAACTGAGCAGCACACTTGGCAATTGAAATTTGAGTGCTTTATCAAATAATCACATCAAGTGACAATTATTTTATTATTATCCTGTTCACATTCATTATTAGCTAAATAAACTGATCTTTCTAGTCATACCTCGCAAATAGATAAAACCCCAGCGGTAAATTCTAAATCTAGCTAGCTGGTTTTAAAATACTGATCACACTTATTAGATGACTTCCAAACTTATTCGTACTTCAAGGTTACAGGTCAAATAACATTATGAACTTACGTAGCAATTTTGAAGAGAGCAATACAGAGACTAAGATCTACAGTATTAATCAAAATTTACCAATGATAATGAGGGATTTAAAATGTTGAAGCACAATGACCTTAATTCAACAGAGTTCACGCAGTGAAGTGCTGGCATCAATCAAACATAAAACAGACTTTTAAAGCACAGAAGACTGCCATTCAGCCAAATAAACCATGCCTGTGTTTCCATTCTGCATGAGCTACCACCACTTCACCTCATCTTATCCTATCAAACAGGATGCTTTTTTCTCCCTAGTGTACATGTATATCTAGATTCTCCCTGGATCCATCTATGCTATTCATCTCAAATACTCACGTGTCAGCAAGTTACACATTCTCAGCACCTTGAGTAAATACGTTTGTCCTGAAGTCCATATCAGCTTCATTTATGGAATTTTTACTTAAGCTGTTTTCTTTTCATGAACCTACACTTGCTCTCAGCATCCCTCTCTTGCATTTTTGTGCTGTCACCCCTTAGCTAGAGATACCTGACTTATATTATTGTTGTCTTGCTATGCTATTCAGTATAGACACAAAGCCAGGAAGCCTTTCATTGCTGTCAGCAGGCTCAGTCAAGTCAAGGAGATAACCTATGCTCAGGGGTTCCCAGCAGAGTAAGTCAGGGCAGTGCCTGATACCAGTCCAGGGTCTGCTTGGGTGATTCTCTCCTCATTCAGGGTTATAGAACCAAGGGTCTAGCAATAGCAGGAAGGAAATCGATATTAGTAAGAAAATGATGCTGGGGAAATGAATGGGACTAAAGACTGACAAATCACCAAGACCAGATGATCTACATCACAGAGTAGTGGCCCTGGAAATACCAGGTAAATTGGTGGGAATCTTCCAAAGTTCAGAAGACTCTGGAGCAACTCCTACAGGTCGGAGGGTGACAGATGTTACACCACTATGTAAACAGAGAGAATAAGTAAGAACAAAGAATTTCAGATCAATTAGCCTGACATCAGTAGCAGAGAAATGCTAAAGACTATTATAAAAGGCATGATAGCAGAACACTTGGAAAGCATTAATGGATTGGCCATAGCCAGAATGGGCTTACAAAAGAAAAATCATGCTTAAATCTACTGGAGTTTTTTTTTGTGGAGAATGTAACCAGCAGAATAGATAAGGGAGAATCAGCAGATGTGTTGTATCTGGGTTTTCAAAAAACTTTTGATAATATCCCCGATAAGAGATTAGCAGACAAAGTTGAAGGACATGGAATAGGTGGTGATACATTGGCATGGAGTGAGAATTAATTGACAGACAGGAAACAGAGAGTGGGAATTGAAAACAACCAATGCTGGAGATCACATTAGGTCAGACAGCACCACAGAGAGACAGCAAGCTAATGTTTCAAGTCTAGATGACTCTTCATCAGAGCTGAAGTCTGGTGTGGAGAGGGCAGCACTTATGCTATAGTTTGGGGTGGGGCGGGTTTGGAGGTACTGAGATAGGGTGCTGGTGAAGAGAAGATATTGATAGTTCAGATTAAGTGATCTGAATGTGAAAATGGCAAAACAATGGTGTCTTTCCTGCCAAACTTGAAGTGACAGACAATCCAGCTGGGGTGGTGGGAGAGGAGAGAGGACATGATAACAGAGTATAACAAGCTAAAAGAAAGGGAAGAAATAGTTCACAATTTGAAGGTGTTGAACTCGAATATTAAGCCCAGAAGGCTATAAAGTACTCGTCTAAAGAAGAAATGTTGTTCCTCCATTTTGCACTGTGATTCACTGGAACACTGCAACATGCCAAGGTCAGACAAGTGGATATGTGAGCAGGATGCAGTGTTAAAAATGACCGGCCAGGGGAAGGTTAATGTTGTGCTTGTGCACAGACCAGAGGTGCTCTGCAAAGCGGTCAGTCTGCATTTGGTTTCTCCAATGTAGAGTGGGCCACATTGAATGCAGCAAATACAATACACAAGATTGGAGGAGGTACAGGTAAAATACTGCTTCACCTCGAAAGATGGTTTAGGCCCTTGGATGGTGAGCAGGGAGGTGGTGGAGGGGCAGCTGTTGCATTTTCTGTGGTTACATGGGAAGGTGCCGTGGGGAGTATCTCCAGGACATAAAATGTTCCTCAGACTGCTGTTCCCACCAAATCCTGTGATCCACGATCAACGCCATGCATCAGCATATGCAAGCACTCAACTGGACTCTGCAGCAAAATCAACTCACCCTCTCTCAAAGCTGTGCCAGTCCTCAGTTTCACTTCATCCTTTGCTTCATCCGTTCTTCAATAAAAGACATTTTCTCTTTCTTACAGACATCAAGGCATGCAAGCTCCAGCAACTGATGGACTCCAATATCCATCCGCGGTCTGTCCCTTAGCCCCCTTCCAGCCCTCAGATATCATCACTTTCTGTCCCTCCCGAGGCCACTCTCCCCAACTCCAGCCCTTGGTGTGCATTCACCATACCGTCTGACTTTCCCCTCTCAGATTGAATGTACAGACCTTGGCAAAGGTCTACAAAACTAGGCGGGACTAAGAGTTATTAGAAGGATGCAAGGAGACTTCAAGGTGATTTAGCCAAGTTAAACAAGCGAGCAAACAAATGGCATACATTGTATAACATACTTCAATGTGAAGATATATATTTTGGTGCAAAAAGTACAGAAATGAACAGAATTATTTAAATGGTGATATATTGGGAAATGTAGATGTAGGTGTCCCTGTATACCAGTCAGTGAAAGTAGGCAAGTGCAGTAAGCAATTAGGAAAGCAAATGGCATATAGGCCTTTAGCGCAAAAAGATTTCTGTTCAGAAGTAGGATGTTTTACCACAATTATACAGAGCCTTGGTGAGACCATACTTGAAGTATTGTAAGCAGTCTGGTCTCCCTAGCTAAGAAATTATATACTTGCCATAGTGGGAGCGCAGTAGAGGTTCACCAGGCTGATACTTGGGATGGCAGGACAGTCCAATGAGGACAGATCGGATCAACTTGGCCTATATTCACAACAGAAAGACGAGAGGTGGTCTGATCAAAATATACAAAATTCTAACAGGGCTGAATAGGAAAGATGCATGGAGGAAGTTTTTCCTTGTTGGGGAGTCTAGAACCAGGGCAGACTGGCCTGCAGTCAGTTTCACAGTGTGGCAGTCTGTGAAGATATAGTCACTCATCTCTATCTACATGGATAAGGAGAACCACCAATTCGATTGGGACAACACCAAGATCCTGGGACAAGCAAAGCAGATACAGGCACGGGAGTTCCTAGAAGTCTGGTACTCCACGAAGAAAGCCATCAACAAACACAGAGCTCTACCTCATATACACTCCATTGAGAAGGAAAACCGGAAGTGAGGTAATCCAGCTCAACGGACTCCAGAACTTAAAAACCAGGTGGGAAAACACAACGGCGCTTCATCGGAGGCTGCACTAATGATGTTACCCAGCAGGGTAATGAAACTTCTGCAGAACAACAACGAACCAGCTCAGTGAGCCAACCAACCAAAGTAACCACATGGTAGGTCAAGGTATCAAGAAAGAAATAATGGGAGCTTGTCAACAGGGTACACTAATTATCATGAGGGATTTTAACCTACAAATAAACTAGAAAAATCAGATAGGGGAAAAAAATAGTCTGGATGAAAAATTCATTGAATATTTTTGGGACAATTTCTTAAGTTAGCATGTTAGGGCACCAACTAGAAAGCAGGTTATACTTTCTCTGGTTTTGATGTACCCCTCATAAACAAAGCTTTTCACTGTATTTCGGTATACGTGACAATAAATAAAATCAATGAATCGTGATAAGATTAATTGTTGACCTTAACATGAAAGCGCCTCTGGGTAGCAGCATAATATGACTGAATTTTACATCCAGTTTGAAGGAGAACTGTGTGGATCCAAGACTACCATTTTGAATTTAAACAAGATCAATTATGAGGGCATGAAAGCATAGCTAACAAAAGTGAACTGCAATTTAGGTTAAGAGATAGGTCAACAGAGACATAGTGGCAAATATTTAAGGAGACATGTCAGAAAACGCAGAATAGATACATTCGAACAAGTGAGAAATATTCTAAGGGATGGATCCACCATCCATGATTAACTAAACGTCCAAGATGGCATCAAACTCAAAGCAAAGTCACAACTGCTGGCAGGTCAGAAGACTGGACAGAACACAGCAAAGAATTATTAAAAGATTAATATTGAGAGAAAAATTAGAGTATGAAAAGGAAGTTAACCAGAAATTTAAAAAGATAGGAAAGTCTCTAGCAATTTATAAAAAACAGTTAACAAAGTAAGTGTTGGTCTTCTAGAAAATGAGTTTGGGGAACTAATAATGGAGGATAAAGAATTGGCACATGAATTTAACAGGTATTTTGCATCATTCTTCACTGGAGAGGTTGCAAGTAGTATATCAAAAATATCTGTAAATTAGGAATTGAAAGAGACGGACAAATTCAATTGGAACTAAGAATTGACAATCCCCAGGACCTAACAGATTTCATCCTCGGGTCTTAAATGTAGTAGCTAGTGAGATAGTTGACCTAATGGTTTTGAGTTTCATAACTCATTAGATTCTGGAGAGGTTGTTTTAGAATGTAAACTAGCTGCTGTAATTCCTTTATTCAAAAGGGAAGGATGAATAAAGCAGGAAACTACAGGCCAGTTAGCTGAACACCTGTGATAGGGAAAATGTTAGAAGTTATTCTTAAAGACGTTATAACAGGGCACTTGGAAAAGTTCAAGGTAATCAGGCAGAGCCAACATAGTTTTGTCAAAGGAAAATCATGTTTAAATAACTTAATGGCATTCTTTCAAGAAGTAACTCGTGCTGCAGATAAAGGGAAACAGTGGGTGTATTGTACGTGGATTTAGAGAGGGCATTTCATAAAGTGCCACATCAAAAGTTAGTGCAGAAAATAGAAGCTCATGGTGTAGGGGGTAACATATTGGAATGGATAGAAGACGAACCGGCTAACAGGAAGTAGAGAGTAGTAGGAATAAATTAAGTCTTTTTCAGGGTGGCAGGACGTTACAGGTGGTGTGTCACAGGTGTCAGTAGTGGAGCCTCGGATCTTTACAATTTATAGAAAGGACTAAACGTACAGTAACTAAATATGCTGATGACTCAAAGATACATGGATGAGTGAGTTGTGAAGAGGACACAAGGTGCTTACAAAGGCATTTGGTAAGTTCAGTGAGTGGGCAAAACATCTGGAAAGAACAGTACAATGTGGAGAAGTGTGAAATTGCCCATTCTGGCAGAAAGAATAAAAAAAAAAATCAAAAGAGTGAGAGGTTACAGAGCCTGAGATCCAGAGAGATCTAGGTGTCCTAGTGCATGAATCTTAGAAGGTTTGTATGTAGGTACAGTAAGTAATCAGGAAAGCTGTTAAAGTGTTATGTTTTATTGCAAGGAGAATTGAATGCAAGAGTAGGAAGATTATTCCTCAATTCCACGGCATTGGTGAGACCATGTCTGGAATAATGTCTTTTTCCTCAAAAGGCAGTGGATGCAGAGTTTCTTTGAATGTTTATAAGTCAGAGGTAGATCAATTGTCGTTTACCATGACGATGAAAGCTAATCGGGATATGCAGGAATGTAAAGGTTGAAGTCAGATCAACCATGATAATATTGAATGGTGGAGCAGGTTTGAAGTGCTGAGTGACTTACTCTTGTTCCTTGTTCTTATTTTTGTAGGATACAAGGTAAACCATTCGGAACTGAGATAACAGAATGTATCTTCACTCAAAGGGTAGTGAATCTGTGGAACTCTCTACCACAGAAAGCTGTGGAGGCCAAGTCACTGCATATATTCAAGAAAGAACTAGATTTTATCATAGATTTAAAGGCATCAAGAGGTATGTGGAGAAGGCAGGAAAATGGCATTGAGATACAGGATCAGCCATTCTCACACTGCATGGTAGAGTAGACTCAAAATGCCAAAGGCCTACTCCCGTTCCTAATTTCATTGATTCTATTAAACTAACCAACAGAAGTAGTCTTGCCCCAGTTGTCTACTCAGAACATGAGACTGTGAATATTCGTGGAGAAGCCAAAACGGCAGCCAATAGGAAGCTTAAACACAAATGGGTTTTTCTTTACCGTCGAGGGCAAGTTAGTTTTGTAGTTTCTTCTAACAAGTTCACAGCCGAATGTTTTCATTCTTTCATACTATATCCCTCACCTGTTCAGTTCGGATTTGCTTATGCTTTGTGACTACAAAATTTGAGCCATCTCATTTAAAGAAATAGATAGCCAAAAGACTGATTGACAGACTTCTAAGTTTAGTTCAGGGCTCACAGTAATATCAAGTAAGCTGCCTGGGATCACGCATCTTCATTGGATTAGGGGAAGACCCTAGCTGGCAGAGGATGCTGTTATCAGTAGACTTTGTTTCTAAGTAGCTGTCAGTGCTTTGAGCATAGTGGGGGATGCAGGACGATGCCAGGGCCCAGGATTACAAGCTGAGCCTTCAGCTCTTTCACTACTTATATACATCAGTCCCAGGACTCACTTTCTAATCCATAGAGTCCCTACACTGTGGAAACAGGCCATTCGGCCCAACCAGTCCATACCAACTCTCAGAAGAACTTCCCAACCAGACTCACCCCTCTATGCTATCCCTGTAACCCTGTATTACCCAGCTAATCCACCTGACCTACACATCCATGGACAATTCAGCATGGCCAATCCACCTAACCTGAACACCCGGCGAAAACCCATCCAGACAAGAGGAAAACATGCAAACTCCACGCAGTCACTCGAGGCTTGAATCGAACCCGGATCCCTGGCACCATGAAGCAGCAGTGCTAACCACTGAACCGGTGTAGAAAGTGGCAGATTTCACATACTAAACGAAGTCTTAAGTACAGTATATCTCATGACCACTCCAGTTAGTACATAACTGACTGGTTAACCAATTTTTTTCCCCCAGTTTTGGTAGAATTGTTGTCGTCTTTAAAAATTAAGTGACTGTTAAAAAGGGAAACAGTGACATGAAAATACAAATGCTGCAGTTAATCCCATCTCCTTCTGCACTAGTTAGGTATTTTTTATGAAAAACACCAATAACCACAAAGATCTAAAGAAATAAGATCTTTATTTTTGTAGCATCCGAGGAAAGGCCTAAATTTTAAAAAAACGTCACATAAACCTCATTCTAAATGGATTTATTGCTTTGATCTAAGTGGAAGCGGATGTTACTCAAAGCCTTATTTTAACTGGCTCTGAATCAAATGTAGAAACCATGCTTTTTTTCACAAAAGGGAAATTAGATTAGAACATGAAAACACCATTCTCAACATCTCAAAGTTAGCAAAAACTGTAAATGATGGAACTCTGAAACAAAAATAGAAATTCTTGGAGAAACACTGCAGGTCTGGCAGCATTTACAAAGAGAAAGCAGAGTTAATGTTGTGTGTTTCGGAACCACCTTCCTCTCAACATCTCACTCTGCAACTGGAGTTTACGGACATGACATACGTTCCAGATCTCTGTTACATGTAAGTTTCTAGTGCATAATCCATAAATGCTGTACTGTGAAAATATAATTTGATAACTGAGCTGCACTCATTCCAGTTTTGCACTAGTAAACTTCTGAATCCAAAATAATGATGTTTCAAAAGTAAAAGAAAGGCAAACTTATCTTACTTCCGCATATCAAAGCATCAGCATTTGTGTAAAGCTGTCCAATCGGAGATGAAAAGAGTAAAGTTTGATAACAGAACACAAATTCTAGCTTAGAGACAGTAAGAACAGCCAATGCTGAAGAAGGGCCCCGAATCGAAACATCAACTTTCCTGCTCCTCTGTTGCTGCCTGGCCAGAGGTGTTCCTCCAGCTCCAGTGTTATCACAAATTCTAGCTTTGTTGCTTAGCTGGTAGAGCACAAGAACATTAACTGGCTAGCACCAAGGATCCTGATCTAGGGCACGGCATGAGGCATAAAGGATACTGGAAATATTGGCCCAGATATTCCACTGGTTTAAAAATTACCCACTCAGATTTAGATGACTTCTTGCCTCAAGATTCCTGGCCAGCTCTGTCCTGATGAAATGTCAGGTGGTGAGAGGGCCAGGTGCCAGGTAAGTTGGGGGGGGGGGGGAATCAGGCGTTGGGTCAATCTGGGTGGTAAGGACAGGGTCAGCACTTAGGGATTGTCATTATGGCAGGGTCGGCAGGGGGGGGGTGGCGGAGCATGAAGCATGTTCAGCACTGTGTTGGGGGTTCAATTTAATTATTACCCATAGTTACAGTAGAATTTTAATCCTCTAACTTTTCTTGGATAATTATTAGGTTTAGTTCTCTAACTTTAATGGGCTTTTTCAGAGCGTTCCAGAAGCAGGGTAATTTTCTATTGGAATTTTCAATTACCTGCACAATTCCTGTTGAGTCATCTGTGTTGGGGATGCACATGGTCCTGGCACACAACTCCAGTGTACCTTGCTCCAATGACTATTTTGCATTTGGGGTATTGTGATTTAAGTTTACAAACTTGTTTGTCTTCGTAGTTAAGTTCTTTATTAGTTGTGCTCTACAGAAAAGGGCACTTTTGCTTTTTTCTTTTCAGTGTCTGATAATATTGTGGCAGCACAGTATTCCTTAACTCACAGAAAAGGAATTTGTACTTCTCCCACTGGCAAGACAGCTCTTTCAGTCCTGGTTTCTAGTTTTAAATAAACATTAATAGTTTAGAAAGTCCTGAGAAGACCAATGTTACAAAAGAAATCAAAATGTCACAAAATCTCACAAAGGAAATTCCTGTCCCCACCAGAGTCTCCCCTGGTTGTGTGTCACGGAGATCCTTGGCTGATGTCTTTATACAATTGAACAGGAACAAACCATCCATCCTTCTCCATACTCCATCTCTAGTACAACCCTCAATCAGTTTCTCTCTTACCTGTTCAGATTTAGATAAAATATCTGCTGTGACATCTCTCCCATTGATTGATCGAGTTTATAGTTTTGGCTACTCCTACTCTTTATTATTACACTAGCCCAAAGGACCTTCTCTGTGGAGCATCAAAAATACTCACTAGTGAGTGAGTGCTGCGGTGCTAGGGATTCAATTTTTCAGATTGGGCATTAAACCAAGGTGCCTCTTCTGCTCTTTCAGGTGAACACAAAATATTCCTTTCCACTATTTCAAAAACAATTAGGGGAGTTAATCCGTCTACTTGTTAATACTTATTCCTTAAGTAATAAAATTAGTTCCTGTGGCAGCCTTCCATCTTCTGAAGATGATGGTTTGTACTAATGACGATCAACTCTGTGTTAAGCATTGCCTAGTATGGCTCAGGAATCCCATTCTGACAGCTTCAGAGAAAGACAGAAGAAGGAGAAGATGCATGATGCACTGCCCTCTGTTTTCTCAAGGCCCACTTCTGAGCCAGATGAGATTTTCGTTTCTGCTCAACAGTGCCCTTCCAAGGGACAACAATATTCTCCCAACTATCAGTGTCACTGTCTGTCATTTTCATATCTTAGGACTCCTGATGTCTGGAGTCCTGATAGGAGAGATATGGATCTCCAATGGGTTGACTTGGTGGCCAATTCCTATCCAGAATGTCTTTGGTCTACAGCTTTTCCACCATTGGTAAAGGCAACCGAGCCAGAACAGATTTCATTGGCTTAGCAATGCGTTTATGCTGCTCCAGAACTTCTGGAATTGGTGACCTTGTCCCACCAAAAGATTTCGAGGATACACTGGAGATAGCAAAGGTAGAAATTATTCAGCTGTTTACCAACATAGAGTGTCCAGAGTGCACACTGTAAAGGTGTGCGCTAAGGACTTGATAGACTCTCAGTTTGGCTTCTATTGACTCACACTCTCTTACTTAGTTTGGACATAATAGCTGCACTGTAGTGATGCAGGCTTGAGGAGTCCAGACTGAAGCTCCTCCACTGTGGGGCTCTATATCCAGCCTTGCCATGTCAGATAAGCTTACTATGGTTTCTGTAGTTTCTTGAGCAGCAGTATTCTCATGGTAGGATGTATGAATGTTTCACATAGTGGATGGGGTGCCAGTCCAGCAAGCTGCTGTGTCCTCGATGTGGTACGTAACTTCTTGAATGTTGCTAGAGCTCCATCCATCCATGAAAGGGGAGGATATTCTTACATATATCATGGAGATGTGAACTGGCTTTGAGGAACCAGAACATGAAGTTACTACCTGCAGAATTCCTAGCATCTGATTCGATCTTGTAGCCACAATATTTATATGGCTGTTTCAGTTCAGTATCCAGTCCACAGCAACTTCCAGGATGTTTATGGTAGGGTATTCAGCAATGGTAATATAATTGAATCTCACAGACAGATGGTTAGATTCTCCCTTTTTGGAGATGGTCAGTGCCTGATACGTGTGGGGTATGAATGTTACTTATTACTTGTCAGTTCCTGTCTGACCATTGTCCAGATCTTGCTGCCAATAGACACAGATGGGTTGAGTATCTGAAGAGTGGCAAATGGTACTGATCTTTGAGCTATCAATAGTGGACACTTGCAAGTGTGATCTTATGATGGAATTAAGGTCAATGATGAAGCAACCGTGAGGATGAGGATTAGGCTCAGGAACCTATTGTGGAACATGTGACCAGCCTCCCACATTCTGTCCTCCATGAACTTGAGGCTATCCGAAATTCTGCTGCCTGTGCCCTCACCCATCGACCCACTGCTCACTTCAAATACCTCCATAATCTGATCTTTTCCTATTAACTTCTTCAGTTGTAAAACCTTCCAAAATACCTGTGTTCTGCAGTGATTGTAACAAGGTTAGACAGCTAGACCTCATAAAATATGAGTTCTCTGATTGGACCCGAGTAACAGGCCCAATCAGTGTGCCTGGCTGACATAAAAAGGAATACTTACTCTCTGGGGCCTGACTGTAAGAGGTAGCACTACAGTCAATGACTGTTCATGCGTAAATAACGGGTGACTTAGTGGATTCGAGTCTCTATAGACTTACTTCATGCTCCTCTGATTCTGGTCTTTTGAACATCTCTGATCTTAAATCACTCCATCAAGCCATCATTTATCTAGACCATAAATTTTGGAATTTCCCATGCCTCTGTATCAATTACATTGTGAACACTTTTGGGCCCCATGCCTCAGGAAGGATATTCTGGCCCCAGAGGGGGTCCAAGAGAGGTTCATAAAAAATGATCCGAGGAATGAGGAGCGGTTGAGGACTTTGGGTCTGTACTTGATAGAGTTTAGAAGGATAAGTGAATTCTCATTGAAACAGAGAAAACTGCTAGGCCTGAGTAGATAGGACATTGAGAAGTTTCCGCTAGTAGGAGAGACTAGGATCTGGGGTCACAGCCTTAGAATGAAGAGCGACACTTTAGAACTGAAATCAGGAGGAATTTCTTCAGCTGAAGGGTGATGAATCTGTGGAACTCGTTGCTGCAGAAGGCTGAAGAGCCCAAGTCATTGAGTGTCTTTGAGACAGAGATAGATAGATTCTTGATTGGTAAGGGGATTAAGGGTTACAGGGTGAAGGCAGGAGAAGGAGATTGAGAAAAATATTAGGCATTGTTGAATGATGCAGCAGACTCAATGGGCTGAATTGTCCAATTTTGCTCCTATATCTTATGGATTTCTCTCATTGTCCTCCTTAAAGAGGGTCCTTAAAACCTCTCTCTGACCAAGTTTTTGGTCATCAGCTCTAGAATCTCCTCATATGGCTTTTATTTGATTAACCTTTGTGAAATGCCATGAAGTATTTTATCACGTTAAAGCCATTGTGGTTGTTTCATTCTCGATCCACACTACATGGACTCTATGATACAAACTGGATCAGCCGCAAACATTTTGGTTACAAAAGAATGTCACAGGCTGGGTATTGTGCAATGAGTGACAAGCGTTTCCACCATGTACAATGGACATATCAGGTCCATGACAGAATACTCTCCACATACCTCAATTAGTGCTGGTTCAACAATACCCAAGCAAGGGTTTCAAGGGATATGGGCCGAAGGCAGGTATATGATCAGCCATGATCTTGCTGAATGGCCCACTCCTGTTACTATGTCCTATGTTCCAATGACTAGATCATGTACCGTCTCAAACTCGGGTTCTTAACTTTAGCTTGGAACAACTCCAAGAGGGCTTTTTAACAATTTGTTTCTGAGGGCCACTCTCCAAAGACCCATATAACTGAGGAAGACCCAGAACTGAGGAAAGGTCACCGCACCTGAAACGTTAACACTGTTTTCTCCTCCACAGATGCTGCCAGACCTGCTGAGCTTTTCCAGCAACTTTGCTTTTGTTCCTCAGAAGTACATCCCTGCTTTTATATTCAAGTCTTATAAATGCCAAAGTCGCATTTGCCTTCCTAACTACTGACTCAACCTGCAAGTTTAGCTTGAGAGTGTCCTGGACTAGAATTCCCAAGTTTCTCTGCACTTCAGACTTCTGAATTTTCTCCCCATTTTCTGAAGAAGGGTCCAGACCCGAAACATCAGCTTTCCTGCTCCTCTGATGCCGCCCGGCTTGCCGTGTTCATCCAGCTCCACACCTTGTTATCTCAGACTCCACCATCAGTAGTTCCCTCTATCTGAGTCCATACCTCTATTCTTTTTACCAAAGTGCTTGACCTCACACTTTCCCACTTTTTTGCCCACTCTCCTAACCTATCCAAATCCTTCTGCAACCTCCCCACATCCTCAATACTACCTGCCCCTCTATCTACCTTAGTATCATCTGCAAATTTAGCCAGAATGCCCTCAGTTCCTTCATCTAGATTATTAATGTATAAAAGTGATAAGTTGTGGCCCCAACACTGACCTTTGTGGAACACCACTTGTCACCGGCTGCCATCCTGAGAAAGACCCTTTTATCGCCACTCTCTGCTTTCTACCAGATAGCTAATCTTCTAACCATGCTAATACCTTGCCTCTAACACCATGAGCCCTTACCTTACTCAGCAGCCTCCTCCATGGCACCTTGTCAAAGGCCTTCTTGAAGTCCAGGTAGATAACATCTATTGGCTCTCTTTAGTCTAACCTGTTCATTATTTCCTCAAAGAATTCCAACAGATTCGTCAGGCATGACCTCAGGCTCCTTGATGAAGCCGAGCTGACTTTGCCCTATTTTACTGCATTTCCAAGTATTCAGAAATCTCATCCTTCACAATGGACTCTAAAATCTTACCCACGACTGAGGTTAGGCTAATTGGCCTGTAATTTTCAATCTTTTGCCTAACTCCCTTTTTAAACAGGGGAGGCATGTTAGCGATTTTCCAGTCCTCTGGTACTCTTGCAATTCCTGAAAGACTAACGCCTCCACTATCTCTTCAGCCATCTCCTTACCTCCTATCCTGACTCAATTAAACTGGTCAGTATACCTGCTTGAAAGTTATCTGAAATTAATAGATTGTCATTGAGATTGGTAACATGTCAGTGAGATTGGTAAAGTGTCACTGAAACTAACAGACTGCCAATGAGAACTAACACCCAAGTTGATAACTGTACCAACATTTCCTTTTTTGAAAGAAGTTGAGAAGAATGCCCAGTGATGCACGATGCCATCTCCTTAGCCACATTACAGATTAATGTCTGTGAAGCTTTTACACCAAGTTTTGGTTTTCAGTTCCTCACTGTGAGAGGAGAGACCACAATTATACTACGCTGGCATTGATCAATAACTCAGAGATGAAAGGTAACACTTTATGGATGCTGTAACATATGGACATCACCATTAATTTGTCTGTGCAATGGAGATGGAGCCACGGCCAAAACTCATTGGAAACCCTTTAGGAGACTGCAGACCCAGTTAAGAACCCCCTATTCTACAACATGCTTTGCAGCAAATCGCCAAGCATTTCTGGCGGCAGCTCTCAAACCCGCAACTTTCACCACCTAGAAGGATAAGAGCAGCAGACATATGGGAACACTACCAACGTTAAGTACCCTGTGAAGTCTTAAACTATCCTAACTTGGAAAAGTGCCGCCACTCCATCGTCATCTTGGACCAAGATATTCAAATTCCCTCGCTAACAGCATTGAGGGAGTGCCTTAGCCACACAGATCGCTGTGATTCAAGGTCGTAGCTAAACACCTCCTACATAAGAGCTCAGGGATGGGACGAAACCAAACTGCCCTTGCCAACGACGCCCACATCGAATGAATAAATGAAAACATGTCAATCTGGCCACTGTGCCAGCCTTACTGTACCCGCCAGTCCCCGCATGCTGCACCAGATCACGTCAAGAATAACAAATCGAGGTAAGGGAAGGGGCTGGAGAATCAGAACAGATCAGCGCGGTTCCAGAACTTGGCTCTTCTCACCTGGTCCAGTGGCACACTGAAGCGGACACTGAGCGGATGGAACAACCTGGAACCCGTGGTTCGAAATGGAATACTCGGCGGTTCTGCCATTCTACATAATTGTGACACGCTGCCGTTGCAAAGAACGAGAACCGACGCCTGGAAAGTCTGCTACCGTCAGCTCCTAACTAGGCGCGCGCCCTCGCTGACAACCGCTCGCCTTCCGTTAGCGCGTGCGCGTCAAACCGCACCCATTCCCCGCCCCACCCATTCCCCGAAGCAACACCCTTTCGCCATCCTCGCACTCTGATTGGCGTCCATGGTGGGGGTGGAGCATCCGTGTAGTTTCTGTATTTCTATTGGCTGGTGGAGCTGTTACTCAGTCTCGTCGGTTGAGGGTCGACTTAAAAGTTTGGTTTGGACTCGCGGTCTTCAACGTGCTCTTTGGAAAATGCCTGGTGAAAGCGATGAGTCGTGGGTTTACGAGTAGTTTAACTGAAATAATACGTGTCTCGGCGACGAGTTCTCTAACAGATGTTTGCTGGCAAAGTATGTTGACAGAGGCGGTTGCAGAGAGCGTATTGAATGATGATTGAATGTTTGGTTAACGTACTGCAGGTTACATTTGTGCAAAGAAGTGATTGCAGATTGAGTTTGTACAATCATATCTGCATTGTTACCTGTTGTTGTGACCAGTAGTAACCTTGCCAATCCCCAGCTAACTTACTAATTGCATTTTTGGTAAACTTCCAAGAGAGAGTTTCAAGTTCACACCCTTCTTGATCGAATGTAGAAGGCTCACGGTGTTAATCATTATGCAGATCAAATATACCTTACACATTTGCCACATAAATCCTTTCGGGTTACAAATGTTCCAGACATAGCGAATCGGAGAAAATCTCACTGCCTGTAGGACGGCCATTGTGATTTAAAAGAAGACAGTGTGATTCGCTAAAAATATGGTCAAACAGTATTCTATCATGTGGATCCCCTAGTCTGATGTTCGAAAGAGGCACCGTCTTTGTTCAAGAAGTTTTTAAAATTCCCCAACTGCAGACTGCAGTGTGGTGGCATATTTGCTACATACGTATCGCATATTCCGTGCAATTCATGTTATGTTCTTGCATGCATGACAGAAAGGGATCGGTTACGTTGAAATGTTCTGTTTGAAAACTTCAGGTTCGGGTTAAGTTAAGCATTCAGCTAGATCAGATCGTTGATAATTTCTATATATAATCGTAATAAATAAAGCGTAGGTAGACAATCCTTTCCCTTCTGAGACCCCTTAGCACATAAAATAAAATTATACAATTTATGAAGACCCTCTGTAATACAAATTATTTTTCGGCATGTTTATTATTGTTGTTTTACTTTGTATGAAACTTGCTGGCACCCAGCAGCACTTCTGAATCTACAATGTCAGTATGAGACAGAGTGCAGTAGTTCAGCTTCAGTATTCTTGTTAAAGAACTTAATAATAGGTGCAGAAACCAGAAGGATGAAATGTGGCTAGTCACGTTAAAATAAACATCTTGCATTATATCAAGAACTCCAACAACATATTCATATTCCACCAGCCAACACATCTTCCCCTCCACTACCCTGTCAGCATTCCAAAGGAACCATTCTCCCTGCAATGCCCTGGTTCAAAACCTTATCACCCCCAAGACTTTATCTCTTTCCTACAGCACCCTACCACATGTCACACCTCTCCACTACCATTCTTTTCAGACGAAGCAGTAGTTTATTTGTACTTCTTCCGCTGCGGTGACTGCTCAAAATGTGGTCGCCTTTATATTGGAAAGATAAACAGAGACTTTGTGCCTGTAGAACATATCTGCTCAGACCGCAAACATGACATAGACCTTCCAATCACTTGCCATTTTAATTCATTTGCTTGTGCTCTCACTCACTTTCTATCCCTGTCTGCCACAATGTAGCAGTGAAAGTCAACCCAAGCTTGAAGAACAGAATCTCATCTTTGGCTCAGGCCACTTTACAGCAGTGGTTCCTAGACTGTTTCCCATCGTGACCCCATTTTGATGCTTAAAGGTTGCCAAGATACCAGACTTGTGAGGGTGGGTGTAAAGGAGATGCCTGTGAAAGTGGTGATAAGATGATACCTGTGAAGGCAGGGTGGATGGATTCCTGTGAGAGCAGTTGGGGGGAGCGGGGGGAAGGTAGGTATGCCTATGGTGGGGGGGGAGCAGGGGGATGGAAGGCATGCCTATGGTGGAAGAAGTAAGTGCCTGTGGAGGAGGTTTGTGGCGGGAGAATAGAGGAGGGAGTGAGTGACCTATGACAAGAACAGGGAGCAAGACTGTTTAATTCACCAGGCTTTTAAACAAAAAACACCTATCTTGCCATTATAAAATGGAAATTAAAGTGAATTTCTTTGGACAAGAGTCCTAATCCAGTCCCAAGACAGCCTTCACCTGCCTCTAACACTCTCTTCCCCTGAGCACCTCTCTGGCCTCTTAACCACATTTGATCTATTCACTGAGAACTGTCAGTGACATCAGTCACCTTAATTTCTTTGCTCCCCTCATCCATTCTAACATATCTGTGAACTGACTGAATTCTGTTCTCTCAAATCCAACTCTGACTTTGTAATCAAACCTGACGACAAGTGTGGTGCTGTTATTGTCTGGAGTACTGCCCTCTCTATTGTGGAGGCTGAGTACCAACTCTCAAATCTCCTGTTAATCTCCCCTGGACAATGACCTCACCAAACAACAGGCTATTCTGTCCATGACTGTGACTGACTTCGGCTCATCTGAGGATCTCACCCTGCTACCACAACCTCTGACTTTCCCAGCTCATTGTCCCACAACCCCATTCATTCCACTTTTGCTTTCTTCCCAAAATCCGCAAACAGTACTGCCCGGGAGGACCCATTGTTTCTGCCTGTTCCTGCCCACAGAACTTATTTCTTCCTACCTTGACTCAATTTTTTTCTCCCTTGTCCAGTCCTGTCCCATTTACATGAATGATTCTTTTAACACTATGTTGGTTTCAAAATTTCCAGGTTACAGGCACCAGCCACTTGCTCTTTACTGTGAACATGCAGTCCCTCTGCACTGCATCCCCCGTTGGGACAATCTTCGGGCTCTCCATTTCTTCCTCGAAAGAAAGCCTGACCTGTCCTCTTCCACCTGGCCAAGCTCATTCCCAATTTGAACAACTTCTCCTTTAACTCCTCTCACTTTCTTGAGATCATAAATATGGTTATGGGTACCTGCAGGGGCCCCAATTATGCCTGTCATTGTTGGGTTCATGGAACATTACTTGTTCCAGACCTACTCAGGTCCCTGCCCACAACTCTTTCTTTTTATATCAATAACATAATCGGCGCTGATTCCCTCTTTCCTCTGAAATTAGGAAAACTTATCAATTTTGCTTCTAATTTTCATCATTCCCTCACTTTTGCCTGGTCCATCCTGGACTTCTGCCTTCCATTCCACAACATCTGTTTCCATTCCTGGAACAGACTAGCAACTGATATTCATTACAAACCAACCAACTCCCACAGTTACCTTGACTGTACATCCTCAAATCCTGCTTCCTGTAAGAACTCCATTCCATTCTCCCAGTTTCTCTGTTGCATTTGTTCTAATGATGCCACATTCCACAGGGGCAGCCTCAGAAATGTCCTTTTTCCTTAACTGTGGATTACCCGCTACCTTTGTTGACAGAGCTCTTAGCTGTATTCGACCCATTTCCCACACATTTTCCCCTCCCCTTCTCTTTCCTCCTTACAGCACTGATAGGGTCCCCCGGTCCTCACTTTCTACCTCACCAGCCAGAGGATCATAAGCTACCATTTCCACAACCTTCAGTGAGGTGCCACCAATAGATACATTTTTCATTTCTCTCCCTTGTCAGCATTTTCCAGGGATCTTTCTCCTGGTCCACTCCTCCTCCATTCCCAACAGCTCCCCACAGCCCCATGGTGCCTTCCCATGTAATTGCAGAAGGTGCAATACTCATCCATTTGCCTCCTCACAATCCAAGACCCAGTTGCATCTTCCAGGTGAAGCAGCAATATTTCTGCACTTCACTCAATCTAGTCTGCTATATTCACTGTTCATAATGTAGTAAGCATGCAGCTGCAGCAGGTGGTGAAGAAGGCAGGTTCTATGTTGGCCTTCATAGTGAGACGGTACAAGTACATGAACAAGGTTATCGTGCTACAGTTATACAGGGCATTGGTGAGGCCACACCTCAAATAGTTTTGGTCTCCTTACCTGAGGAAGGATGTTATTGCTATACAGGGAGTGTACCAGAGGTTTACCAAATTGATCTCTGGGATAGCAAGACTGATATCTGTGGAGAGATTGATTCAGCTATGATTTAATTCAGTGGCATTCAGAAGAATGGGGGAATATCGTAGAAACCTATAAGATTCTAACAGGACTAGACTGATTAGATGCAGGAAGGATGTTCCTCTCAAAGTGGTGTCCAGAACCAGAGTCATAGTTTAAGGAGAAGGGGTAAACCTTTGAGGATTGAGATGAGAAATTTCTTCACTAAGAGAGTTGTGAGCCGTGGAATTCGCTACCACAGAAAAAATGTTTGAGGCCAAAATATTGTGATTTTATATAGGAGGTAGATATAGCTTTTGTGGCTAAAGGCTTTAAGGGATACAGGGGGATGGTGGAATTTGGGTATTGAGTTTGATGATCTTCCATGACCACAATGAATGGGAGTAGGCTCAAGGGGTCTAATGGCTTGGTACTGCTCCTATCTTCTAAGTTTCTATATTTATCAACTGTCTAACTTCTCTTCTTCCCTGATTTACTATTGACAATCATTTTGCCTGCCTTTTGTCTCTCTCTGGGCTCCTTCTCCACCTATCCACTTATTCGTTCACTCAAGTTCTCCCCCTCCCCACCAATCATCATCAACACAGGTATCACCTTTTCCTAGTTGCTATCCGTTCTGAAGGCTCACAACGTTGACTCTGTTTTCTCTTCACAGATGCTTCCAGACCTGCTGAGCTTCTCAAGCAATTTTGGTTTTTGTTTAAGATCTCCAGCATCCATGTTCTTTGTTTTATTTTACCTTGCTATTAGGTTTTTTATTCAGAACTGCAACCTACAAAAGGGACCTCACAGCTGTTAATACTTGGTCAGAGGTCCATGACAGCCATTGCTGCATCAGATTTAACAAACACAAAAATTTCGCTTCTGACCTCGTGTAGGGTCGCACCCACAGTTTAGGAAACCCTGTTTACAGGCTTCAGGACATAAACAACTTTAGATCATGAACTGTCATCTGATCTGATTTTTCTTTTGCTAAGTGCTTGATAATTTTTTTTTAATGTTTTTGCTTTCAGACAGAACTGTTCATTATTCTGAAAACCTTCTCTGGACCACTACTTTGTTTCCTTTGTACAACTGTTACCACTTTTTGTATTTTGTTCCAAGATATCTTTGTAATTTCATTTCTCCAACCTTCATCCCTATTCCAGACCTTCCGTGTTCTACTGCCCCTGCTCCTTTCAACAGCACAAAACTGGTTACGTTTCTTATTTCCTTGCGTTCTGAAGATGAGTCATATTTGATTTGAATCTATCTTCATAGCTTCTGAATTTGAAAATGTGACCTGACTTTTCTATTAGCCTGAAATCTTTGTAGACCAAGATTCTTCTTTCATTTCCTTAGTCTGAGTATAGCAAACATAGGTATGTAAATGAGGCATTCAGAGACATCAGTGGAAGCAAATTGTATGGCAAAGCATTACACAGTCAATGACTGCCAGCAATCCAACTAAGGTTGGTACATCCGGTGCTGGCAAGGAAAAATGGTCCAGGGTTTTGACCTAGCAACAGTGGAAGATCAGTAATACATTTCCAACTCTGTATGGTGTGCAATTTGGAAGGAAACCTGCAAATGGTCATGTTGCCAAGTATCTTTTGCTATTGTTCTTCTATGTAATGAAAATCAGAAGCTTGGAAGATGCTATTGTAGGAACCTTGGCAAGTGGCTGTGAAGCATCTTGTAGATGGTACACATTCTGTCAGTGCACTAGTAGTAAAACAGAAATATAGAAAATAGGAGGAATAGGCTATTCAGCCATTTGAGTCTGCTCTGCCATTCAATATGATTATGGATGATCATTCACCTCTGTACCCAATCCTGCTTTCTCCCTATTCCCTTTGATCCCTTCACCACGAAGAACTGTATCTCATTCTTGCTTGAAAATATTCACTGTTTTGGCTTCAACTGCTTTCTGCGGCAGAGAATTCCTCAAGCTCACCACCCTGGGCCAAGAGATTTCGTCTCGTCTCAGTCCTAAATGGACCACCCAGTCATTTTATAGGTTTATGAGATCCTCTCTTCTCCATTCTACTAATGTTCAGTAAATATAGCCCTATGCAATCCAGTCTGTCTTCATATGTCAGTCCTGCCTTGCCAGGAATCAGTCTGGTAAACCTTTGTCACACACCCTCCATAGCCAGAATATCCTTCGTGAGATAAGAAGGCTAAAACTGCACACAATACCCCAACTGTGGTCTCACCAGGGCCCCGTATATTTGCAGCAAGACATCCCTGCTCCTGTATTTGAATCTGAAATAACTCTACAGGGGCCAGTATCCCATCCTCAAGTCACCCTTTATTTAGGCTTAAAGAGTCCTTGACACTTGTACTGCATCTTCAGAGTCAGCTCAGAGTGCCAGAACCTGACACTCTGGTGCTGTTAATCTGGTTCAATCAGGGAGTCCTGGGTGACAGAAAAAAAACCAATCAGCAAACTCATTCTATGTGGTCCAGCTGGCTGACCTCATTACAATTATTACAGAATCCTCTTGTTATGAAGGTCAACATACCATATGCCTTCTTAACCTGTTTTCCTCTTCCTGTTGCACCTGTTAAGTAAGTGAATGTAAAACATGGGGGAAGAGGTGGGCTGATTTGCCTTTGTTGATTTCAAGCTGCTTGATTTTTTTGGGACTGTGTGGATGCAGTCAATCAAGAGTATTATTCAATTCCGTCCCTAACTTGTAGCTTGTAGATGACAGTGAAGCTTTGAGGAGTTAGGTATTGAGCTCCCTGTAGAAATTTCAGCCACTGCTCTAATTATGGAGCTACCCTTTTTGTATGGTTGATCCAATAAAGTTTTTATTCAATTTGAATCACACTGGAACCTAATTATGAACTTGTCAAAGAAAGACAAGATTATGGCTATTCACAACAACCAACTCTTCCAATCTCTGTCTTCCTAGACTATGGCATATATGCAATGTCTCCATTGACTCAATTGGTATATATATTTTCCAATGTAGTTTTCAACCTTGCTTATGTTAAGTTACAAAATTTAAGCTAAGATGGAAAGAGCAATGCTAACATTGTTCTTGAAGCCCATTTATCTTCACCGACTCATGCTCCTTACATTTTCTCAATTCCACAGTTGCAGGCCCAGAAACTGGAAAGTTGCTTTCTTCATCTTTACCCTACACCCTAAGGTAAAGAATTATGTTGAAAGGAAGGCTTACTTGTAACCTCAGCTAGTGCAATACAGATTAACTTGCTAGTTTTACCATCCTCACTCTAGTGAAAATATGCGCATGGACAGTCTTTGAATCAGAGATTGTTATTTCAGTCATTTCAATATGTGGGAAGATTATTTAATGGAAAGATTTGTAAGTGTCTACTTATTGTCCAAACCAACTCATGGACTCCCTGAAATCTTTTTTGTGAACTGTGGAAACTGCAGACTCCTAGTTGAGAATCATGATGTGCCAAACATTTTTTATCAAAATTATTTACAACTACTATGTGTGTTCTACCTCCATAATGGTCATGATGGTCGTCCTTCAAAAATGAACTATTGCAGCAGTATGTTGATTGACAGAAATCCGAGAACAGTCTTTCATTGGCTAAGTGTTTGCATTTCAGTAGGTTGGACATCTGCAGCTATGTCAACTTGATATCATTGCTGTGCATTTGTAATTTTTTTGTTAGATAAAATAAAGCATTTTCCACAACATTAGCACCTCTTAAACTGCTTGTTTTTTCCTCATTATAGAACAGCTATAGTGTCAAAGTTGGCCATTTGGCCCATCAAGTCCACACCAACCCTCCAAAAGAGCAACCCACCCAGACAGACCCCCCTATCTTAACCCTATAACTCTGCTAACCCACCTAGCCTACACATCCCTGGACACTATGGCCAATTCAGCATTGGCAATTCATCCCAATCCACCTAATCTCACATCTTTGGACTGTTTGAGGAAACCGGAGCACAGAGAACACCCTTGAAGACATGGGAGAATGTGCAGACTCCATGCAGGCAACCATCTGAGGGAATCGAATCCAGGTCCCTGGTGCTGGGAGGTAGCAGTGCTAACAGCTGAGCCAAGCTGCTGTCCCACTGTTTGGAATGAATGTTATATTAAAAAATTCCAGAGATGAGAAACTTCAGTTATGAAGATGGATTGAAGAAGCTGGGACTGTTTTCCTAGGAAAGGAGAAGGCTAAGAGGAGTTTTATCAAAGTTTTCAAAATCATGGGAGGCTGTTCAGAGTAGATATGAGAACTGCTTCCTCTCATGAAAGGTTCTGTTGGAGAGTGAGGGTGTTCAAAGAAAAAGTAGTTTGCAAAAAAAGCAAATGTGATGTGAAGAAAATCTTTTAACAGCAAATGGCAAAGGTGTGGAACACACTGCTTGGAAGTGTGATGGAGACAGTTCAATTAGGGCATTCAAGAGGACATTAGATAATTATTTAAATTGAAACAATTTTCAGGTTAAGGGGATAAAGTGGGAGAATGACACTTAGTCAGAAACCTCATTTAAGGAGCTATTAAATGTAGAATGGGTTGAACAGGCTCCTGTACTAAAATAATGGATTTTTTTTTGGAATGTGGGAGCTAATTTGTGCTCAACAATTTTCCGCAAATTTCAATACAATAATAACCATATATTGCGTATTTTGAATTGATGCAGCAGAGAGTTACATATTGACCAGGACCTGGGAGAACTCATTAATATATGGCTTTTAAAATGAACCACACTGCTTTGCTACAAGCCTGTGGGCAATGCAGCAAATAGTAGGTATATTGGACAAAACTGGAATGAAATAAGGAATACACCCAGCCATGTAAAACCCGTGTATTCGTCAAATGCAGTCAAAAGATTCTGTCTTTGAACGGTTTCAGCCAGGTAAGGAATGGCAGAAAGGTTCCCCTTTTTGTTCACCCTTTGATTTAAAAACACCTAAGGTTAATTAATTTAGGTACTAATTCAATGAATGTTTAACTGCATGACTTTGCAAGATGCAAGATTTTCCGCGAGGTTTAGAATAAGAGGAAATAGCATTTATTACATGGAATAACTGATACTTAAAAGTAATGTTAGAATTCGTCATATCTTACTCACATACACAAATCCACATTTAAGTTACAAAGAAAGTTAGGTTAATTTGTTTGATTCCCAAAAGAAAGGCAATCGTACCCCAGGTAGCTTGGCTGGTGGCAAGAAGGGCACTACCTGTGAAATCCTTCATATACACCTATACCCTCTACGCCGCTGCATGCTGCCCTCAAAGTGGTTGTGGGGGCGAAGGGGCTGCCACACATCTGCTGGAATATGTCAATACAAAGAAGGTCCGGAGAGAGATGCAGTGGTTTTTGTCAAGGTTTGTTCCAAGAAGCTCCATGACACAGGACTCTTGCTCTTTTGTCTCTTCCCGAGGATGCACACCGAGGCAAACATCAACTGTGCCTGGAAGACTGGTGAAAGACACTGTTTGGTCTGCCTGAAACTTGTTAGTCTTCCAGTGCAAAGAGTTGACCTTGACCAAGTGCTGCAGACTGATACATTCCATGATCCAGGACTACTTGCTGATGGACGCACTAAGGCTTGGGTCAGTTCCTGCCATGGTGCAGTGGGGAAAGACCACCGTCTTTCTGCTAAAATACAACGAGGGTCCATCCAGTTATCAGACCCTCTGCTTGCCTCAAGTCTATGTAATTATTGTCTTGCACAAGTAGGAAATGCCTTTGGTTTTGCAACTGCAGGGAGTATCAAATTTCAATCAGAGATAAAAGGTACTGCAGATGCTGGAGAATCCGAGATAACAAGCGTGGGGCTGGATGAACACAGCAGGTCAAGCAGCATCATAGGAGCAGGAAAACTTGACGTTTCAGGCCTAGACCCTTCATCAGAAAAGGTTGAGCAGTTGTCTTCATGAACTGTTTGAGCTTTTTACTTCATAGCAACTTCCGGTTTTGAGTAATTCCTATTGTATTAACCACTTGGTAGCTTTTTCTGATGAAGGGTCTAGGCCCGAAACGTCAAGCCCTCCCACTCCTATGATGCTGCCCGGCCGCTGTGTTCATCCAGCTCCAGACCCTGCCATCGCGGATTCTCCAGCATCCGCAGGACCCACCATCTCTAATACTGTATCCTGCTCTCTTTATGTTTTTCGATGTAGTCATTGTTTTTGTATCATGTCATTGTCCGATGTAGTGATTGTTTCATGTATCATGCCATTGTGAGATGAAAAATTGCTTTATGTATTATGCACTCGATAAGGTATAAAAAGCGGGGACTGTCCGCTGCTCGGGGAGAATCGCTTACGAGACTCTGCACTCTGTGCCGGGTTGAGCACAGCGATCCTCCACAGCTTGTACCTGCCTTGTAATAAAGGATTTGTGTTTTTCTAAACAGGTCAGTGTCTTGTTATTGCATCAAGTCTGTGAGGGTCTCCGAAAACGAACCTAACACCGGGTGCAGCCTCTGTCATGAAAAGTGGGGTCAAAGCTGCTTGCTTTTAAGGGATTGAAGTGAGACAACAATCCGAGTGGGGAACTCCCGGTAAACTGTGGGTCCACAGCCAGGGAGGGGAAAGAGATGCAGGATTGATCCCCTGCCATTTCAATCCAACGTGGGTTAGTCTGTAACAAGACCCTCCTCCCCGGATGTGACAGTTTCAATGACCAAGAGAGAGGGAACCCAGAGATAAAAGGTACTGCAGATGCTGGAGAACCCGAGACAACAAGCGTGGGGCTGGATGAACACAGCAGGTCAAGCAGCACCATAGGAGCAGGAAAACCCGACCTCTAGGGCCCAGACCCTCCACCAGAAATGGGGGAGGGGAAGAGGGTTCTGAAATAAATAGGGAGAGAGGGGGAGGCGGATAGAGGAGAGGATAGGTGGAGAGGAGGCAGACAAGTCGAAGAGGTGGGGATGGAGCCAGTAAGGGGAGTGTAGGTAGGGGGGTAGGGAGGAGATAGGTCCGTCCAGGGAGGACGGACAGGTCAAGGGGGCAGGATGATGTTAGTAGATAGGAGATGGGGGTGTGGCTTGAGGTGGGAGGAGGGGATAGGTGAGAGGGAAAACAGGTTAGGGAGGTGGAGATGAGCTGGGCTGGTTTTGGGATGCGGTTGGGGGAGATAAAGCAATTTTTCATCTCACAATGGCATGATACATGAAACAATCACTACATCGGACAATGACGTGATACAAAAACAATGACAACATCGAAAACATAAAGAAAGCAGGATACAGTATTAGAGATGGTGGGTCCTGCGGATGCTGGAGAATCCGCGATGGCAGGGTCTGAAGCTGGATGAACACAGCGGCCGGGCAGCATCATAGGAGCGGGAGGGCTTGACGTTTCGGGCCTAGACCCTTCATCAGATAAAGCTACCAAGTGGTTAATACAATAGGAATTACTCAAAACCGGAAGTTGCTATGAAGTAAAAAGCTCAAACAGTTCATGAAGACAACTGCTCAACCTTTTCTGATGAAGGGTCTAGGCCTGAAACGTCAAGTTTTCCTGCTCCTATGATGCTGCTTGACCTGCTGTGTTCATCCAGCCCCACGCTTGTTATATCAAATTTCAATGTTTGTTTTATCTTTATATGCAAAAACTCTACAGAACTGCCTTAGCATGTGCGTGTACATGAAGTTTTTTTGTGAATATAGTTTTGCAAACAAAAGTAGACTATGTATATGTTGACGCCTTGAATGGCTTCAGGCTAGGCTTAGTGATTTTCTGTGACAACACAACTTAATGTTGATGCCCAATATTGAGCTTTTTTCTCTGGAGTTGGAAGGTACTTGGTTTATTTTAATGATACTACCTGAAGTGGTTGATGGATGGATACATGCTGTGCATAGGTTTCAGAATGACAGAAAGATGATGAGAGAGGGAATACAAGCCTTCCACTTGCTGTTACCCATTCAAAGTCTTTCTGGTTTCTAGCTGACCTTGGAAAATCTTTACAAACGAACCAGGTGCTAAATATGATCATAGCAAACTTATTTCAGGTCCATTTTTTAATTGATTAGAATAGTCAATGGTGGCCCTCCTCTTAGCAGGGGTCCATTGTGGCAAATTGAGTTTAACAATTTGGTAAGTAGTTGGATCATGTCTAAATATCTTTGAGAAGCTCAGAAAATGGTCATTTGCATTAGCTTGAGCTTATTCTCCTTAGTCGGGTACATAAAAACAACCCAACTCCATTCTTATAGATTTATAAATTACTACGTGAAGTTATCTAAATGTTTGGCTAATTGAAATCCATTATTTGGTTATTTTAACCATGTCAAGGATAACTTTAGTGGCTTCAGCCAATTTAACAAAGTCATTCTTAATATAAAAACGGGCTACATAGCAAAACCCTTAAGTACCCCTTTCAAGCGCAAGGACCATATCTTTGAGCAATGCTATCACTCTCACCACTTTTTTCCTTTGATCAAAACAGAAAGTATGGTGAATACTCAGCAGGAAAGAGCCATCTGTGGAGAGAGAAACAGTGTTAAGGTGTCAAGTTGAATATGATTAATCTACAGAAGCAAAATAGAGATGTGATCTGTTTCATTTTGATGCAAGGAAAATGGGTGGAAGAATGAAACGAAAGGGTATAAGAGCAGGAAAGATGAAATTTCAAAAACTTAATAGATCAATAAATAAAGGGGTCAAGAAACGAAAGATTTGTCCAGGGTTGAACGTCAACAGCAGAATAACAAACATCTGTCCAAAGTTGAAACAAAAGAAACAGTCTCAAACTGGGACAGTCTGAAGTTGTTAAACTCAACACTGGGTCTGTAGAAGACAAGGTGCTGTCCCACAATCTTGTGTGGAGTTTCACTGAAACACTGAAGCAGGTTAAAGACTGAAATGTGTGCATGGGACCAAGGATTGAATTAGTGGCCAGCAATCCATCATATTTTTATATTCCTTCAGTTCTGTAGGAAAGCTATACACTACTTGAAATGTTAAGCTTTATCTCTCTCCACAGCTGCTGCCAGAACAGCTAAGAATTTTCAGCAGTTTCTGCTTTTATTTCAGACATGTAGCATCTTCAGCAATTTGCTTTTCTTTCTTTCCTTTGTTTTGTGAAGAAATTGTAGTGAGGAGTATTAAGTGCCTATTCCTCCCCCGAATTTCCAGTCTTATGAGAATATCAGAGTCTTGTGGCTACTTGTACCTGTAATTCAGCAACTGTTTACCACATTTATCATTGATGCACATGAACTCTAAACTCCTTCTTTTGTTCCACATTTGTCCCATAATATCCTCACTTAGCATATGGAGAGAGTTTATTTAAAAACTTTAGGTGATGTGCTTCATTGGCTTTATTGATCATCTGTAATTGCAGTCAAGAAGACCTGTTCAAGAATACAAGAAAATGCAAAATAAGGGTGGCACAATGGTGCACTAGTTAGCACTTCTGCTCACAGCACCAAGGACCCAGGTTCAATTGCACAGTAGGGCGACTGTCTGCTTGGAGTTTGCACATTCTCCCCATATCTGCATGGTGCTCAGGTTTCCTTCCACAGTCCAAGATGTTCAAGTTAGGTGGAGTGGCCGTGCTTAATTTCCTAATGTCCAGGATGTGTAGGTTAGGTGCATTAGCCATGGGAAATGCAGAGCTACAGGGAAAGGGTAGGAGGATGGGTCTGGGTGGGATGCTCAGAGGGTCGGTGTGAACTTGTTGGGCCAAATGGCCTATTTCTACACTGTAGGGATTCTATGAAGAATAGGAGTAGGCCATTCAGCTCTCTGAACTTGCTTTGGCATTTAATAAGGCTATAGCTAATCTAATTATGGTGTCAATTCCACTCACCTGCTTGCCATCCCTAATAAAGTTTAACTTTATAAATTTTAAATATCTGGCCAACTCAAACTTCACTGTATTCAATGGCTCAGCTTCCACTGCTCTCTGGGGCAATGAATTCCAAGGAACAACTAGCACTGAGGGAAGAAAGTCCTCTTCATCACAGTCTTAAAAGGGAGAAACCATATTCTGAAACTGGGTTCTGGGATTCTCACAAGAAAGGAACTTTTATTAATCACTCTGTCAGACATGTTTTTACACACTTATAGAGTAAGTAGTAAAATAACTCCACAGACTGGTATCCCATCACCAAGTCACCCTTTATTTACCAGAGGAGAATCCTTGACACTGAACCAGCTCCCTCAGAGCCAGCTGTGAACTGGATGGCTAACACTTCTTATCTGTCAGCCAGGGCTTCCTGATTGGACCAAATTACTTGTCCCAATCAGGGAACACTTTCTGTGTTGTCCCTTGGCTGACCTCATTAGAATCACTACATCCTTCCCCCTCTAAGTCTGAGGACTTACGCTGGTTCTTCTTTTCATAGATCCTCCTAGGGCATTTTAGCACCAGATCATGTTCCTGCAACTCTGCCTTTGATATGACCGGCATGCAATGCACAGCAGCTCATCTCTTGCACCCAGACTGTCTTGGAAGAAATTTATTCTCTAATTCAGGCGGCAAAGGTGTCGAGATGGCGAAATCTACAGTGTCCATATTAGATTCCAAGGTATAATCAATGCTGGAGGGGGAGAACCAGGGTTCCAGAACAGTTAGAAAGTCTGTCAAGGAGCTGGGTGTCTTTTGCTCCCACATGATTTGCAAGTTTGCAGCTTTCATACGGTCCACATGCTTATTCAGGACTGTCAGACCTACTTGAACTTCATACGTCCTGGATCTGAACTTGCATCGACTGTGCCTGTTACCCATGCAGGGCCGTTCCTGTTGTTCCTACACTAAACTTCAACTCCTGAAGTAAACTGCCTCTCTTGCTTAGCGGAGTCTTGTATCTGGCATTGGCATTCCTAATGCCATTTCACCATTCCCACTCCAGGTCCCTGAAGATCAGATTTAACGTGGTGTGGAATCTTCTCTCCATTAGCAACTCTGCTGGAGCTATCTATAATTAAGTAGGAACAGGACAGTTTGTTGTCCAGTGAAGCTGTAGGCTGTTCCTCAAGCCTGCCTTCAAAGTTTGGATTGCTCTTTCTCCCAAACCATTGGATGATGGGCGGCATGACCTGTCCTTATAGGTCAAATTCCATTCAACTTTAGGAAATACTCAAATTTCCTTCTGGTAGACGATGGCCTGTTATCAGTGACCAACACTTCCAGGAGTCCATGTATTGCAAGAGATGTGCACAGTTTTTCTATTGTCATCCCCATATTTCATGAATGAACTCTTGGGATGTCCAGCCACTTTAAGTGCACATCTACAATGACTAAGAACATTGTGCCCATGAAAGGACCTGCATAGTCGATGTGTAAGAAAGTCTCGGGTTTACCTCGCCATTTCCATGAACATGGGGAAGTTGCTGGTGGTAATTTTTGTCCATGTTGGTATTCTTGGCACTATCCCAACAATGTTGCTGTGTCGGCATCCAGTCCTGGCTACCAGACATAACTTCTCACCAATATCTCCATTTTGGAAACTCCTGGATGTCTCAGGTTCAGCCAGTATCCGGCAGTGATCTTTGCTTGGGACAATCAATCTTGCACCCCATAATAATATGCCATCCTCTACTGTGATCTGGTCTCTCTGGGTCAAAAAGGTATCAATTCTGGTTGTGACAACCCTTTGGTTTCCTTTATCACCACTAGCTGTTTCAGTTGAGTTCAGTTTTGTCAGGACCAGATACACCTGCATCCAAAATCTCACATCTTCAGTTGTGACTGGAAGGGTGTCCGGAAAATTTAGAACTGTTACGGTCTATTCCAGTGGCAGTACCACTGGTGCTGTATCTGCCAGCAGGAGATGGCTCAACGCATCTGAATTTGCTACTTGGTCTCCCGGATGGTGTTCTAATTGTAATTATATGCACTTAGTATTAGAGTCCTGAATTTGGCTTGAAGGTATGGGTAGCACTGCCTTGCCCTCTTTAAGTAGGCCTTGCAGGAGTTTGTGGTTCATTATTATTACCAATTTATGTCTGTAAAGGTATTTGTGGAACTTCCTGACTCCAAATATGACCACCAAATGTTCCTGCTCGATCTGGGTATATTTATGCTCTGCATTTGCCAATGTCCAGGATGCATACGATGACATGGAGGTGCCAGTGTTGGACTGTGGTGGACAAGGTCAACAATCAAACGACTCCAGGTTATAGTCCAACAGGTTTATTTGAAAACACAAGCTTTCAGAGCCTCGATCCTTCTTCAGGTGGTAGAGAGAGAAGTAGTACCAGACAGAATCCATAAGTAAAAGATCAAAGATTCACACCATACTAAACAAACGTAAGTTCCTGTTAAATCTTTAATCAGTAATGAAGTTTTAAATGATTAATATGGATATGTAAATCCCCAAATTCCTTTCAAGTCACAGTCCTGAGAGAGCAAAAGGTTTTATCAGTGTAAAGAAGAGGTGACATTTTAGGTCAGACAATGCATGTTAGGTGTGGGACCTTGTTTTGAATCTATGTTTTAGTTTGGAGTCAGACTGGTTTTATATTTAAAGTAGGAATTTATAAAATGCCACATTGACTGACTGTCTATAAATTGTGTGCTTTTTGAGCAAAATAAAATGTATCTGCAAATACATATTCACCACATTTGTGTGGGGGTGTTGGGGCAGAAGGAAGTGTGTGTGTGTTGGGGGTGGGAGGCCGGGAGGGAAGGAAAGGCAGAGTGTGTGTGGGAGGGAGACTGTGTGTGCACGTGTGTATATTTGAGTGAGTGAGTATGTCCGTGAGAGAGAGTGTATAGTATGGTGTGTGGGGACCGTGACCTGAAAGGAATTTGGGGATTTATATATACATAATAATCAATTAAAACCTTCTAACTGAAGAAAGACATGACAGCATCTTAGGTTTGTCTAGTACATCCTCAATGGTGCGAACCTTTGATCTTTTACTAAGAAATTCTGTGTCTGATAATATCTCTCTCATTGATACCTGAGGAGGACTGAGGCTCTGAAAGCTTGAGTTTTCCAATAAAGCTGTTGGACTAAAACCTGGTGTTGTGTGATTTCTGACCAGGATGCATACGCTATTGGGTGTTCCTCTCCATTGAGCCACTGTAAGACAACACTATCCCAATGCTATACAGGGAGGCATTGCATGTCAATACCAGATCTTGCTTGGGATCATAGTGTGCCAACACCTTAGAGGATGATAGCTGTTTCTTCACTTCCCTGAAAATGATGACTTGGCTACATGACCATTTTCAAGGCTGACCCTTTCTTAAGAGTTGATGCAATGGTGCCAGGATGGAGGCCAAGTTATGTATGAATTTTCCCTAATAATTCACTATCCCAAGGAAAGACTTAAGCTGTGGTACAGATGTAGCAGCTGGGGCAACTTTGTTTGCCCTCACTTTATTTTCCCACAGGCATAACCTGGTGTTGTCGACTCTGTGGCTCAAGTATGTCAGTTAGGTTGCCTGGAACACACATTTCCTTCTCAGGCGTATGCCCACCTGGGAGAAATGTCTGAGGACAATGTCCAACATCTACTCCTTATTTGTATTCCCCTGTTGTTAGCACATCTAGATAAATGGTGACCGGGATTAGACCTTGTAAAATGTTCTCCATTGTCTGCCGACAAATTGCACAGGCTGACAATACCCCAGATGGCTGTCTTGTATATTGGTACAAATTCTCATGGGTGTTAATTGTATCATATTTCTGGGAATCTTCAACTAACCACAATTGCACATACACGTGCTCATGTCCACCTTTGTGAAGTACAGCCTCTCCACCAGCTTTGCATATAACTTCTTTATGCGAGGAATTGGGTATTTATTCAGCTGCCAAAAGTGGCTTACTGTTTGTTTAAAACCCCCACAAAGGCAAAGCAACCCAAGCTGTTTTATAATTGGTACAACCAGTGCTGCCCTTTCTACAAACTGAACTGGTTTGATAATTCTTTCATTTTCTACCCTTCTGATTTCTACCTCTGTTTTTGCCCATAAGGCAAATGGCACTGGGTGGGCCTTTGCAGAATCATGGAATTGCTTCCGGGTCAATATTCAAGGTGGCCTTGGCTCCTTTGATAGTTCCTAGACCTTGCTGAAAATCTTCCAGCTATTTAATTAGGACTTCATTCAGGCAGCCTTTTCCTAAATCAGAAAAATCAATGTGAATCTTCCTCAACCAATTTTGCACCATCACCTTGGCCCCAAGCCATTTACTACAATCAGTGGTAACTGAACCAGCTGCTTCTTATAAGGGAAGAGAACTGAAGTTGTACCCTTAATCTGTAAAGGTTTCCTGGTATAGGTTCTCAATCAAGCTGAGATCTTGCACAAACTTAAGGATTGCAGTCTAGAGTGAATTTTGTTAAAGATGGATTCTGTGATCATTAAACAGTCACGCTAATATCGACCTCCATTAGAACCAGTGATCATTTAACCAGACATTTATTTTGATTGGTTCTGATTTACATGTTGCTAAGCAATTTAACTGTTCCAAACGAGATATAAGCAGACTTTCCAGGGTGTGCAGTCTTCTGGATACCAGCCTATGAGTTTTCTTATCCAATTTAGATCTAGGGGAACTCTGTCTCGAGTCCACATACAGGCAGCAATTACAATGGCTTATCGCCCCGGATCCTTAAAAAAAGAAATTTAACCACATGTCCGAGGCTTGGTTTCATTTTGGGGTTTTGCTGTGGGCTGATCCAGAGTCCCTCTGTTCAGGGTATGTCCTGAGTGAGGCTATGCAATTGCCTTCACTCAAGTGGTGTTCCCCAAGCTCAGTCAGACTGGTGGGGGTGTCCACTTCCATTGGCAAACTGTAACTCATATGCTCCATTTGCCAAATTTTCTAGTGATAAAGCCAGTTACAGTGCCTGTTTGAAGTCTATTTGGGCTTTGTCTAGCAGGAGTTTTTGCTTGGTTACATCAGAAGCCTGAACACACATGAGCAGGTTCAGGAACAGCTTCTTCCCAGCCATTGTCAGACTAATGATTGGACTCTCTAGCCTCAAATAACACTGATCTTGCTAACATTGATCTTGCCTAGCACATATCCTGTGCAATGTAACCTGTACACCTCCAAGTCTTTTTGATCTGTACATCCTTTGCTTGCCTGTACCATTTGTAAATAAAGCTTTTCACTGTTTCAATACGCATGACAAAAAATAAATCAATCAGTCTCTCAGCGTCTCATTAACAGTTAAACCAAAGTCATATGCCTCTATCAGTCTTCTCAACCTAGTCAAAAATCCTACTTCTACCAATCTTCTTAACCTCATCAAAAAATCCTAATACAGATTCCCCTGGTTCTGGAATTGCTGAGTAAAACAGATAGCGTCTAAGAATTAAAGGAGGCTTGCGGTCATAATATTCCTTAACTAAATCTGTTAACTCTTGAAAGGTTTTAGTATCTGGTGCCTCAGGGAAAGTTAGGCTTGTAATAACCCAAAAAGCTGCAGGTCCGCAAACTGTCAGAAGAATTACTCATTGCTTTTCATCTGCTCCAACATTATTTGCCCAGAAGAACAAACACATTCTTTCCACAGATTGGGCCCAGTCTTCAACAACAGGATCAAACAAGTCAAACTTCCCAAATAATGGCATGATACCAGAAATGCTTAGCCCAACTCAAAGATGACTATTGCAAGTGAATTTTTTCTGGATCATGTTTTTTCTCTCATGGCCACTGAAATAACTCTACAGAAGCCAATATCCTGCCACCGAGTATTCATTTCCATGTGGAGAGTTTTTGACACTGATCCAGTTCCATCACAGCCAGCTCTCAGAGTGAACCAGATGTCTGACAGTCCTGCTGTTATCTGTCAGCCAGGGTTCCCTGATTGGACCAGACTAACAGTCCCAGTCAGGGAACTCATTTTGCAGTCCAGCTGGCTGACATCATTACAATTACCACTGTGGGGCTTGAATCCATGCTCAGAGTTAGGGATATCACCACAGCACCACAACAGCATTCTCCAAGAGAACACAAATCCTCTCAATAATTGACCACACATGCATTCTCATTATTTGTGTATAAAGACACCCAGGCCCTTCTATACCACAGCATCTTGAAGTCTCTCCCAATTTAAATAATATTTTGCTTTTATATTGTTTTTAGCAAAATGGATTATCTCCCATGTCACTCTCCCTGCACATTTTTTGCCGACTCATTTAAGCTGTATGCCTGTGAAGGCTCTTTGTGCTTTTCTCAAAACTTGCTTTCCAACCTATATTTGAACTGTTAGCAAATTTGGATATACTATACTCTGTCCCTTCATCCAGGCCATTAATAAAAATTGGAAACAGTTGAAGTTCCAGCACTGATCTCTATAGCACATCACGATCTGTTTAATGCAGTAATAATCAGCCAGATTCTCTGTTAATTTCCCCACACTTGTGGTCTTGCACATTCTTCTTCATTTCTCCTAACACCCAGCCATTTTCAATTTCAGTGAGCGACCTGACGAGAATCTTTTCAGTTAATGGGATGTGGGCATCACTGGCCATCACTGGCCAGGCTGGCATTTATTTCAGGGAGGCATTGCTGTTACATGTAGGCCAGAACATGTAAGGGTGGCAGATTCCCTTTTCCAAAGGAAATTAGTGAACCAGATGAGTTTTTCAACAATTGTCAGTTAAACAGTCATCTTTATGCTAGATTTTAAATCAAGATTCTTTGTTTAATTCAAATTTCACCATTTATACCATAATGGGATTCAAACCAACGTCCTCAGAACAGTAGCCTAGGTTATGAGATGCCTAGTCCAGTGACGTCAGCAGCACCCACCACCTCCCTTATGTGCATGAGGTGGTTTCCTCTTGGGTTTCTCTTCAGCACTTAAAAAGGAAACAGAAGTCTGCTTCCCAAAGGATCCTGCACCTGTATGTATCTCTTTCTTGAGGTTCTAATTCATCCATCTTCACCAACAAAAATTTGCTGTTGACCATGGCTCATAAAAAATCTCACCTCTACCAGTCTTTTTAACGTCGTCAAAAATCCTAATATGGATTCCCCTGGTTCTGGAATTGCTGAGTAAAACAGATGGTGTCTAGGAATTAGAGGAGGCTTGCAGTCATAATATTCCTTAACTAAATCTGTAAACTCTTGAAAGGTTTTAGTATCTGGTACCTCAGGGAAAGTTAGGCTTGTAAAAACCCCAAAAGCTACAGGTCCACAACTGTCAGAAGAGCATGAGACACTTTACTAGGCTTGAGGCAATTCATAAAATGGTAGGGTGACTAATCGCAAATTCTCAAATTAACATGCTACCTTAAGAATGGAAATTTCCACTCATTAGGATGTCAAGAGCAATGGCAAGTGTGATGACATAATTGGTCAAGAGACCAAAAGTCACATTCTCATAGTCAAGTTAAAGTTTTGCAATTAAGTTCTCCCTCTTTAGTTGACAAGATCACTTTCTCACCATCAGCTGGCAAGAAGCCTGTATACACACATTTGAAGCTTATTAATTACCAAATTGCCAGACTTAACTTCATTTTGCCGATTTAAAGATAATAGTCCAAAATCAATCTCTGATCAGGGAATTACTTTGTGTAAACATCACACATTACTTTCTTTAAACACTAAATCACATTACAAGCAACAAAGCAGATTTTACAACAAACCAACTGATTTCTAAATGTGCATGCATCTTGCGAGCCCATAGCAGAACATCCATCAGGAAGAGTTCCAATATTGTATACGCACATTCAGTCATTCAAGGTGAACTCTCCTAAAGGTCAGGTACATATACAACATCCATCTCCTTCCCAAAAGGAAGTCTAACTATCTATTATAACAAGTGAGTCTGTGATTCTGTGTAAAACTTAGGCATTTTTCTCATGTATTCATTTCTCATGACAGTGACTTTCTCTGGAGATGTTGTTGATTACCCACAGTCTTTAGTGATATTGTCTGTAGTTCCTATTTTTTAGTCAAGTTTTCTTTCATGGACTGCAGTGTTGCTCCAAATTTGCTTATCCTGCCATACGACAGGGTTGGGTCCAGATTAGCGACAAAATGATTGTGCTCCTCAAGCTGCTTTTAGTGGTTCATTTGGCATTTATTATTTGTCCGTTAAGAGTTCCAAATAATTTTGAAGCTTCTAGTCTTACAAGGTAATTTACGCTAATTCTGTAAACATTTCAGCCATCTGTTGGGCTAGTATATTTTCTCTTTGATAACCTGCTGTATGATCTGTAGGATCACTTGAAATGTTTTTCCTTTTATTTTGTTATTTTTGAAGAGCCTGGAGCTCTTCCAGTTGCTGCTTCGAAAGTTGTTTAGATTCCTTTATGTCCTACCTCAGTTCTTTCAATAGAGCATCATTGTAGGCATTTATTGCAGAAAGAATTGTTTCATCAGTGACTTGCAACTTCTTGTATGCGCTGTTTCTGAAGATCTGTCATTTTCTTCAGTTTTGCTTTGAGCACAAGCTGATGGTTCTGCATCTACTTCTGCTGGGCCTGATCTACTTTACGTAAGTTTTTCCAGACCTTCCTGTTAATTTTTTCATCGGTTTGATGACAAAGAGTTACTCACTGGTCTCTTTATTTCCCTTCCAGCTCTGCATTCATCTTTCTGAGATAGGCAGAGATATCCACATCCAGATGGTATTCTCAAGATTGGAATTATCATAAGCTAGCTGTACGGCTGTTTCCTCTTGAACTTTATTTTTTCTCTCCATAGCAGAAAGCTGAGAATTTAGCTCCACTAATTCAAAGAATGTGATCCACTTGTCTTTCACATTTAGTTCTGCAAATGTTTCTTAAGTAGTCTGCTACAGTTATTTTTGTGTGTCTCATGTTGAACTGATTGCAGGGGTTGTGAATAGTGCAAGGTGCATCCTGGTTTCCCTGCAATTGCTGGTCCAGCAGTGCCTACAATGTGGAATATTAGGGTGAGGTAATGGCTGAGAGATATTGTTGCTGGAGTTCAGATACCCAGGGATATCCTGGCGACTCAGGTTCAAATCCCACCACCACAGATGGTGAGAATTGAATTCAATACAAAAAACCCATCTGGTTCAAAATGTCCTTAAGAAGAGAGTTCCAGGCTTTTGACCCAGCAAAAGTAAAGGACCAATGAAATAGTTTAAAGTCAGGATGATTTGTAACTTCAAAATAATGGTTTTCCTATGCATCTGTTGCCCTGGCCCTTCTAGGCAGGAGAAATCACAGGCTAGGAAGATGCTACAGGAGAAGACTTGGTGAACTACTGCAGTGCATCTTTTAGATGGTACACACTGCTGCCACTGTGCATCGACGATGAAGGGAGTGAATTTTGAACATGACGATGGAGTGTCAATCAACAAGCTACTTTGTTCTGGATGATGTGAAACATCTTGAGTGTGATTGGAACTGTACTCATTGAAGCAATTGGAGAGTGTTCCATCACACGGCTGACAGTATATATTGTAAATGGTGGACAGGTATAGGGGAGATAAAAAATTCATTTTTCTGGACTGCTGTGTGCAATAATAGTCATTGAAGGAAGTCAGTTATTGCTTTGAAAGAGTACAGAGAAAAACAGTAGAATTGAGTCTGATTGTTCAAGAACTTAATGGCTAAAGAAAATTTGAGAAACCTGGTCTTCTAATCTTTATATTTTTAGGTAGTTTAACTGAAGTTTTCAACATCTGAAGAGAAATGACAAGATTGATCCAGGTAACAAGTTCAATGTGTTTAAATACCAAAGAACATAGTAAGTATTGTGGAAGTTAAGACAGTCAAACGAAACTGATTCCACCAAAAGTAAAACAGTTATGGAATAAGTTATCAGAATAGGCCATTAGAGCAGGCAATAGGCTCAAGATTAACATAGAACACAGAACAGTGCAGCACAGTACAGGCCTGTTGGCCCATGATGTTGTGTCAACCTATTATCCTATTCTAAGATCAAACTACCCTGCATACCCTACATTTTACTATTATCCATGTGCCTATCCAAGAGTCGCTTAAATGCCCCTAATGTATCTGACTCTACTACCACTGCTGGCAGCGCATTCCATGCACCCACCATTCTCTGTGTAAAGAACCTACCTCTGACATCTCCCCTATACCTTCCTCCAATCACCTTAAAATTTTGCTCCCTTGTAATAGTCATTTTCGCCTTGGGAAAAAGTCTCTGATTATCCACTCTATATATGCCTCTCATCATCTTGTACATCTCTATCAAGTCACCTCTCATCCTTCTTCACTCTAATGAAAAAAGCTCCAGCTCCCTCAACCTTTCCTTATAAGACCTGTACTCCACTCCAGGCAGCATCCTGGTAAATCTCCTCTGCACCCTCTCTAAAGCTTCCACATCATTCCGATAATGAGGCGACCAGAACTGTACACAATATTCCAAGTGTGGTCTAACCAGGGTTTTATAGAGCTGCAGCATAACCTTGCGGCTCTTAAACCCCTGCCAATAAAAGCCAATACACTGTACGCCTTCTTAACAACACTATCAGCTTGGGTGGCACTTTGAGGGATCTATGGACGTGGATTCCAAGATCTCTCTGTTCCTCCACACTGCCAAGAACCCTGCCATTAACCCTGTATTCTGCATTCAAAATGAATCACTTCACACATTTCTAGGTTGAATTCCATCTGCCACTTCTTTGCCCAGCTCTGTATCCTGTCAATGTCCCGTTGCAACCTACATCAGCCCTCCACGCTGTCCACAACTCCACCAACCTTCGTGACATCGGCAAACTTACTAACCCACCCTTCCACTTCCTCATCCAAGTCATTTATAAAGATCACAAGGAGCAGAGGTCCCAGAACAGATACCTGCAGAACACCACTGGTCACTGAGCTCCACTGAATACTTTCCATCTACTACCATCCTCTGACTCCTTTTGGACAGCCAATTCTGCATCCAGACAGCCAAATTTCCTGAATCCCATGCCTCCTTACTTTCTGAATGAGCCTACCATGGGAAACCTTATCAAATGCCTTGCTAAAATCCATGTACACAACATCTAATCCTCTATCTTCATCAATGTGTTTTGTCATATCCTCAAAGAATTCAACAAGGCTTGCGAGGCATGGCCTGCCCCTCACAAAGCCATGCTGACTATTTCTAATCAAACTGTGCTTTTACAAATAATCATAAATACTATCTCTCAAAATCCTCTCCAGTAACTTGCCCACCATAGAAGTAAGTCTGACTGGTCTGTAATTCCCAGGATTAGCCCTATTCCCTTTCTTGAACAAGGGAATAACATTTGCCACCTTCCAATCATCTGATACTACTCCAGTGGACAGTGAGGACACAAAGATCATCACCAAAGGGGCAGCAATCTCTTCCCTCACCTCCCATTAGAACCTTGAGTATATCCCATCTGGCCCTGGGGACTTATCTGTCCTTATGTTTTTCAAAATTTCCAGCACATCCTCTTTCCTAACATCAACCCGTTCGAGCATATCAGCCTTTTTCACGCTGTCCTCACAAACAACAAGGTCCCTCTCACTGGTGAATACTGAAGCAAAGTATTCATTAAGAACCTCCCCTACCTCCTCCAACTCCACACACAAGTTCCCTCCACTATCCCTGATTGGCCCGACCCTCACTCTGGCCATCCTTTTGTTCCTCACACAAGTATAGAATGCTTTGGGGTTTTCCTTAATCCTACCCACCAATACTTTTTCATACCTTCTTCTAGCTCTCCTAAGTCCATTCTTCAGTTCCTTCCTGGCTACCTTGTAGCCCTCTAGACCCCTGTCCAATCCTTGCTTCCTCAACCTTAAATAAGCTTTTTTCTTCCACTTGACTAGATGTTCCACATGTCTTGTCATCCAAGGTTCCTTCACCTTATCATCCCTTCCTTGCCTCAGTTGGACAAACCTATTAAGCACTCACAGCAAGTTCTCCCTGAACAACCTCCACATTTCTGTTGTGCATTTCCCTCAGAACATCTGTTCCCATTTTATGTTCCGCAGTTCTTGTCTAGTAGCATTGTAATTCCCCCTCCCCCAGTGAAATACTTTCCCATACCATCTGCTGTTATCCCTCTCCATGAATATAGTAAAGGTCAGGGAGTTATGATCACCATCACCGAAATGCTCTCCCTCTGAGAGATCTGACATCTGACCGGGTTCGTTGCCAAGCACCAAATCCAATATGGCCTCCCCTCTAGTCGGCCTATCTACATATTGAGTCAGAAATCCTTCCTGGACACACCTGACAAAATCTGGTCCATCCAAACTATTTGCACCTTGGATGTTCCAGTCGATATGAAGGAAGTTGAAGTCACCCATGACAACAACCCTATTACTTCTGAACATTTCCAAAATCTGCCTCCCAATCTGTTCCTCAGTGTCTCTGTTGATATTGGGGGTGGGGGGGTCTATAGAAAACTCCCAATAAACTGACTGCTCCTTTCCTGTTCTGACTTCCACTGACTCAATAGACAAACCCTCCTCGACGACCTCCCTTTCTGTAGCTGTGATGCATTAAAATAGACACACTTCAACCCGTCGCACTGACTGCAACTTTGCCCTATCAACTCTCTATCCTTCCTCACAGACTGTCTGCATGCTGTATCTGCTTGTACACCAGCTACCCCATCCTCTGATCTGTAGCTCCAGTTCCCATCCCCCTGCCAAACTAGTTTAAACCCTCCCGAGGAGCTCTAGCAAACCTCCCACCCAGGAGGTTGGTGCCCCTCCAGTTCAGATGCAACCTGTACCTCTTGTATAGGTCCCACCTTCCCCACAAGGTACCCTATGATCCACATATCTGAAGCCCTCCCTCCTAGACCAGATCTGTAGCCACGTGTTCAGCTGCACTCAGTCTCTATTCCTAGCCTCACTCGCCCATGGCACCAGTAGTAATCCTGAGATTACTATTATGGTCACCCTGCCTTTTAGCTTTCAACCTAACTCCCTGTATTCACCTTTCAAGTCCTCATCCATTTTCCTAGTTATGTCATTGGTACCGATGTGTACCACGACTTCTGGCTGCTCGCCCTCCCCCTTAAGAATCCGGTAGACTCGATCCAAGACATCCCTGACCCTGGCACCTGGGAGGCAACATACTCTCCGGGAGTCTCATTCACGACCACAGAATCTCCTGTGTGTTCCCCTAAACATTGAATCTCCTTTTACTATCGCTCTCCTATTCTCCCCCATTCCCTTCTGAGCCACAGAGCCAGGCTCAGTGCCAGAGACCTGGCCTCTATGGCTTTCCGCTGGTAGGTCATTCCCCCCACAACTGTGTCCAAAAAGGTATATTTATTATTGAGAGGAACGGCCACAGGGGATCCCTGCACTGTCTGCCTATTCCCTTTCCCCCTCCTGAGTCACCCAGGTACCTTTATCCTGTAACTTGGGTGTGACTACCTCCCTATGACTCCTCTCTATCACCCCTTCAGCATCCCAAATGATCCGGAGTTCATCCAGTTCCAGTTCCCTAACGCAGTCTGTGAGGAGCTGGAGTTGGGTGCAATTCTCGCAGGTGAAGTCAGAAAGGATACTAGTGGTGACCCTTACCTCCCACATCCTACAAGAGGAGCATGCGACTGCTCTAGCTCCCATTCCTCTCTCTAGATTGCCTAAAGAGATAAAGAGAAAGGCAAAAAAAAGTTTACCTTACCAACCCTTCACACAGTCTTTTCTTTTGGCTAGAGGAGAAGGATGGGTGGGAGACACTACACGTGTAGTGTTTCGGGTTTAGCCACTGCCCAGCATACAATAGTTCACTGACCCAGCAGTCCCAGTGTCCACATTTTTTCCTGCTCAGCCTTTGCTCCATCTATTCACAAGGCAAGTTTTTTTGTACAGGAACCTTACCTTCCCGGCTGCCCCCGGCTCGCACTCTCACCTCTCCCCCCGCTGAAATTAAGAAGCTTGTTTTTGCTTTATGGATTCTGCCCATTACAATGCAAATTTAGCATATTATTTAGTGTATTTATTAATTAAAATTGATGGTGTGGAATCAATTCTAAGGCATTTTACTCCAGGTCAGTGAGTTTACAACAATATTTTGAATCATCATTCTAGCCAAATCAATAGTGGGCATTGTATTGAATAAAACTAAAACCCTGATTGTAGCAACCATTGGTTTGCAACGCATAATGAATGAAGCACAGACTCAGTAGGAAGATACAAGGTCACTGTAATAGAACACTGGATCAAGGGTGAAATTATTGTTTGCCAAATTTCCATGCTCAGTTTCATTTGTAATGTTAGGACCATGATATTTTTTGAATTTTTATTTTATACATCTTGTAGCTTTGTTAAAATTTTAAGCCCTTATAAAATTTAATTACATATTGCTTGGGATAGAAATGCAATGTTGTATGAAAGTTCTTTCTGACTTGATAGAGGCATGTGACCTCTACAATGAGACACTGACTGGAGGCATCCATCTTGCAGTAGTTAAAGAAAGACTTGGAACAGGTGGTAGTACATGATACTGGAATGACCACATAATGAGGTACCTTGAGGTGGGATGCAAACCACACCTCAAAAAAATTTGAGCATATGCACAAAGGGTCAAAAAAGATTATATACAAAAGATCAAAATAAAGCTCTGAAGAGATCTCACTACACCATGGCAAGCCATCAAAGGAACTTTCTCAGAACTTGCAAGGGTAAAAAACCTTCACTAGCCTAGTTGTGAAGGATTGTTACTAGTGAAGCTAGATGAAAATAGCAGCTTTTAACAACATACTGGGTACAATCCAGGAGATTCAGATGGTTATACACACGTTTTGGCACTTCAAAAGTTCCAAAGGAATATCAATGTGGACAACATGAAACAATGAGAAACCTTCCCACAGTGGAAACCATCATGGATGATCTTCCTGTTACAAATGTGGAGATGAATGAAAGAAGCCATTGCTGACCACAATGAAAATCTAGTGTCAGTGCTAGATAGAGCTTACCTGATTAACCTGAATATGAACAAGAAAGAAGTTGCAATTAAAGATAACTGAAGACATGTAGTAACAACCAGGTTTTCGCCAAAATCCTGAAAAGTTGAGAGCTGTAGCAGTAATATGGTAAACAACAAATGTAAAAATTCAGAAGTCCCACAACACCAGGTTGTAGTCCAACAGGTTTATTTGAAATCACAAGCTTTCAGAGCGCTGCTCCTTCGTCAGGTGAGGGTTGACTTCAAGAAATCAAATAAGATTGCTTATCTACTGTCTTTGATTATGAACATTTTCATGAATGCCAACTGGGAAGTAACAGTTGAGTCCAAATATAGTCCACTTCAGAGAATTTTCTTCAAGTTGCTACTATCTGCTTCAAAATATTTGCAAAGTATGTTACTCCAGTAATGGGGCCAGCATATGAACATGATACAAAAGCAGGGAAAACAGATGTTAGTTGTTGACATGCTGTCAAGAGGAGCAAATGTTATGAAGAAAGCAGAGGATGCTGGAGCACAGTCTTAAGTCTTCCAGATCCAATGAAAAGCAGCAGCTCAACACACTCTGCAAGTCATCGACACAGCAGAGATATTGAACCTAATGGACAAATGCCTGCTTAAATCAACCAAATGACCAAACAAGACGCAACTGTCCAAGTGTTGCAAGAAGTAGTGATAGCTTAGAAGTACTCCTTTGGCCACCAGAGCCCAGAGAGGGAAAATCACCCAGAAGAACAGCCAGTAACAAGACAAATGCATACTACTCAACAAACAAAGTAATCTAAAAACTGTGTGCAATGCTTGTTTAGAAACTGATAAGGATACAAACTGTTAATACATGAGAGCAGTTGTGTTCATAGTAGATAACTTAGATAACTCAAAAAGTAAATGATAATGCATTCAATGGTTTTATGCAAAATGGGGATGCTTGGATAGAAATGCAATGTTCATATGCTCATATGCTGTACTTCCTGGCTTGCATCGTCAAGTGACCTCTACCATGAGGTACTGATTGTAGGCATCCATCTGTAGCACTTTAGTAAAAGGTACAGAAGGCAGCATGGTATTGGATTGAACACAAAAGATATCCCTTCTGAGTCATGGGATCAAAACTGTGCACAGATTGGTTCAAAAAATGTTTTCCTTTTAAATAAATGTTTTTCAGCTGGCTGTTTTTGAACAAATTAGCACCCCTTTTCTCAGGGACATTCACAGTCCTATTCCTTCAACTTTACATTTTAAATAAATGCCTCTTCTCTGGGAAAGTTATTAAAACAACAGAAAGTATGCAATCTTTTACTTGAATGTGACTTCACATTTCAGCTTTGAAAAGGAACTTTTATCCACACCTGAAAGTTGGAAACATAAAACACCAACTTACAGAAAATCTGTACCAATTCAGATCTTGTTTAATAAGAAAACGTGGATACATTCATTTAAAAAGGAATTTTCTTAATCACGTTAAAAAGTTACACCACAGAACTGGAATTCAAGCTATTTTGGAACAAAGAAGTTGGGCAGTGCATGCATAGCTTTGTGGGCAGGTCAGGATATTCTTGATTTCATTGAACTATTTAAAACACATATTAGAACTGAAATCAGAATACTGAATTAAATTAGAATTAGAATATTGCATCAGCGATTGTTAGCTCTGAGTCAGAAAATTAAGGATTCAAGTCCCCTTTCAGAGACTTAATGCAAAATGGAAGCTGACATTTCTGTGCAGTTTTCAAGGTATGTCAGCATTTTAGAGGTGCTGTGTATTTGTTGAGGCAATGAATCAAGGCCCTGTTTGCCTTTGCAGGCAATTTTTTCAAAGGAGACCCATGAAGTTCTCCACAGCATGCTGGCCAATACCTTTCTCCTTCCTACATCTCTAAATAAATTATCTTGTCAAGATTTCATTGCTGTTTTTGAGATCTTACTTTGTAAAGAGTAGCTGCTCTGTTTCTGACATTACAAAAGTGCCCTAGATGGTTGAAATACTTTGGGATCCTAGACTTGTGAAAGGTTATGAATTAATGTATTTGATCCTTTTTCTAAAAGTTATTTTAGAAAGTTCAGGTGCATGAGTAAAAGAGCAATATTTGGAAGCAAGAAAGAATAACTTACTTGGGGCTAACTGACTAAGTAGGTGATTGAGAGGAGGAGAGAACAAAAAAGACATTGGAAGACAAGGGAACACTGCAAACATCAAAGAAAAATGGGAAAAATATCATCAGGCCCACAAACTAAAGAGTGCAGTTTCCACACATATAGAGGTGGCTGAAACCTCTACTTATCACAGTAATAGAACAGAATAGTGTATTTAAGGAACTTAGTTTACCAAAATCAGTAAGATTAGAAGTGGGAAGGGCAAAGTAAGCCAACTGATAATCTTCCTCTTGTTAATTTACTTGGAATACCCATGACATGGAACTCATTCCACCACACTAATGAAATTGCAGGGAAACGTAAATTTAACTTGTAAGGTATCTTTGTGGTTCAGTGTATTATACTTAAATATAAGACGAGACATCTAATTAATTTGTCTCAGTGGTATTAATCTTATCTCCAATCCTACTTGAGTTCAAGTAAAATTCCAGGATCTAAATCACGACTGATACTTAATTGTAGTACTGAGGACGTGCTGTTTTGTCAGAGTTACCATGTTTTAGATGACAAGTTACACCACGTTTTCCTCTTGAAAACCTTCCATGGAACTTCCTGTCGAGGAACAAGACATTGGAAATTCTCTCGGTGTCTTGCCCAAACTTTATTTCTCACCCAACAGTACCCGAATTTTGACATTTATCTCATTGCTGATGGTGTACAAATTGGCTGCTTTGTTTTCTTACACAACAATAGTAACTGATTTTCAAAAGGAATCCATTAGCTGTGAATATGCCTGATCTACATATAATTCCATGTATCTACCTTATCCTCTTTTCCTTTAATTCCTTTGGCTAACAAAAATCTGTCAAGTCACAATCCAAAATGAATATTGATCTGGCGGGGAGACAATGATGTCATGTAACTGACGTAGGAATCTGGAGGCTCAGGCTAATATTCTGAGAACATAGGTTCCAATCCCACCACAGTAGCCAGTGGAATTTTCATTCAGTTAATAAAATGTTGAATATAAAGCTAGTTTCAGTAATAATGACCATGAAATGATGATCAATCATTATAAAAACCCATATGGTTTACTAATGTCTATTAGGGAAGGAAATACCTGCTGTTCTGAACAGAGCTAGCCAACATATGACTCCAGATCCACTGTAATATGATTCTTAACTGCCTCCATTTACCAGTGGCCTACCGAGCCACTCAGTTCTAGGGCAATTAGGAATGGGCAAGACATTTTGGCCTTGCTAGTAATGCCAACAAAAGAATTTTTAAAATGTTGTTCTCAGAAGGGAGTTGCAAATGTTCTATGCAATGACTGTAGAAATGTTTCCTGATTTCCCTTTGTGGAAAGCGTGGTGTTAATTTTAAGACTATGCCATTTGGTTATTGACTTTCTAACCAGCTGAACTAGTTTCTCCTCTGCCTTCCCCTTCTGATCCTCTCAACAGCTTGAAAACTAAAGAAATCATTCCTCAATGTTTCATTTTCAATGGAGTGCATGTTTCATTCGCATAATTATGCTTCGTAATTGTTGTAAGAGCTGTGGTGTGGTCATGTTTGAGCCTTTAAGAGAGATGAGTCCAGACCCAAATAGCAACAATGCATTTTATTAATTATATATACTGTAGTGTGCAGCAGGTCAGCATCACTGTGAAGCAGTCTGGGAGAACAGAACTATGTGAGCAGGGCAGTGTCAACAAGAGATAAAAACGAGCAACAGAAAGCCCATAAACCTGTTTCTACCTGTCAGAGCTGAAGTGTGTCCTCACAGGAAGACCATGTAGGTGATTAGTGGTACTTCCTGTGTCTCTATTGATTTGTCAATTGGTTTAAATTAGGAAAAGTTATTACAGCTGAAGAATAGTTAGGAACTTCATTTTTAAAATATCTAACATATCAATTAATTAATTAAATAGAAATAGAGGCAGCCAATGTATTGTATGTAGTATGCGGGAACTGGGGGACATTGGTGTGATCTACATTTCCATCAAATGTTGGCTACTTGAGAAACTTCGTCTTAAGAGGTGATGAGTTTGAGTTTGAACTGGGGACGCTGCAACACATCAGGGAGTGTAAGAATTACTTAGGACACTATTTCAGGAAACAGTTACACCTCTTTGATTAATTACATCAAATTTGCTCGGTGATCAGGAAAAGAAAAGTATGACTGTGGGTGAGGCAGTAATTAGGATCCAGAATTTATCTTTTCTATAGGTATGAAGTTCTTGCTCCCATTGAGGCTGAGGGCATAGACTGCTAGGCAGATGAGTGAACTGACCAAAACACCATGGTAAATGATGCCATTCAAGTGTGGCGGGGGTCGGGGGTGGAGGTGGGGGTGGGTGGTGGCATGAGCAAAATGTAATATTATTGAGGGATAGCATAGTTGTGGAATAAATTATCCTAGGCAGCAAAGAAAGAGATCTTCTAGGCTGTGTTGCTGCCCTGGTTTCAAGGTTATGAGCCTCCGTCTGGACTGGAGAGGAGCTGTGTGTGTGTGTGTGGGGGGGTGGGCACAATAGGAAGGAGGTTCTGCTGAAGGATTATGAGCAGCATAGGCTTAGTTAAAAAGCAGAATCACTAAGGTAATAATTTTAGGATTACTACCTGAATCACGTGCAAATTGGCATAGGGTAAATAAAATTAGGGGTTAATGTGTTGTTCAGCGATTGGTGCAGGAGAAATGGGTTCTTTCCCATGGACCACTGGCACGAATACTGGGGAAAGATTCCATCGGAACAGATTTCATTTGAACTATGCTGCGACAAGTGTCCTGAAGAATTGTATAAATATGGTCGTAGGTAGGGCTTTTAATTCATTAGTGGGGGGAGGGTTCAATTGAAGAGAATTCTAAAAGTCAAAGAGAATTGTGAGAACAGAGATACGGGGTAGTGATGAAGGAAACAATCATCGAAGTGTGACGGGAAGGGGCAGAAAGTGCAATTAGGAGAGTAAGTAATAAGGATAAAAAAAAAAGCTTAAAGCTGTTCATTTGACACACAGAACCTGTAACAAGTTAGAAGTTTTGACAGCGTTAATAGAAAGAAGTGAATATGCCTTCATAACTGTTAAAGAGACATAATTGCAGGGTGGCCAAGACTGGGAACTCAATATTCAAGGGTATTCGATGTTCCAGAAAAATAGGCAAAAATGAAGAAAACGTTGCAGTGGTGTTGTTAATTAGGGAAGATATTGTGGTGGTGAGTAGTCATATAGATACAATACATCGTGATATGGATTAGTTTAGGTGGAAATAAGAAATAGCAAGAGAAAGAAGTCATGGTTTGCAGTCATCGATAGAACCCTAAAGAGTTGCCTCACTGTAGAACAAGGTATAAATTTGGGAAATAATGACGGCGTGTAAGAAGGGTATTGCAACTGCCATGGATGATTTAAATCTGCATATTGACTGGACAAATCAGCTGATCAAAATAGGCAAAATGGAAAACAAATTTGTGAAGTGCATTAGCAATTGTTTCTTAGAGCAGTATGTTGCATAATCTACCCAGGATCTGGCTACTTTTAGATCTAAGAGTATGTAATGAGGTAGAATTAACAAGAGATCTCATTGTTATGGATCCCCTAAGGGTAACAAGCACAACGTAGTAGAATTGCAAGATAACAAGGTGTAGAGCTGGATGAACATAGCAGGCCAAGCAGCATCAGAGGAGCAGGAAATCTGATGTTTCGGGTCTGGACCCTTCTTCATAAGTGGAGGAGGGGAAGGGGATTCTGAAATAAATAGAGAGAGGGGGAGGTGGGTGGAAGATGGATAAAGGTGCAGATGGATAAAACAGAAGATGGATAAAGGATAAAGGAGCTCCTTTATCCATCTTCCACCCGCCTCCCCCTCTCTCTCTATTTATTTCAGAATCCCCTTCCCCTCCCCCATTTCTGAAGAAGGGTCCAGACCTGAAACGTCAGCTTTCCTGCTCCTCTGATGCTGCTTGGCCTGCTATGTTCATCCAGCTCTACACCTTGTTATGTAAGCTTCTCCAGCATTGGCAGTTCCTACTATCTCTCATAGTAGAATTGCAAACTCAGTTTGAGGGAGAGCAAGGAATGTAAAACAAAACAGCAAGGGCTTCTACAGGTAAATAAACAGAAAGTAGATAAATTGTGAATGGGACCCTTGGTGGATACTATGGAATTGATAATGGGAAACAGTGAAATTGCAGAAAAGGTAACCAGTGTTTTCAGGCAGATGACACTATAAACATCCCAAAGATATCAGATAAGCAAGGTGCTATAGGGAAGATAGATTTTGTAATAGTCTCTAAAATGAGAGTCAAAGTATTTGACAAACTAATGGGACTTAATGTTGACAAGTCACCAAGGACTTGATGGCCTGCATCTAAGGGTTTTAAAGTAAGTGGCTATGGTGATAGTGTATGCATTGATTGAAATATTCTAAAACCTACTGGATTCCAGGAGGATTCCAGTTGATTAAAAAACCTTTGAGAGGGAGAGAGACAGAAAGCAGGAAACTATAGGCCGGTTAGCCTAGTATCTGTTGTTGTAAAAATGCTGGAGTCCATTATTAAGGAAAAAATAACATAACCTATAAAAAAACTTAATGCAAACAAACAATCAACACGGTTTTATGAAAGGGAAATTATTTTTGACAGATTTACTGAAATTCATTGAGGATAGAACAGCCAGAGTTGATAAATGGGAACCAGTAGATGTGGTGTATTTGAATTTCCAGAAGGCATTTGAAAAGGAGCCAAGTAAGAGGGTAATGCACAGTAATAGCGCACAGTATTGGCGATTATTAGCAAAGGACAAAGGACAATACATCACAGGACGAGGCCCTTCAGCACCAAGCCTGCATTGATTCCTAGTCCTTATTTAGACCCGCTACTTACTGCCCATATGCGGTTTCTATCCCTCTGTTCAATTCCCATTCACGTGTCTATCAGGATATGCCTTAAACATTGCTAACATGTCTGCTTCCACCACCTCCGGTACCCACCAGCCTCGTGTGAAAAATTTTCCCTGCAATTGTCCCCTAAACTTTTCCCATCTCACCTTGAACCTCTTGTAGTTGACCTTTACACCCTGGGAAAAGCCTTTGACTATCCACCCTATCTATGCCTCTCATAATTTTATAGACCTCTATCAGGTCGCCTCTCAGCCTCTGTCTTTCCAGTGAAAGCAATGTGAATTTATCCAACCTCTCTTCATACCTAAAACCATGACTAAAACCTCCAGACGAGGCAACGTCCTGGTCAATCCTCTCTGCACCCTCTCTAAAGCATCCACATCCTTCTGGTAGTGCGGCGACCAGACTGAACACAATATTTCAAATAAGCCTAACTAATGTTTTATACGGCTGTAACATAACCTGCCAATTTTTATATTCGATGCCCTGACTGATGAAGGCAAATGTGCTCAATGCATTAGCATGGATTGAGTAATAGTTAACACATAGAAGATGGAGAATCAGGATTAATGGGTTCCTTTCAGGTCGGAAAAATTAGCTTAAAAAAAAGCGAAAGAACTGCGGATGCTGTAAATCAGGAACAAAAACAGAAGTTGCTAGAAAAGTTCAGCAGGTCTGGCAGCATCTGTGAAGAAAAAAATCAGAATTAATATTTCAGGTCCGGTTTCGGGTCCAGTTTTGAGCTATTCCATCAACTTCTGTTTTTGTGCCTGGAAAAATTAGCTACTGGAATGCGACAGGGTCAGTTCCAGGACCTTAATTACCTACTACCTACATTAATGATTAGGTGTAGTGGGCAGAACGTATTTTATATCCAAATTTACTAATGATACAAAAGTGGATGTGAGGGCATGTTGCAATGAGGTCATAAGGAACCTGCAAAATGATACAGATAGATTGAGTGAGTGGCAAAAATTGGCAGAAGGAGTTTAATGGAGGAAAATATGAGGTTGAAAGAATCAAAAGGCAGACTATTATTTAATTGGAGTCTCCAAAAGACTGCAGCACGGAGGGATCAGTGTATTCTTGTGCAGGAAACCCAAAAGATTAACATGAAAGTGCAGCGAGTAATTAAGAAGGCAAAAAGAATTTTGGCCTTTAATACTAGGCATTTTCAATTTAAAAACAGGGAAGTCTTGTTACAACTGTACAGGATATTGGTGAGGCCACACCTGGAGTACTGTGGATAATTTTGGTCCCTGTGTTTAAGAAAGAATACACAGGCATTGGAGGGCCATGAAGGACTGTTAAACATGTGGTTGTCTAGGGAGCCCTCCTATATGTTACAGAATGTGCCACATCATCTGCATGCTGTGCTCTGCACAATTTGAGCAGGCAATGAGGGGATTTGCTGGATTCTGAAGGACTAGGAGAACGGGGGGACTCTTCTGAGGAAGAGGATGATAACCTGAGGGAGGAAGAAGGTGTTGTTCTTCATGACAGAGCTCAGCAGCATAGGGAGTTACAAGCCTGTAGGTCATCATTGACACATGCTTCCATTAGGTGAGAGGTAGTGCAGCAGACAGTCATGGGCAGCCAAAATAGCTGTTGCTCATGATGCTGAAATATGACTTACTTTGTGGCCGTTGACTTCAGCCATAAACTACGGATTTACAGTGGCCATTATTAACATAGTAGCGCTGACTCAGAAGGTGTTCACATGGGATGTAGGTACAGATAGGTAAAGTGTGTGACCTGGTGATTAAACTGTGACTGAGAATGGGGTTGCACATATGAGGGAGTGTCAGGCATGTTGGCTACATGCTGTGGACAGCCTGACACTGTGGCTGCTGTGCCATGACATTGCTAGTGAGGGCCAATGCTGAATTGCTAATGATTATCTGGGTACACAGTGACTTTTCAAAAATGTTGTGGGTGCAAGGGGCATTGGTCTGTTGGCAGATATGTTCTGAGTGGGAGTTGTTTTGGGAATGGCATGTAGTAAAATGGGACCAGAATCAGACAGGAGTGAGACCACAATGGCAGGGTAGATAGTTAATTAGGTGAATTTGGAAGATACAGTGAGAAAACATGTTAGGTCTTGCAGTGGAAATCCCTTTGAAAACTTCAACGCAACTCAGTCTTAGCCAAAAAAAGTAATATTCAGTTCTATATTCTTATATACAAAGGCGAGATTGAGAGAACATTCCTAGTTTCACATGATCTCCTGTCAGCAGGCATTCAATAGCATGATAGCTCTTAACCATTATTCTCCACCTTCTCTGAAGTCATTTGTTCTCATCTTTTCAAATCATTACAAGTTAATCATTAGCATTCTTCTTAACATACAACTATTAAGATTTATTTTATTCCCACTCCTTTCCAAAGTTGCTATCATCAATGTCGGAAACCTGCTTCAACATCAAAGGCAGAGATGCCGTGGTCATTTAACCAAGTGACTCGAGTGTGTTCATTTGTGTTGGGAGTGGAGGAGAGTGAGCAGTAGTAGCATAATTAGCTGGAAGTTTCTTGACATCTTTGTCAGTCCAACCAGAGTGGGAGACTTTGCCTGTGGATTAGGAGCAAAGCAGACAGATTGCATTAACAGACACATCACTGCTATGGATCAAATATGAAAAGGGTTGTGGTATAGAGCGAAGAATTTGGACAGGGCAATTTTGGTCTTGGACCCAGGCAGTCATTGCAAAATGAGATTCCAGCAATGCAAGCACATTATACTGAAAGTTGATAATTATAGCCTGGTTTTGGGATTTTCGATTTTCTGCAATGCAGGTGTTGTTTCAGTCAGTTGGGGCTACCCACGATGTAAGCATGTGGGGAAGGCTCGGAGATGGATGTGCAATCTCCTCCCCATCAAGGTTTCCAAGGAGGCCATCCTATTATAGAAATGGTCATTCAGATGAGCTAAATCAACACTGTCTTTTTCTGGAATAGGGCTTTGATCACATGGACTGCTTTTTTTGTTCCTACCATTAGCTTGTAGGTACCCAGGTAAGCAGGAATGTCCAGAAACACATAGGATTGAGTAATGCATTCAGAAGGGTCTTTGGCAAATTGTAGACTATTATCAAAAACACCTCATCAGGGATGCATTAGTGTTGATTATTATCTTTAGGGACATGATGAATGCTGCAGGTGTCAAGCCTTGTAGCCACTCAATCCGTTTCCAAGCTTTCTATGAGCAGGATGGGAAAGACAAGACCATCAATGTTTCCTTTCAGTTCTGTCTGTGGATAGTGCATTTGAGTAGAGACAATTGGCAGACTATGTCACATATGTCTTCAAACTGCCTGCCCAAGACACTGTTGTGGGAATGTGCCTGGCAATTAGAGATGCCCACATGGCCCCAGTATTAGCAGTAGAAGTTATCTGGCCAGAAGTGATTAGAGATGATGGTCCTGTGCTTGTAGACTGGCAGATCATAGAGTAGGGTGAGGTGGCCATGGTGCTCAAAGTACAGGCACAAATCTAGATGAGTCGGTGGATTAGTAGACCAACCAATGAGGCGGTATTCTCACATCTGTACAGATTCAATGTCTGTTTTGTGTGTTTCTGATCTGGTGTAATGATTGGGTAATCACTGAATGTAATCCAGTTGAAAGCAAGGCACAGAAAAGGATATCCCGAACAAAACAAGATATCCTGGGATGTGGGTCACTCTACAGGGATGCAGACAAAGCATCAGTGGTGGTCTGGAACCCGCTCTGGACATATTTCATCGTCATATCAAATAGCATCATGCACAAGCAAAAAAACTCTGCAAAAGAGGGCATCTTTGCCAGCTCCTGCATATTCAAGAGAGTCACTGAAGGTTTGTTGTTTCAACAAATTTGAGATGAATGACATAATAGGAGAAATTTTCACAGGTTCGTGTGACAGCAAGAATTTCCTTCTCAATCACTGTGTAGCATTGTTCCATGTAGGTCAGCACCTTGGAGGGTGTATTAAACTAGTCAGCTGGAGTCATCAGCACAGATCTGGGAAAAGGCTGTCCTTAAGTCAACAGAAGAGACATTGTCTGTGATGATGGCAGGAAATTGTGGGTTGTAGTGAACTTCGGCATGAGTAGAAGTGAACATATCTTTTACAGAATTAAAAGTTCCTTTCTGGTACATATTGCAGCAACATACTTGATCTTCTTTCAAAAATTGATGGAACAGATCATTAACATGTGCCAGGAGTGCAAGAACTTTCTCAACTGGTTAACCATGTTCATGATTTGTTGACATTGACTAATATTCTGTGATGGAGGTAAATTCCCAATAGCCATGCTGTTAGGAGAATCCACTCTAATTCCTGATTCATCCGTCATATAGGCCATGATGTGAATGGAAGCCTTAGAAAATTGAGTGTTGGATGAGCACCCTACAAATGCTGGAGTATGGACCTTATACACAATTATTTTCTTGCACCATGGAGGCATGGATGAGGAATTCATATTGTAGATGATGCCATACTGGCTTCAAGGATGCCCATCATAATGCACTTAAAGACTTCTAGCGCAGAGACATGCCAAATGGCAACTGATTGAAACAACATTTGTCAAGATAGGTGGTGAAGATCATTAGGACTTTGGAATTTTTGTTCAATGGGAGCTTCCAAAACTGAATGTTGGCATACAATTTCATGAAGAAAGAGCTTCAGGAACATTTGGCCAAACTATTGTTGACTAACACCACTGCCTTATTCAGTTGCATGTGCATGTAGATTTGCTGTGAACCATTGGATTCTGATATGGGACCATTCCAGAAGTCCATAAAGTAGACTTACTGGCGAGATGACTATAGACACAGCATAGAATCAAATTTGTCCTTAATCTTGAGGAGAGATTTCAGACTCTTCCTTGGTGTGAAGAGGATTGGCTTGACTGTTGGCCTCACTGTAAAACAGCATACTGTGTGGAGACACCCTAAGGCTAACAAACAAAGCAGGCAACTCTGTGCAAAATGCATCTGGAGCATAATGACTGTTAATTAATCATAGAAAGAATTGTGTTGATAAGAGCCTTTCAACTTAGCTGTGAAAGCTCCTAATTGCAGACAACATAAAGATCTGCTGTAACTTTTGGTCTTTGTAGGAAAGGGTTACAGTCATCTGTCCCTTTATTTTTAAACGTACACCTCCTGGGCTATGGAGGTAGACATCCCAAGATTGTAACAGATCAGGTTTCAGCTGAGGAATGGTGCCAGACAAGGCATAAACTCTCACCACTGTTCTCATAGAATCATAGAATCCCTACAGTGTGGAACCAGACCCTTCAGCCCAACATGTCCACACTGACCCTCATAGCATCCCACACACACCCATCCCCCTATAACCCATCTAATCCACTCATCTCTGAACACTATGGGCGATTTAGCATGGCCAATCCACCTAGCCTGCACACCTTTGGACTGTGGGAGGAAACCAGAGCACCTGGAGGGAGCCCATGTAGACACTGGGAGAATGTGCAAACTCCACACAGACAGACTGTTTCTAGTGAGGTGACCATTATGGACATTAGCTGTCCAAGACTGGCATTGAAGTAATTCATTTCATGGACAGATATGTCTTGAGGAAAGAGATAAAAATCCTGTAACTTTTATTGGCTGAGTCGAAGCTAGAAGACTTTATTATCTAGTGTCCATATAGGAATGCACCATTTGATTGCCGTGCTCGCACCACCTGTCAACAGTGGAGGAGATGGGAGGACGCTGTTTGGTAAAAAGTGAAAATATGGAGTAATGGCCACAGGTAAGCTATGTGTCTCTCAGTAGTGGATTCTGATGTATGCAGCACAATTTTCCAGAACTTCTGCTAAGCCAGAAGTTGTCACATAACCTCACTGGTACTTTACCAATAGCACATAGGTGCATATTGACTCAGAATGTCTACGGCTTATGGACAAATCCTAAAGTGATGCAACACCAGCCAGGCCACTGGGAGGCACGATTGAAATTTCCATCATTGAGCAAAGAGTCAGGTTAAAAAAGGCTGTTTTGCATTTGTGAGAGCTCCACCTGTTTTGAAGTGATGTTGTGGTCAGTTTTTGGCTTTTCCTTTTTGTTTGTGAGCTTTCAAGCCTTCCATCTGTTGTCCTGCTTTTGGGTCTTGTGCCATGTAGTGACCATCAGGCTGATCAATTTTGGAGCTTGTCTCTGTCTTCTGTGTCATCCAAGCCTGTGTGAGGCACTGCTTGGAATTCTCCTGAGCATTGGTCTTGTGCTGTTGCCTCCTCCATACATCATTCTGCACCTACCTGATGGAAGTCTTATTTAAGGGTTTGTAACCTTCTGTGACCATGTTGTAAGAGCTGTGGTGTTGTCATAATTCAGTTTTTAAGAGATGTGAGTTCAAACCTATCCAGGTTAACTGCAACATCTTTTATTAAGCAGATACTGTATACATAAGCCAGCCCTGTTATTTTTGATTACATCACATCTCCTCCATGGCTTAAGCTATTTATTTGCAGGGCAACTCTTAACCATTATCCTACAGTAATTTTAGCCCTAAAGTACAGGGCTGAAATTCAGTATCATTCAGGTACGTCTACACTGCTCTCCCTCCAAGGCTGATTCATCATTCTTATGGTGTGGCACCCAAAACTGCTGGAATCTAAATGTCACAGTTCTTCTAACTCACCTAATCTCTTTGAAATGTTATGTTTCCGTCTACATTGCTTTTAATGTCATATGTTAGCAAATTTGGACATATGACCTCTCTATTCCATTTTCTAGGTGAATGATTGAGGCCCCACACAGATCCTTACAGGAAAACACTAGTCACAGCCTGCCATCTTGAGTACCTATTTATTGTTCCTACTCTGTGTCACCTGTTGCTCAACAAATTTGCAAATCGAGTGGGATTTTACAGTCCTCCAATAGGGGCCTGTATGTCAAAGGAGAGCATAAGAAATAGGGTAGGTGTCCAGGAGCACTCCCATCCACTCCCATAATGCAGGCGCTGCTGTATTTAAATAAATAAATAAGGGTCAATTGAGTTTGATTATATGCATTTTTAAAAGGTGAGAAAGAAGTGGTGCACATTATTCAAGATATATTCTTCGTGCATTGAGTGCATATCCCAAGATATTAATTTCTCCTCCTTTACCGCCTGCCTTCCAAAACAGCCCCAACTGCAACTCTTCCTTCTCTGAGCTGTTGGATCCCTCACCATCCTCAATGCCCGAAATGTACCTTTCTGGCAGCCATGCCCATTTCTCAGGCTCCTACTAGCAGCCCCAGCAGAATCCACAACTGAGCTTTTGGCACTGACAGGACTGTAGGAACTGCCAGCCAATCTAATTGACCAGCAACTCCTCTGACATAGGTATGGAAATCCCACTCAACCAATTCAGCCTGCCTGCAGTGTTATTGACTAAGGGGTGGACTTCTTCTCAGTGCATCAGCTGCCCACCAATGTTCCTTCTGGAGTAAGAGAGCAGCCGAAAGCCACCCCCTTCCCTACACCCCACAAAATCTAGCCCGAGGTCAATAATTGGCCTTCAGTTCCTTAAAATTCAATGTTAACATCATGGATTTATATTAGAATGAATTCCTACACTTAACCATATTCTTGTTAAAATCATAGAAAAAATTGGTAGCATTCTGCCTTTGACCTGAAGGTTGTGGGTTCTTCAAAGAGACTTGGGCACAAAGATCAAAGCTGAGAAAATCTCCTGCAATACTATGTTGGAAATGCAGTGTTCTTAATGTGCCCATTTAACTGAGGATTCACAGATTAGGATTTTCAGTTATATGGATGGGGTGAGGAACCTGGAACTGTTCTGCCCAAAGAAAAGGTTGCAGATTTGGTGGAAATATTTTAAATGATAAGGCTGAGAATAGAGTAGTTAGGAGAAAATATTTGTATTGGTGTAAAGATGGAGAACCAGATGACACTAATTTAAGGTGATTGGCAAAGCGAACAAGATTGACATGAGGAAAACACCACATGATGTTTAGGATCTGGAATTGCATTGCTTTTGAGTGTGGTGAAGTTAGATTCAGTCAAATCCTTCAAACAAGAATTAAATAATTTTCTGAAGAGAAAAAGTCTTCAGCGTTATGAAGAGGTGAGGAAATGGGACTATGTGAAATGTCCTAACTGATATGGACATGACAAGCTGTGGTCTAACCATCCTAACTTTCTATGTTACGAAGTCTTCCTTTAATTTGAAGTGTTTCCTAGTACTTTCCTAAATGGCATTGATCTGAATGTAAGTTCTCTTGGACTTGGACAATAGCTCAAGCAATTCCTCTCTATGCTATCAGTTCTATCTAAAATCCTATTCACTTTAAGCAAATCTACCAATGAACCTTCTTTGTTCCAGGAAATATAGGCTGGGTTTTTTATCATCTCTCCTTCTCCTAATCTACCCCTTGGAGCCCTGCTATTATTCTGGTGAATTTGCAATGTCTCCAACAGTAATGTATCCTTTCTAAGGCTCAGTGAACGCAGAATTGTATGTTGTAATGTAGATCATATTCTAAATTTAGTCAAACTCAACAAACTTTTCTCATGGTATTTCCTTATTGTAGTACGAGACAATCACACAATTTGCCTGCAAATTTAGCAGTTTGTACGTGGAGATATGGTTGCTGTCTTAAACAATATTATCAAATGGCAAAATAAAAACCGAAAGAACTGCGGATGCTGTAAATCAGGAAAGGAAACAAAGTTGCTGGAAAAGCCCAGCAGGTCTGGCAGCATCTGTGAAGGAAAAAACAGAGTTAACATTCCAGGTCAGAACTGAGGAAGGGTCACCAGACCCAAAATGTTAACTCTGTTTTTTCCTTCACAGATGTTGCCAGACCTGCTGGGCTTTTCCAGTAACTTTGTTTTTGCTATCAAATGGCATTTTATGTCATTTGAGAAGAGACTTGCAGCTAACATAAATGAGAATCCAAAAATTTTCTACAAGCATATTAATATTAATAATATTAAAAGACTTGTGTTCCAGATTTTGCCACTCCTGAAGTCAAGCTCCTCCAGTACAGTTACAACACAGGCATCTTGTTGACAATATGGCAAATTATCTAGGCCTGTACACAAGAAGCAGGATAAATCCAACACAGCCAGTTGCTGCCCCATCAATCTACTCTTGATCATCAGTAAATGATGGAAGGTATTGAGCGGCACCTGCTCAGCAATAATGTGTTCAGTGAAACCCTGTTTGGGTTCCGCCAGGGCCACTCAGCTCCTGACCTCATTACAGTCTTGCTTCAAACATGGAGCAAAGAGCTGAATTCCAGAGGTGAGGTGAGAGTCACTGTCCTTGACATCAAGGTTGTATTCTGGCATCGAATCCAGACTGAAATGGCATCAAAGAGCCCGAGTAAAAACTGGAATCAATGGGAATTGGGGGCAAACTCTCCACTAGTTGGAGTCATACCTGCTACATAGGAAGGTGGTTGTGGTTGTTGGAGATTCATCGTCTCACCTCCAGGACATCTCTGCAGGTGTTCCTCAGGGTGTCATAGGCCCAAACATCTTCAGCTGCTTCATCAATGACCTTCCCTTCACCGTAAGGTCAGAAGTGGAGATGTTTGTCGATGATTGCATAATGTTCAGCACCATTCATGACTCTTCAGATACTAAAGTAGTCCGTGTTCAAATGCAACAAGATTGGACAATATCCAAGCTTGGGCTGACAAGTGGCAAATAACATTCATGCCACACATATCCAGGCAGTGATCATCTTCAGTAACAGACAATCCAAACAGCACTCCTTGACATTCAAAGGTGTTACCATCACTGACTTCCCCACTACCAACATCCTTGGGGTTACCATTGACCAGAAAATCAACTGGATTCACCACATAAATACAGTAGCTGCAAGAGCAGGTCAGAGACTAGGAAGACTATGGTGAGGAACTCGCCTCCTGACTTGCCAAAGCCTGTCTATCAACTACAAGTCACAAGTCAGAAGTGTGACAGAATACTCCCCACTTACTTGGATAGGTGCAGTCCAAACAACATTGGATAAGCCTGACACCATCCAGGAGAAAGCAGCCCACTTGATTGGCACCACATCCACAAGCATCCGTGCCCTCCACCACCGATGCTCAGTAGTAGCAATGTGTACCATCTCCAAGATGCACTGCAGAAATGCACCAAACAGCCTTAGAAAGCAGCTTCCAAACCCATGACCACTTCTGTTTAGAAGGACAAAGGCAGCAGATACATGGAAACACCACCACCTGCAAGTTCCCCTCCACGGCACTCACCATTCTGACTTGAAAATACATTGTTGTTCCTTCACTGTTGCTGAGTCAAAATCCTGGAATTCCCTCCCTAAGGGCATTGTGGATCAACCTATAGCGTGTGGATTGCAGCTTTTCAAGAAGGCAGCTCACCATCACCTACTCAAGAGCAACTAAGGACTGGCAATAAACGCTGGCCAGCCAGTGACGCCTACGTCTCATGATTGAATAGAAAAAATTTTTAAAAACTAACAAGAGATTAAAAAGATGAATGGGGCCAATTAGGGACCTAAAAGGGTGTTACGTATGGAGCTATATGATACTATCAATCTTTTACTCCCTTCTGCCAAAAACTGTCCATTTGAAAGGGAAAAAATCAAGCATAAAATTATCTGAATACTGTAAACTAAATGTTATCCTTTCAAAACAACAGATTCAAAAAATCACATGAAGTTAGGTAAAAACAATTAAAAATGAAAGAACATGATAGAAATGTAAAATTATATTGCATGACCTGCAATATGTGGGAAATCTCAGACACTCCTGACTGTCTGGATGACCAATCTGCAGGAAGTACCACCAGTTTGTTCAGCTTGAGAGCTGAATTTTGGAGTTTCAGCATTGGCTGAAGGCACTGCAGTGTATTCATGAGGCTAAGAGTTATGTGGATTACACAGTTTTAGATATGGTCACCCCACAGCTTAAGGAACTGCAGCCAAGAAAGTAATGGGTGATCATCAATCCGAAGAAGGGAGACAGGAAGGTCGTCAAAAAGATTCAACAGTGAGGAGCTAGGGACAGCATTTCTGCAGCCATAGCTATGACTCCAGTATGGTATGTTGCTTTTCTGGGGTCAGGTTCAAGACATTGCTGAATGGCTGATGGCATTCTGAATGGAGAGGGCAAACAGTCAGATATAATGGCTCCCACTGGGACCAAAAACATAGATGGAAAGAGGAATGAGGTCCTGCAATAAGAGTTGGGGAGCTAAGTAGCAGATTAAAAAGGACCTCAAAGTTTGTAATCGTTGGATTACTTCTGGTGCCACGTGCTAGTGAATGTAGAAATATGTGGATAAATCAAGTGAATATGTGGCTGAGGGTTGGAGCAGGAAGGAGGACTTTGGATTCCTGGTACACTGTGTTCCTTTCTGAGGAAACTCAGCTGAACAATTCTGACAGATTGCACCTGAACCAGAATGGGGAGGTTTGGTAGTGCGGTTGGTGGACGATTACACTAATTTGGCAGGGGGATGAGGTACAAAGTGAAGGTACAGTAGTGGGTGATGCACAGACAAGTATAGAAGAAGAACCAAGTCAATCTTCACCAACACCTTCCACCCCAACCCTAAGTTCACCTGGACCATCTCTAACACCTCTCTCACCTTCCTGGACCTCTCTGTCTCCATCTCGGGCAACCATCTAGAAACCGATATCCATTTCATGCCCACCGACTCCCACAGCTACCTAGAATACACCTCCTCCCACCCACCTTCCTGCAAAAATGCCATCCCCTATTCCCAATTCCTTCACCTCTGCCGCAGCTGCTCCCAGGATGAGGCATTCCACTCCCATACATCTCAGATGTCCTCGTTCTTCAAGGACTGCAACTTCCCCCCCGCAGTGGTCGAGAACGCCCTCGACCGTGTCTCCCGCATTTCCTGCAACTCATCCCTCACACCCCATCCCCGCAATGACAACCAAAAAAAATCCCCTTCATCCTCATGTACCACCCCACCAACCTCTGGATCCAACGCATCATCCTCTGACACTTCCGCCATCTGCAATCCGACCCCACCACCAAAGACATTTTTCCCTCCCCACCCTTGTCTGCTTTCTGGAGGGACCACTCTCTCCGTGACTCCCTTGTCCGCTACTCACTTCCCTCCAGCCCCACCACACCCGGCACTTTTCCCTGCAACCGCAGGAAGTGCTACACCTGCCCCCACACCTCCTCCCTCACCCCCATCCCCGGTCCCAAGAAGACTTTCCATATCAAGCAGATGTTCACCTGCACATCTGCTAATGTGGTATACTGCATCCGCTGTACCCGTTGTGGCATCCTCTACATCAGGGAAACCAAACGGAGGCTCGGGGACCATTTTGCAGAACACCTGCGGTCGGTTCGCAATAAACAACTGCACCTCCCAGTCGCGAACCATTTCAACTCCCCCTCCCATTCCTCAGACGACATGTGCATCATGGGCTTCCTGCAGTGCGACAACGATGCCACCCGAAGGCTGCAGGAACAGCAACTCATATTCAGCTTGGGAACCCTGCAGCCCAGCGGTATCAGAGATACCAAGGTGTGGAGCTGGATGAACACAGCAGGCCAAGAAGCATCATAGGAGCAGGAAAGCTTGATGTTTCGGGCCTAGACCCCTGGTAAAAATGTGGATTTCACAAGCATCAAAATCTCCCCTCCCCCAACCGCATCTCAAAACCAGCCCAGCTTGTCCCTGCCTCCCTAACCTGTTCTTCCTCTCACCTATCCCCTCCTCCCACCTCAAGCCGCACCCCCATTTCCTACCTACTAACCTCATCCTGCCCCCTTGACCTGTCCGTCCTCCCTGGACTGACCTATCTCCTCCCTACCTCCCCACCTACACTCACCTTTACTGGCTCCATCCCTGCCTCTTTGACTTGTCTGTCTCCTCTCAACCTATCTTCTCCTCTATCCATCTTCTATCCGCCTCCCCCTCTCTCCCTATTTATTTCAGAACCCCCTTCCCCTCCCCCATTTCTGATGAAGGGTCTAGGCCCGAAAGGCCAAGCTTTCCTGCTCCTATGATGTTGCTTGCCCTGCTGTGTTCATCCAGCTCTACACCTCGTCATCTTGGATTCTCCAGCATCTGCAGTTCCTATTATCTCTCAATCTGGAAGGCGGTGTGAAGATAGTTAAATTAAGGCACAAGGGAGCATGGCATGCCTATCTATTTGAATGAAAGGAGTTTTGCTTGTAAGGTAGTTGGGTTGAGGGTATTGATTAACCAATGGGGATATGACATCATTGTTACAATGGAAACATGGTTGAGGGAGTGCAGGACTCAATACGCTTGGGGTATAGGATGTTCAGACATGATAATGGGTGGTCTAAAAGAGGAGATGGTGTTATAAGTGAGAGGCAATGGCCTAGTGGTATTATCATTAGACTATTAATCCACAGACACAGGTAATGCTTTGGGAACTTGGGTTCAAGCCCCATCATGGTGGAATTTGAATTAAAAAAAATCAGGAATTACAAGTCTGTTGATGACAGACTTGTGTTTTTTTTGTTGGAAAAACCCATCTGGTTCACTCATGTCCTTTAGGGAAGGAAACTGCCATCCTTACCTGGTCTGGGCTACATGTGACTCCAGAACCACAGCAATGTGGCTGAGTCTTAACTGCCCTCTGGGATGGGCACTTAAAAATGCCCTCATCACATGAATGAATAAAGAAACATTGATCAAGGAGTTAACTACTGTAGTAAGGAAGGATGATATCTTTAAAGGTTTCTCAAATTAGGCCATATAATTAGAAATTAAAAATCAAGAAGGGCACAATCACATTGCTGGGGTTGTACTATAGACCTCCAAACAGTCAGGGAAAGATAGAAGGACAAAATGTGTAAGCACATCTCCGAGAAGTGTAATAACCATACGGTAAAAAAATGTAGGGAATTTCAACTTTCCCAGTATTAACTCAGATAGACAAAGTGCGATAGCGGGGGAGGAATTCTTAAAATGTGTCCAGGACAGTTTTTAAACCTGCAAGGTGGTGCTGGACTCTGTTTCAGAGAACAAGCCAGGCAAATGGTAGGTGTAGCAGTAAGGCAGTATTTTGGTGATAGGGACAAGAAATCAATAAGATTTAAGATAATTATGATTAAGTACAAAGATGGACTGGAAATAAAGGTTCACTTGGGGGAAGGCCCATTTCAATAACATAAAATGGTATCTGTACAAAATCAACTAGGAGCAGCTACTTGTAGGAAATTCCACCTTAAAATAGTGGGAGACATTCAAAGGGGTATCAGTGAGAGTGGTGGATCAACATATTCCTATAAAGGTGAAGGGTGGAACCAAGCAGTCCAGAGAACCCTGGATGTCAAGGGATTGGATATGGGAAAAACAGAAGCTTATGTAGATACCGAAGGCTCGAAACAGCAGGTGCCCTGGAGGAGTGTAGAAAATGCAGAGCATAGCTTCAAACAGAAATTAGGACAGCAAAGAGGGAACATGAGAAAACAATAGCAGGTAACATGAAGGAAAATCCAAGGGCATCTTATAAGTGCAGTAGGGGAAAGTGAATAACCAGGGAAAGAATAGACCCCCTTTGAGAGCAATGAGGCAATTTGTATTTGGAGCCAGAAGACTTAGCTGTGGATTTAAATTGGTGCTTTACATCTGTATTTACTGTAGAGAAGGACGATGTAGGTGTAGAAATTAGGGAAGGGATTGTGAAATAGTTGAATGATTTAGCAATGACAGAAAGCAGGTATTAGCAGCTTGTAAGTAGATAAATGTCCAGGCCCAACTGAGATGTATTGCTGGCTGCTGTGAAGGCAAGGGAGGCAATGCATGGGCTCTAATATTAATTTTCAAATCTTCTCTAGTCACTGGAGATGTGCCAGGTGACTTGGAGGTCAGCTAATGTGCTAACATTATTCAAGAAAGGTGGTAGGGATAAACCAGGAAACTACAGGCCATGAGCCTGACATCTGTGCTAGGGAAACTGTGGTCAAAAATTCTGAGGAACAGAATTAAGGTCCACTTAGAGGGGCAAGCATTGATCAAGGATAGTCAGCATGGGTTTGTAAGGGAGAGATCATGTCCAACAAATTAATGAATTTTTCAAGACGTTAACTAGGTATTTAGATAATGATAGTGCAGTTGACATAGTCTCCATGAACTTCAGTAAAGCTTTTGACAAGATCTCGCACAGCAGACCAGTTAAGAAGCTAAGATCCCATGGGATCCAAGGCAATTTGGCAAATTGAATTGAAAATTGGCGGTTAAAGATATGTAGAAATTACTAAGAGATGATGTTAAGGGTATTTGAAATCTGCAAAATTTGCGGCGATTCTTGGGTGATACTGGTTTATTTATTCCTAAAATAAACTTCGCCATCTAGTGGCTTAGTCAAATTATTGTCAACAAAAAGAGAGAACGAGATCTTTTTGAATTATATGTACAACCACACAAACGATTCAGTGAAGAAAAGTCTTTAACCTGAGTAGAGGGCAAGTTAGAATATCGCTGCTTGGGTCTACTAACAGTGCGAGCACGTGTCTCTAGTTCAAGGGGAAACCCGGGAGAAAAAGGTCACAATGGAGAAGAAGGAATCTCCGAGAACGTGAAGCGTTCTGCGGTGTCATGGCAACCGACAACGTCGCAGCCAACGGGATACCCCGTTCGAACAGCTCTCGAGCGCCGCTCGCTTGTGAGCCAATGGGAAGTCTAGACGCGGAGGCGAACCCGGACGCGTTTGACCAATGGGTAAAAGAAGGACATGCAAATGAGGTTTGAAAAAGCCGCGGGAAATCTGAGTTTCGCGGGAGGCATTACGCGCGTAAAGTGTCTCCCTTCATTCATCGTCAGCTTCCTGGAGCCATTTTCAGAGCTTGGGGCTGTTTTAAGGACTTTTAAATCTTTCGCATTTGCCCCTCCCTACGTACCATATCCTCTGGTGACCGAACACACGGCGACCGGGGTCTGTCTCCTCCCGGGATCAGGGGGTATTTTATTCTTTTTCAGGGTGGGCGAGCGAGTAAGATTAAAAATAATTTATTGACAGAGGGAAAGGTCTGAACGGACAGACCGTTCCAAAGTCGCAAAATATGCGGAAAGGAATCCAAGCAGCTCCGGGGAGAACCTCGGCCGGAGTTGGGGGTTCACCGGCGGCAAGCGGGGTCTTTGCCGTTCTCTCCGGGCACAGCAGCCTACAGGAGCGGGCAGCGGGGAATAGCATCGGTGCCGGCGGCCTTGGGGTCCGGGTCTTGCCGCAAGCGGCAGCCGATGGCTGCTCCAGTCCTCGCGGTTCGGCGAGCAGAACGGGATTGGCACCGTCTACTCCGGGAAGGACTCCGGTAAATGAGGCTGCTTCTAGCGTAGCCCCGAGAGATTTATTCCGCCTCATGGGCAGGTGGTGGGTATTGAAGGGTGTCGGTGGTCATGGTAAGGGGCACAGTATTGCCCTTTGTGGTTGTCACCAGCTGCTGATGTTGTCAAAGGGTTGGATACTTCAGGGAGAGCATTCATCAGGGTTTTAAGCCTGTGGTCCCGCATAATTCTAGTGGCGGCTTTTATTTTTTCGGCTTGTCTTCTACAGGCTGCGGGAGAGAGTGGAGATACGTACATTCCGACTCTTGTAGGTCGCGGTGTAGACTTCAAGCAGGGATCTTAACATAGGTCTCTCCTTTTCACCCAGTGTTGCGGCGGAGGCGGGTGGGAGGTTAAGCAAACATGCCGCTGGCCCGGTGCTGCAGAGAAAGCAACCGCGTGTCTCCAAAGGGCCTAGTGACTGTAAGCCAGGTCCTGGCCAGTTCGAGCGCAGGCCTGGGTTTTTCTTTCTTTTTCGCTCTCTGGCCCTGGTGCCGGGTTTGCACCGGGCTGGATTTTATCAGTTACTGTAGCAGTTCGAAACCTCCTGCCGGTTCCACCCCGAGATTAGTTTTCAACCCTTTCTAGGTTTACACACTAGTATAAAAAGTCCGAAAAGGCAACCACGAAAATAAGAACAGACAAGACATATCGGTTGATAGTGTGAAAATACAAGTTTGTCGGGTCACGTAGAGGTGAAAAAAGGCCAATGTTTAAAGTTATCAAACGCCACGTTAATTCAGCCTTCCCATCATCCAACGACCCCCACCCTTCCAACATAAAGGCAGGTATCTTTCAACTAAGTAAACATGAGCATTTAAAAATAATTTTTTGTCCAAAATTTTTAACATTCCTGCCGCATAGCTGTTTTACTATATTAACTGTTGTGAAATACCAGTTAATGCAATGATTGAGTTGACGTTCTGTTTGAAACTTGGACCGTTTCTGGTAAGAAAGTGCAATTATGGCACTTAGTGTGAGATTGTTTTTCGAGGTATTGCAATTAATCGGCTTCACATTATGTTCAAATCTTCCGAGTAAAGAAGTGAAGTAACAGGCCTAAAATCAGAAAAGCCTTGGGGTCGAGGTAATTGATCTAGGTACATTTAAAAATCAGTTAGACATTTTTAATGGAGTTAAAACCTTTTTTAAAGTTTGAAATAAGCATCTATGGAGCACTTACCCGTTTAAAACTTTTTTTGTAACATAGGAAGCAAAATGGAGTTTCCACTATGATTGCTAACACCGTATCAAGGCATTATTCTGAAGATTATTGCAATTCCAGTTAGATTTTTATTCACCTCCTTTATAGGTGGCCGGGTCAGATCAAGTCTTCAGTAACTGATGATATTGTATTATCCCTTTTAGGGTAAGGGTTGGTTCTTTGCCTATTGCCTAAAACATTAAGCAATCGTAAGCAACTAAAACTTGTGCATTATCTCATAGATAGTCTAGGCCCGAAGCATCAGAGGGCAGGAAAGCTGATGTTGCTTGGCCTGCTGTGTTCATCCAGCTCTACACCTTGTTATTTCGCATTATCTCATATACTCCTTTTATTCTATCCAATGCTTTTAATTGCAGACTTCCAAACAAATGGTGGTTTAAATGAGTAGCACTAAAATCCTTTTAACAGATTCAACCATTTCCTTCCTGAAGTTCTGTCTTCATTCTTTCGTGAAGGGTGGGCATTGCTGACAATGTCAGCATTTATTGCCTCTCCCTAATTGCTCTGCCATTTCAGAAGGCCAGTTAAGAGTCAATCATGTTGCTGTGGGTCAGGAGTTGCGCACAGGCCAGATCAGGTAAGGATGGCAGATTTCCTTCCTTAAATGATGTTAGTGAACTAGGTGGGTTTTTACATATACTTATTGTGTGGTCATAATACTAAGACTAGCTTTATCGGGTTATTCAACGAATTCAAATTCCAACAGCCGTTGTAGTAGGATTTGAATCTGTATCTGCAGGTTTTAGCCCCTGTCCCTGGATTACTTGTGTAGTGACATCATTACTTCTCCCTTGTCGTAAGTCCACAGATTTTTGTTTTGATTAAGTAATTTATGTTAGAAAGGTGTATGCATCTTGAAGTATTCTTATGTAAAGTCATACAGTACTGATGGCTTTGTGTAGGGAAACTATGTACAGGTAGTATTTTGCAGCTATAGCATGTGGGGACTGGTGGACACCAGTGTTATCCACATCAATGCACCAGAAATGTGTCTACAGTATGGAATTTCTGAATTGATGAGCTGGAGTCAGTCTGAGCTTCAGACACTTCAATGCATTTGGAAGTGTTTCCTGACTCTTTCAGGAGGCAGTATTCCACTTAAAGAGTCATAGAATTGTACAGCACAGAAGCAGATCCTTGGGTCCAACTTTGTCCGCACTGACCAGATATCCTGAACTGATCTAGTCCCATTTGCCAGCATTTAGCCCATATCCCTCTAAACCCTTCCCATTCATGTACCCATCTGAATGCCTTTTAAATGATGTCATGTACTTGCATCCACCACATCCTCTGGCAATTCATTCTGTACTGCCCTCTAGGTGGAAAAGTTGTCACTCGGGTGTCTTCTAGACCTTCCCCTCACCTTAAATCTGTCCCCTTCAATTTTGGACTTTGTTACTCTGAGAAAATGACACCGGCTAATCACCCTACCCATGTGCGTCATGATTTTATAAACCTCTATAAGGTCACCCTCAGCTCTTAGAAAAATTGGATTTAGTCTGTGGCCAGGGACAAGACTGAAACAGATAAGGGGATTGCTAAAGGAGTGCTGGAGGAACCTGAGTCCTTGTACACGTAAAAGTTTGAGGTTGAAAGATTGCAGGCAAGGTGAACTCACTGACTATAGCACTGTGGTATAGGGGGGGTATTCAGTTTTAAGGAATGAAAAGGAATATATTTGAGGTAGGTGATGGTATACTTGAAGGATATTACTGTTCTCCACAGCTAAGAATTTGAGTTCTTAAGGATGTATAACCTGGTTTGCCAAGGTTTCTGTCTTGCTCCAACAAGATATTAGAAGGAAATATGTTGTGATCTGAATGTGGATAGCAACAACATAGCAAAATATCTTTCTTTGTTATACCTTGTGGACAACGGGCAGCTGGAGACATAAAGGCCACCATAAAGGTGGTAACTTCTGGGTTACTACCTAGACCACAATTAAATTGGCATTCAGTAATGGAATCTAACTGTTGAATGCATAACTGAAGGACAGGTGATATTCACAATGTAAAAAATTAGGAAAGAGAGTAGGCCATCTGCCCTTCAAGCCTGCTCCACCATTCAATATAATCATGGCTGACCATTCAATATCATCATCACTGATCATCCAACTACAGACTCTGCTCCTCCTTTCCCCACATACATTTGATCCCTATTGCCCTAAGAACAGTATCTAACTCCTGCTTGGAAACGTTTAATGTTTTGGCCTCAACTGCTTTGTGTCAAAGAATTCCTCAGACTAACCACCCTCTGGGTGAAGAAATTTGTTTTCAACTCCGTCACGTGTACCTAGGTATAGTGAAAAGTTTTGTTTTGCATGCAGTACAGTGGATCATACCATACAAAGTGCATTAGGGTAATAGAACAGAGCAAAGGGTATAATGTAATGGACTAAGAATCGTTCTGCACTTTCAAAACTCCATTTTAAGATATGTAAGGATAAGATCCGCTCTCGAGTTTGCAAACAGTCACCATGCTTCAGCACCCTCTTGAATCTGCCTACCCTGTATCCTTTGACTGTGACATCTGGTTCTGGATTCACCAGTCATCAGGTACATCCTTCCTGGCTAGTCCTGTGAAAATTTTATAGGTTCCTGGGATTCCCCCACGCATACTTCTAAACTTCAGTGGTTATTGTCTTAGCCAATCTCCACTGCATCCTTCTTATCTGACGATTGAAGGATGCAGAACATTGGGAAGGACCGGAATTGAGGACTGCGTGTCAGTAGTGGTGTTAGTACAATAGAGAGGATAACCTAAATTCAGGAAACCAGGATGCAGAAACTGGCTAAAAATGAGAAAGTTATGAAGTCACTTGTTGGTGTGGTGTTTAAACCCTTGCCAACAAAAAAAAGTAGTAACCACGGTGGATTTCATCTATGTAGACTCAAAGCCAGCTGAGCAAATATAGCCAAAATAAGATGATCATAGAATTTTTTCAGGATCATTATTTTGCATAGTATGTTCTAGAGCGAACCAGAGAGCAGACAATGCTAGAGCTGTATTATGCAATGACATAGTGCCAATTAATGATTTTAGGATAAAGGTGCCTCTCGGTACTAGCAATCCTAGTGTGACTGAATTTCACATTCAGTTTGAGGGAGAGAGGAGTAGGTTTGAGTTTATGTTTTGGGGAAGAAAAGGTAACCTTGAGGAAATTGAAGCAGAGCTGGCTGAAAAGAATTGCCTAACTAATTTAATAGAGGCCCATAGAGATTCAGTGGCAGTTAGTTAGGGAATTATTTCAGGATATACAAAAGGTGCATTCCAGTCAGGAAGAAACATCTCGAGGTATAGGTGCACCATCTGTGATTATTTAGGAAAGTTAAAAGTAGATGAAGACTCAAACTTAAAGAAATAACACATAAAGTAAATAATTGTGGAAACACCAGTGCAGGTCTGAAGATTGGGTAGAATATATATCAATAAATTCAAATTTTATTAAGGGAAAAATTGAGTATGAGATGAAGCTAGCCTGAAATATAAAACAGGTAGCAAGAGTTTCTATAATATTTTAGAAAAAGTAAAGAAATGAACACTAGCCCCGTAGAAAGTGAGTCTGGGGTATCAGTGGGGAAATTAGGTTGCATGCTTCTGTGCTGGGACCTCAACCCAACTTCTATACATTTCTTGGATGAATGGGCAGAAGGTATGACCACCTAATTTTTGGTGACACTGATGGGAAGATAGAAAACCAAGTGGTGTAAAGAGGGGATGTGGCTACAAACTGGTTGGTTAAGTAAATGGGTAAATTAGTCGTAAGCAGATAGTGGTCTCTCGCTCGCTCTCGAAAGGTCAAGAATCTTTGGAGCTCTTGCTGAAAAGTCATTGAATGGCAAGTCTTTGCAGGTTGTTAAGGCAGTGAACAGAATTTTAAGTAAGCGGGTGAAAGGTTATTGGGGATATGTGGGATTGTGGATTTAAGGTTGCAACCTGGTCAGAGAGACCTCATTAAATCAGGATAAATGAAGAGATGGGTTTGTGAGAGAAAATGTAGGTTTACAAAGCAAAAGGATATGGCACCTTTAAAGGCAGCTGTTTGGATAACGATAGCTGGAATAGGGGTGTGTACAAGCATTGGGGAGAGAAAAAGCAGCAAAAAGGGTCAAAGGGTGAAAGAAGTGGTTTTTTTTAAAAAAGCGCAATTGATGGCTCATTATATGATACATACTGTATTTGGAACAAAATAAATAAATTAATGACTGAAATGAAGGATAATGTTAATGACCATATAGTCATTATGGACGCATGGTTACAAGGAGATCAAAGTTAGGAGCTGAATATTCAAGGGTATGCAACTTTTTGAAAGAACAGCATGAAGGAATGGGTTGTGAATAGGTGGGTTGGCATAGAATAGAATGATCTTGGATCAGGAATGCGTAAAATCTGGATGAGTGGAGATAAGAAATAACAAATGGATCAAGACACTGGTGGGAGTTGTCTAAATGCCCCAATTAGTAGCTATATGGTGGAATAGAGGCATAGGTAATGAGTCCTTGTGGAAAAAGTCAGTTGATCATGGTGACTTTAAAACTTCGTGAAGGTTTGTAAAGTCAAATTGGCAAAGATAGCCACAAAAAAGTAGTCAGTTTGTTCAGTTGCAGTTACTTAGAACCATGTTGTGGGTCCAACCAAGAGCAGGCTGTTTTGGATCTGGTAATGTATAATGAGGTATGATAAATGATGTCAGTGTAAAAGATCACAAGAACACTGACCATATCATGGTAGAATTTAGCGTTTGGTTTGAGATGGAGAAACTTGAGTTGAAACAACTGCTAAACTTAAATGCACTAATTACATAGGAACAAGGGCAGTGTTGGCTGTGGTGGTTTGGGAAAGGAGATTAGCAACAAATACAATTGAGGGGCAATGGCAAAATTTAAGAAAATAGTTCATGCTCACAGAAAGCTTTACCCCAATGAGAAAGAAAGATCCAAAGCCAACTGTGGTTAACCAGGGAACTTAATAGTTTCAAATTGAAAGAAAAATGCAAGATGGCAAAGATTAGTGGTAAGCCAATGGATTGAGAGTTTTAAAGTAAATTTGCGGATGACACTAAAGTCGGTGGAGTTGTGGATAGTGCGGAAGGATGTTGCAGGTTACAGAGGGACATAGCTAAGCTGCAGAGCTGGACTGAGAGGTGGCAAATGGAGTTTAATGTGGAAAAGTGAGGTGATTCACTTTGGAAGGAGTAACAGGAATACAGAGTACTGGACTAATGGTAAGATTCTTGGTAGTGTGGATGAGCAGAGAGATCTCGGTGTCCATGTGCATAGATCACTGAAAGTTGCCACCCAGGTTGATAGGGTTGTTAGGAAGGTGTACAGTGTGTTAGGTTTTATTGGTAGAGGGATTGAGTTTAAAGTCATAAGGTCATGTTGCAGCTGTACAAAACTCTGGTGCGGCTACACTTGGAGTATTGCGTATAGTTCTGGTCGCCACATTACAGGAAGGATGTGGAAGCATTGGAAAGGGTGCAGAGGAGATTTACCAGGATGTTGTGTGGTATGGAGGGAAGGTCTTATGAGGAAAGGCTGAGGGACTTGAGGCTCTTTTCATTAGAGAAGAAGGTTAAGAGGTGACTTAATAGAGACGTAGAAGATGATCAGAGGATTAGATAGGGTGGACAGTGAGATCCTTTTTCCTCGGATGGTGATGGCTAGCACGAGGGGACATAGCTTTAAATTGAGGGGTGATAGATATAGGACAGATGTCAGAAGTAGGTTCTTTACTGAGAGAGTAGTAAAGGCGTGGAATGCCCTGCTTGCAACAGTAGTAGACTTGCCAACTTTAAGGGCATTTAAATGGTGATTGGATAAACATATGGATGATAATGGAATAGTGTAGGTTAGATGGGCTTCAGATTGGTTTCACAGGTCAGTGCAACATGGAGGGCTGAAGGGCCTGTACTGCGCTGTAATGTTCTATGTTCTATATAAGATTACCCAAAGCCTACCAAAAAGGGAGAAAATAAACTGAGAGCAAACTTGCAATTGACATTAAGATGAACTTAAAAGAACTACTTTAAATGTATAAAATGGGAGAGGTGACAGTGAAAGTAGCTCCTTTAGAGGAAGATGCTGAAGAAATAATGGAAAAACCATGAAATGACAGAAGAGTTGAATAAGTACTTTGCATCAGTATTCATGGTAGAAGATATTAATAAGATTACATAAATACTGTATCAAGGTGCAACAGGAGAAGAGGAAATGAATGCAATAACTATCACTAGAGAAAAAGTACTAGGGAAACTAATCAGGCTAAAAGCTGGTCCTAGTTGGAATGCATTCTGAAATGCTAAAGGAAAGAGCTATTGAGAGTGTGGATGCATTAATATTACAAGAATCCTTGGATTTTGGAAAAGTCCTGGAGGATTTGAAAACTACTAATGTAACAATTTATTCAAAAAGGAGGGAGACCAAAAAAGGTAACTATAGGTCAGTTAGCTCAACATTTATTATTGGGAAAGTGTTGGAGTGTATTGTAAAGAATGTTATAAAGCAGGGCATTTGGAAATGCATAATATGATCAAGCACAGTCAGTATGGTTTCATGAAGGGGAAGGTGTGAATGACAAATTTAAGATTCTTCAAAGTGGTCAAAAGCAGGATTGATGGAGGAAGCAGTGGATGTAATATGTTTTGGATTTCCAGAAGACATTTGATAAGGTACTATGCATTAGGCTACTTAATAAGACAAGAGCCTTTATGTTGGAAGTCGTCTCTTAGCATGAATAGAGGATTGGCTAATTAATAGAAAAGAGAGTTGGAGTAGGAGGGACATTTTCAAGATGGTAACTGTTAACTATTGGGATTAGAGCTGGGACCATTGTTATTGATAATATATAATTTGGATGTGGGAAGTGAATACACGGTAACTAAATTTGTGGATTACACAAAAAATTGGTGGAAGGCAATTGATAAGGATGAAACCTGTCTGTCAATATACAAAGTATTTGGTCAAGATTTGGCAGTTGGAAAATCATGGAGGGAAATCTGCTGTTATGAACTTTGTTGAAGGATAGAGTAGCTGAATATTATTTAAATTGAGAAAGACGATAGAAAGCTGCAGCATAGATGAATTTGGGAATCCTTGTTCATAAATCTTAAGTCTAGCATCCAAGTTAGAGAATGGTGAAGACAAAGCGGAATATTGGCCTTTCCTTTCAAAGGAACGAAACCTATAAATGGAGAAGTCCTGGTAAAACTATATAGTCAGACCATATCTCTCATGCACTGAACAATTTTTTTTTTCCTTTATCTAAGGAAGGAAATGCTGGCATTGAAGGTGGTCCAGAGAAGATTGGTCTTGGATGTGGAGGAGTTGTCTTTTAGAAGTAGTGGATGAGTAGCTTGGGTCTGTATTCATTGGAGTTTGGCAGAATGAGTCAATCTTATTGAAACATAGAAAATTCTTAAGAGACTTGATAGGATAGATGCTGAGTTTGTTTCCTGTTCTAGGAGAATCTAGGCCAGAGGGCATCATCTTGGATTAAGAGGCCCCCTATTTGAGACATGGATGAAGAGAAGTTTCTTCTGACTGCAGTGAATCTGGAATGCTTGATTGCAGAGAGCTAGCAGATGTGGGTGGTTAAGAATATTCAAGGCTGACATCAACTGATTTCTAATTAGTAAGGGAATCAAAGGTCATTGGGAAAGGGCAGGAAAGTGGAGTTGAGGATTATTGGACCAGCTGTGATCTCATCGAATGGCAGAGCAGTGCTAATACTTTGCTAAATGGCTTGCGTCTGCTATACATCTTAAGGACTAATTTATGAAATTGAATCATAGAATCCCTACAGTGTGTGAGCAGGCCATTCGGCCCATTGAGTCCACACCAACCTTCTGAAGAGCATCCCACCCAGACCTACCCCATCCCTGTAAACGTGCATTCACCACCACCACCTTCCCACCCCACCCCTTCAGTAAGTGGAACTCCTTGATCTGGCATGAGACTCTTTGTAGCATCCCAAGGCAGCTCTGGGTGCCCCACTCTCTTTGAAAGGCCTTCCAATCATCTCCCTTAATACCACCACTGATTTTTCTATTTTCTCATTGATTCTGCATTGCAGGCTTTTATTTACCTTCTTTGCTGCTGACAGTCATTTGTGAACTCATCAGTAGCACGCATGGAGGAAGCTAGCCTCTGGGTTGGGTGCCCCTCCACATTTCCTTTCATTCAACGTACAGCTGGCTACCCCTTTGCATTTTGAGTATTGATATGTGATTGTCATTACAGAAACATGGTTGAAAATGACCCAGAATGGAATTTGAATGCACATGGTTATTTAACATTTTGTTCCGGTTGGGATTAAAACAAAGGACGTTAGATAGCTCTGTTAATGAGATCAGTACAGTAGTGAGAAATTAGTTTGGAGATCAAGATGCAGGATGAGAAGATACTAAGATGAGCAATAACAAGGGAAAGAAGCTGCTAGTATAAATAGTTCATAGGTCCTCTAGCAATAGCTACACTACAAAGCAGGAAACAAAATACACTGGGGCCTTTAAGAAAGGAACTGCAGTCATGTGGGCAATCTCAGTTTACACATGCACAAGAACAAAAGTGCTAGAGAAATTCAGTAGCTCAGGCAGCATTTGTAGAGAGAAATAAAGCTAATATTGCGAGTTCACTGACTCTTCTTCAAAATTGGATTGGAAATGTTCACTGTGTTTACTCTCTACAGATGTTGCTAGACCAGAGTTTCTCCATCTCTTCCAGTTTTTGTTTCAGATTTCCAGCATCTGAAGTTCTGTGGTTTTATTTCAGTTTTAATCTTCACATGGATTGGACAGATCAGATTTGCAAAGGCAGCCTTGCAGGTGAATTCATTGTGCAGGCAAGTCAGATTTTCAGAACAATATCTTTTGAGCCAACCAGCTGGAAAGCTATTTTAGTCTTGTTAATATTTAATGAGATGGAAATAAATGATTTCTGAGCCAATCAACTTCTTGGTAAGAATGCTTGTAAGATGAGAGAATATCACATTTGAGGGGGAGAAACTTCGATGAAGTCCCAATTGAGATTAGCGTGCAGAATTGAAGTGCATGGGATTGGCGGTGTGCTGAAATGAATTGAAAACCAGTTGATAGACAGGAAACAAATGAGGAATAAACAGGCAGACAGACTATTATCTAAATGGGGACAGATTGGGAAAGAAGCAGCTATAATGAGACCTTGGTGTCCTTTACACTAGTTGCTGAAAAGTAAGCATACAGGTGAAGAAGGCAAAGGTATTTTGCCTTGATAGCAAGAGGATTTCACTATAGGTGCAGAGATGTCTTGCTGCCACTGTACAAGGCATTGATAAGACCACTCCTGGAGCGTTGTGTGTGGTTTTGATCTCCTTAACTCTGAGAATGGATGTTCTGGTTATTAAGGAAATGCAATGAAGCTTTACCAGACTGATTCCTGAGAAGGCAGGAATGACGAGGGGAGAGACTGGATCGGTTGGAACTATATTCACTGGACTTTAGAAGAGTGAGGGTGATTTCATTGAAACTTGTAAAATTCTAACAGGTTGGATAGATTAGGCACAGAATGGATGTTCTCAATGATTGGGAGATGAGAAATGGTGTCAATCACTGAGGATATAGGGGAGGCCTTTCGGGACTGAGATGAGAAAACACTTCCTTGTCCAGAGTGGTGAGCTTGTGGAATTCTCTGCAATAGGAAATTTGAGGCTAAAACATTGAACACTTTGAAGGAAGATATAGATATCGTTCTCAGGACTAAAGAGATCAAAGGAAATAGGGAGAAAGCAAGAACAGGTGACTGAATTGGATGATCATATTGAATGGCAGAGCAGGCTCGAATGACCTACTCCTGCTTCTCTATGTATGTTTCTATGTAAAATGGCTCTGCCATTTTCAGTATGCACACTTCCAGTACGCTTAGGAATTCCACTTGCAATATTTGCTGACCATTTTTGTTCTTTGCAAGTGATTAATTAGATGCACACATGTCTGATATCTATTTTGTTTGTACTGTTGTGCAAGTAATTGGCACACAACAGAAATCCACATCAGTTGATGTTTATTTTGGTTTATTTTCCAAGAAGACTATTAACATTCAAAACTTTGAACAGTGTGACAGATTAGGGTCACTTCTAACAGTGCCTTTGGCCTTCAGTGCAATACTGAACTCAAGTCTGTGCATGGAAACAGTTGCTTAGTGCTATGTTTGCACATGCTTCCCAGAAAAGACCAATTACTTTGACAATTTAATGAGTTCTTATTGGAATGCAACTGAAAGAGATTTGATGTTCTAGGATTTGCTCCACAGCACAGGATATTGATTCTCTCTATACTTGTGCTATGCCCAAATCAGGAAGATTTCAATGTTAGATTTTAAGCCAGACCTTTTACAGGAGTTGCTGCACATATCAAGTGGAAAAGCAAATCTGCATATAATTCCTGTGTAACATATTATGTACCAATTTTTGGTGTGTGCATTAGTTTGACATGTTAATTTCTATGTGTATGAATTTAATTGTGGACTTCATCAGATGAAAATAGATTCTTGGGTCAGGGAAGGGATTTGGAAATAATTTGCTCTAGTGATTTGCAAGTCTTAATGCTCTGATAAGGGTTAAATTTTTGAAGTATTTATTCATGTAATATTCTTTGGTTATATATATTAATTTCACCTGAGGTAATTTTTTAAAAAAGTTCTATGCTGTGCCTTTTTGGTGTTGAGTGGACATGATTTTATTCTAGTTGGCTTATTTTGCTGAATAATGTTTATTGGTGAGGTGAAGACTCGGTTAGTACCTCTTGAGTTTTAGCAGCGTTTCTTTACTCTGACGCGCAGTACTTTTACTTCTGCTTTCTTCTTCGTCTACGTATTTAGGCGTCAAGAATTAGGTGTTTCCTACAGAATTTTTCTCTCCATCCTCTGTGGTTTCAGAAGTCCTTTGAAATAATCAATACATATGACAATGTTTAGGTCAACCTGTTGTAATTTCAAATCAACAGAACGGTGTGTTTGATGAGCACTTAAGTATATTAGTTTGACCCAAATCTCTCATGAGAAGGATACGTATATTTCGGCCATCGCATTTTCTGTCCAGGAAGACACTTTGTAAAGTTGATGTATAATTCATCTTCATCAAACAGCATGTATTGAGTTGATCTTCCATTATGTATGTAGAAGGAAACTTCAGAAATATGTTCTAACATGGGACGTTGTTCAGCAACAACAACAAAGCTTGCATTTGTGGAGATGTTAATTGAGTATAACATCTGTGTTTGACAGCACTGACCAAACAGAATTTGGCATTGAATACTGCAGACACTGGGACAAGTGACAGAATGGTTGGCAATTAATGAGGTTTTCATGGAGTGACTTTGAAGTGGAGAGTGAGACAGAAGAGCTTTATATGGAGAATAGTTGGTCCTAAGCACTTAAAGGTACATTCAGCCCTGGTGGGGTGATGAAAATTGTACATGCTTAAAAGGTCAGGTTTGGAATAGTCTGCAAACTTTGAAAGTTTATCAGGCTGGGTGAGATTGCATCCACAGGAATGGATGAGACCATGAAGTGAATTTGGATACTTTGTGGATATTGAATTTAAAACTGTTGTTTGCCACTGAAATAATTGAAGGACAATAGATGCAACCATTCATTTGCAATGATATATAGATGCTGTTGGGGAATCTAAGGAAGGGCACTTGTATGCAAGTTCTGCTTCTGTTTAAAGGGCCTTCCCTTTATGCTGCCTGAGAATAAGAGAAGTGAAACAGAGTTGAAGTTTTAGCTTTTACTGTTGTGCATGATGGTATCGAATGGTACTTTCTAAACTGGCTTGATAGGTCTGTTCCTTTGATTTGTGTACTTAGGTTAATATTTTGAAGAAGGTCGCATTCCAGGTGTCCACAGTATCCTTTAAGACAAATATTACCCTTTTAAAAGAGGCTGCATTTTTGATGTTAAAACTGTCTGGTCACACTGTGTTCTTTTTACTTCCATTAAACTGTGTTGCAAGTTTTTGCTTTGAAACCAAATTGTGACTTTGTGAAGGTTGTTCTTGTGACTAGCCAATTTTTAATGAAAATCTGATTTGTTCCCCTGATTATTGCAACAGCATCCAGCAGATCTAAAGTTTTCCATCTCTGATAAAGACCAGTTTCCAAGGGGCCTTTCTTGTGTGTGGGGTGAATAAGAGCTTTGCCCACCTGGCAGGCTTGTGACCGAAGGAGTTGGATGTTCATGTTGGTTCAGCATGTGAAGATCACCATTTTACCTATGGTGTCAGATGGTTGCGTATCAGCGTGCCATTTTGCTAAATTAGTATCTTTTTCAAGTGCCTTTTTGTGTATCTTTTGCACTCAGAAGTTTGAAAGGATTTATGTGCCTGTACAGTTAGTGCTTCTGCTCCATGATTAACTTTGATAATTTGGCCCCTGACAGCAGTGGCGCAAGTCCTGGTGAATATTGCATAGTAAAATGGTAGGTTTACTCGTGCATGTTCTTGATTTTTATACAAAATCTATACCAAAGGAGCAGTGTTTATGCCCCACATTGGACTCCCCAACTCGAAGTTTTTTCTGCACTGTTTCCATATCCCTCTATTTCATTCTCCCTAAAATATCATTGTTGCTATCTGCTTCAACCATTCCTTGTGTGTTGCTGTCATTAGTGATGTAGATTTGACTGTTCCACAAAGTTTCTAGTAAATTGTCTGCCTTGTTTCTCCTATGAATATGAATGGCCCTAAATTGTCTTAGCTGACTTGTATCACCTTTGTGTATTTTAGAGCAATCCTCTTTTAATTAGTATTATTTGCGAATGTCAGCACTAAATCTAGGCTATTTGTGTATACAGTGAATGATGGGGCATGTATCACTTTGGGAAGGCACTTACCAATTCTAACAGTTTGTGAAACTTTGCTAAACTTATACCTCTTTTGATTTTTGATCTGGAACGATTTTTACTGTTGCTGGAGTCTGTCATGAGTGTCTTTATGTGGCACTTTATCACAGGCCATCTGAAAGTCCAAAAATGTCCCATCCTCTGATCTGCTCTTGTCTACTTTCTGTCATCACTTTGTTCAAACTTTTTCAGTCCAAGTCTGAATTATTCAGTGACATAAAAAGGTCAGTTTGGATTTCTGTTGTACCGGTTTCTTGGCTCTGTTTTACTGAAGTTTTTTTCTGTTTAAAAAAATTAATACTTTCCATTTATTGTTGAAATAATCTAACCCACTGTGAGTTGAATAGCAGAGTAATAACCTAAGCTGCTCGCTTAGATTTGGATTTTATGTTGCTGTCTTTATAGGAAAGTGCAGTAGATTGTACAGGCCCTCCTTGACATGGCTACACTCTGTTACTGCAGCCATTCGCGAAAGGGATAGAATGCATTGTTGTGGCACAGATTAGAACTATGCTGAAGTATTGGAATGCAGTGTTTGCTGCTCTAAATATTTACTAGCTGTGGTTGGTGTAAGGGAGCAAATTGATCCGTAAGTTCCTCTTTTATAGTTTTTCATAGTGGGGCGTGCTCTGAAATAGTTCTTAGTTAAAACATTTGCTTTGTCCATGGGGTCATGCACCAGAGCATATCTTTCTAGCAAATTGATCTTGGAATCTCTCCAAATGGGTTTCCATTCTTTCCACAGAACTAAAACCTTCTGAATCTTTTATATGTGAGCAATGCTGGTAAGGCCAGCATCTGTTTCCCTCCCTAATTTCCCTTGAGGTAATGGTGAGCTGTCTTGAACTGCTGCAATTCATCTAGTGTTTGGGAGGGATTTCCTGGATTTTGACACCACAGCAAAACGGGTTAGTGATGTGGTTCTATGTCAAGATAGTGAATGCACTGTAGGGGGCTTGCAGGTGATGGGCTTCCCCTGTGCCTGCTGTCTTTGTTGTTCCTTGAGCTATCTATCACAGATGTTAAAGGTACTGTCAAAGGAGCTGTTGTGTAACCCATATATAATGCACACTATGACTACTGTAAGTTGTTAGGGGAGAGAGAGTGAAAGGTGATGATTTCTGCTTGATGCTGGCTATTTTTATCTTGAACTACATTCAGCTTTCAGTATGTTCAAATGGAGACTATTCCATCAAACCCCTGACTTGTGCCTTGATAGTGTCCAGGCACTGAGGAAACAAGAGCCGAGTTATTGGTACAGAATTCCAAGCCTCGTACCTGCTCTTGTAGCCATGTTATTTGTATGGCTCATCCAGTTAAATTCTGCTCAGTTATAGCCCTTGGGTAGTGGGCTATTCAGCAGTGGTAATGCCAGTGAATATAGTGGAGATATAGTAAGATTCTGTTTTGTTGGAGATGGGCATTGCCTGGATTTCTGTGGTGTGAATGTTATTTGCCACTTGGCTGCTCAAGCCTGAATGTGGACTCCTTAGCTGCTGAAGCAGTCCCAATTGGTGTTGTATACTCTGCAGTCATTTGTGAACTTTCCCATTTTTCACCTTGTGATTGAGGGAAGATGCCTAATGAAGTGGCTGAAGATGGTAGGACCTAAAATTCTGCAACAATGTCCTGAACTGAGGTGATTGGCCTCCAGCAACCAAAGCCATCTTCCTTCGAGTTCGATAATATGAAACTGGGGAGAGCTTCATCCTTGATTCCTGTTGACTGCAGTTTTACCAGAGCACCTCATCAACCTCCTAGGTCAAGTGCTGCGATGTTGTCAAAATCAGCCACTTGTCCCTCTTACTCTGGAGGGGTTTAGCTTTGTTAACATTTGGATCTATATTTTGACGAGCTCAGCCAAGCGACCTTGGTTGAAACCCAATCTGACTGTTGGTGAACAGGCTGTTGTTGTTTAAGTGCCACTTCATAGCGTCGTTGACGTCTTTTGTAACTTCACTGATGAGGAAGCATAGACTGGGGTGGTAACTGGCCAGTTTAGATTGCCCTGTTTCTGCTGACAGGATATACTACGCCATTGTCAGGAAGCTTCCAGTGCTGTAGCTCTACTGGTACAGCATGACTAGGGGTGCAGTTAACTCTGGAGCACATGTCAAAAAAATTTCCTCTGCCGGTATGGTTGAAGGCAGACCTGTGTGCACCTTAGCTGAAAAGGTGGAAGACAACTGCAGTAGCAAGGTGGTACCAATCATTGCGGTTTCATGCATCAACATTTGACCACCAGTCTGTTAAGATTGTTACGTAGTGGTGATGTCCCAAGGTCCCCACGCAGATATCTACAAAGTCCATTTATCAAACATTGGCAAGTTGGAAATTATTGTGAACCTGGGAATATTTCATTGATAATCTGCTTATGGATGCATATGTACTATTTGGACACCTGCCTTAGGACTATGCTCAAAATGGTTATCCATGCTGTGCTCTGGGCTACCAGCAGCAGGAGAACTGTAGTCGACATATGTGACCAACACCTTTTCTCTCTACCATTATCATCAAGTCAGGAGATTGACCCGAGTTCATCCAGTGTTAGAGAATATGCCAGGAGCAGCAGTAGACAAACCCAAAAGTGAGGTGCCAACCTGGTGAAGTATAGCACAAGATTGGACAGCAACATCTGTTGCTGCATAGTTATTTTCAGGATACTCTTTGCTCACCCCAAATGAGGACGGGTCTACGAAAAGTGTCTTGATAGTAGATTGTCCTGCCTTTTTCCTGGCTGGGGTATTGTACTTGGAAATCATTTTGTATTCAAAGAAAACTTTTTTTTTTTTATTTCGTGCGTGGAACCTCTAACTGTCCATGGAGTTTAGGGGACTGTTGTGGCAATCTGAAAGAACAGACAGTACACTTACAGTACTGGAAAAGAAAAATTGACAGTGACCCTTGTGCCCATGAAGTTGGTTTTGCCCTTCAGGATGGGGTCTTGGGTACACTGTTGGAACTTCACAGTTGTATAAATGAAAGACAGCTACAGCTCAGGCACAGTCAGTATGCATTACTGTCATAAGCCCTGATCCTTGATACTGATGCAGCTGTTAAGGAGAAGTTCTCTTCTGACCTTGGAGAAATCTCCACTGCTATTCCAAATGAAGAAAAGATCATTCTTCTAGGAGTATTAACATCAGGTTGGAAAGGAACCATTGTGGCGGAGAAATCAGGGTGAATAAAGCCATGTAAATTGCATCCTCCTGCTGACAGTATGCACTTCCAACTGGATGACAAATGCAAAACCACATGAAGGCATTCTGGATCAAAGCACTGACCCCCCCCCCCCCCCCCCAAACTCCTGGAATATTTGTTTGTTTCAAAGATGCAAGTGATGTCTTTATCACTTGATGCATATAAGGGGCTGATGCCTTCTCGATAAATCATTGTGTGGTTGGATCAATGAAGCGCATCCACCCAATACCCAAACATCCAAGAGGGAAAAAGATCACAGCCTGACTGAAATGAGGAATTTCAAGTACAGCTCACAACCAATCTGGAAAATTTTCATGTATCTGACTTAATTCAAGGTGAGAGGGATGAAGTAAACTCAGCTGTACTAGATGTTAATGCCAAGACTATTGGGTTCCAGCATAATCGTCATCATGACCATTGAGCGAAACATTGAAAATGTTTGACTTTCTAGACTAGAAAAAAAAGTACCCTCCATTGCCTGGCAGAATAGCCCAAGGTCACAATTTTGCTAATGTAGTTTTCTAACAGCTCAAAGCTGAAACCTAAACACAAATCTGGAATAAAGGACATGGTGGGATAAGGCAGTCAGAGATTCAGTAATGCTGACTGTGCATTTGTTGATATGCAAAGCTTGTGTGAAGACTACAGGGCCTCCTTGAGACATGAAGTCAAATGGCCAAAATCTCCTTTGCATACAGGATATTGCCTTCCATAAGGGTGACATTGGTCAATGTTGGAGTGAACTGTGAATTCACATTGGCAGTTGTTGCCTGTAACCTGGCTATTGCCAAGTACCCTGTGGTTGAATCCATGGGTGAACTACCATCAATGAGAAAGTTACAACAAACAGACAGATAAAGAACAAAGCCTGCAGCACTGACGTTCCACTATAAAAGTTGATGATTGGTTATCTTATGCTCAGATCATGATTTCACAATGTTCGTACAGACTTTTTGATCCTACCAACTTTGGAATGGAGTAGTTTTAAGTATCCTTGAAGGAGGATAAAGCATGTTGTGCCAACGATAGAGAAAATTGACATTGTCCTGAATCGTTTACTTCCTGTGCCTGAACAAACCACCTGGAGACAGTGGCTCAGTTCTGATATTTATTCCCATGGAAACCCCAAGAAAAATGTTGAGAACAATAGCAGGAGCTCTTCGTTGCATTTGTTGACCTGACGTGAGCACTTGTGACAGAGTTGTGAATCCCTGTATGTGTTTGAAAGATTTGGGTGTCCGTGAAGCTTCACAATCTAGCAACTGCTTCATGATATGACTGCAACTGTCTTGAATGGGAGATCTGAAACCTTTTTCAAAATCAGGCTGATGTGATAGCAGCTGTTACTGTATGTGTACTATTCATCACCTCTGATCAACTGTTTTCTGAAGTCAGTATTGATTACTGCCTAGATTCAAGACACTTTGGCTTTAGTTAGCACTTTGTCAGACTGAGTTGATCACCGTAGACATGCATGATCTGCAGTGCTATTGCCCACTCTGCAACAAATTTGCAAGTCATCCTCAATATCTTCAATTTTGAATACAAGAGATTTCACCTGGTTGAATTTTGCTTTAAAAAAGAAGTCTCAGGCCACATTTCTTTAGCCAGATATTCTATTTCTGACATGTTGAAGTATAGACTATGGGATATGTTGAATACTTCACATACCATGGCAACTATCTGAAAAGACTACTGTTAATGAGAGAATGCAACCATGGATTAGCTGTTCCTTCCAACAGCTATGATTTAGTATTTGGCGACTAAGATGTCCTCAAGTTAACAACAGTTAACTCGATCACCTGTCATTCTTCTGAATTTGAATGAATAAAGGCCTAACCTGTTTAGCTGCTCTTGATAAGGCAACCCTTTTTATGCCAGGAATCGGCCAAGTGATTTTCTTTTGAACTGCCTCCAGTGACATTATAGCCTTTCTTAGATGCGGTGATTTAAAGCTTTTGGCAGAGGTGGCATTCTGGATCTGGTAAGTGGCAGTGGGGGCTGATTCCGCATGTTTCCTCCTTGTTGCGGCTTTGGGGGCAGCTTCAGTACCTGTGGAGTAAGGCAGCATTCTTTAGCCACTTGTGAAATCAAGCTGTGGTTGGAACAAAAAATAAAATCTGTCTAAATTAATGTCTTAATAAAGAAGGGCCGAGGACCGAAACGTCAGCTTTCATGCTCCTCTGCTGTTTGGCCTGCTGTGTTCATCCAGCTCTACACCTTGTTATCCCTTAATTTTGTATGCATTACTGTTTTGTATGTAATTAAAAGCATGCTGGATTAGCTATACATTGTATACATTTTACTCTTATTTTCATAAATAGATGTCAATAAATTATTCTATTACAGTAAGTTGTACAGAGTATGCAAGTATAGCCTCACTACTACCCTGTATAGTCATAACATAACTTCCCCTATTTTTGAAGCTCTAACCCCTAAGCACCGAATGCCAAAATTCCATTTGCTGCCTTTTTTGCTTGCTTGCACCTGCATGCTTTCATGCACAAAAGTACCCACATTGAGTGTCCTTGAAGCCAGCTTCAAAAACATTCTGATAAACCTGCAATAGACCATGATGGACGGGATGCTGCCCTGATGGCTGAAAAACACCTCATTTGCCAGATCAAGTCTTTTGATTCTGCAACTTCCTGCAGTAGGTCTAGTCCGACAGATATGATAGTCAGGTTTCTTAGTGACGCTACTGAGGCATTCTTGGGTATTGGAGCTACCACAACACACTTGTGTCCTTGCTGTTCCCATTGCTTCTTTCAACTGGTGTTCAACATGGATTACAGCTCTGTCAGCTGAGGAGATGGCGTAATCAGATTGTGGCTGCCACACAATTCCAACCAATGTATCCTCTTTGTCCAATTTGAAACTACTGGCTTAGTTTTACTCTTAACTACCTGATTATAACCAGAATATTTCCAGTAATAGCTTAAATAAAAACGCAAAATGCTGTGAGGACTTAAATCAGATTGCTTACCACTTTGCAGATACTGAGTTAACGTTGCAGGTCATTGACTTTTTAAAAGCATTTTCTGCTTTTACTTAATTTCCAACATCTAGTGTAACCTGCTGTAGCTTCTGTTCCTGTGCTGTGGAATTCCTATCCTTGACTGCATATACGTTATCTACAGGCAAGAAGTTTGCTTTCATTCATGGGCAAATGGCAGCCAGCTCTGCATTGCTACCGTTTTAAACACTTTTTGTGATCCCTGTATTATGAGAGCTTGTTCAACCTCCAGTCTCTGCTTAATCTAAATGGTGGGAGGGTTAGGACTGTCCTCTTGGGCCACCAACCCTCACTACTGATTGCATCCTTATCTTTGATCACTGTCAGACAGAGCTAGATGGTTGGTTTGTGGCTCTGATGTTCGACTCAAATGTGAGCAGTAGTTGTATCCTCATTCTCTTCTTAAAGATTGCTAGTTTCTACCTTTTCATTAAATTGCTCGTTTTGAGTTCTTAATTCAGTATTCAGGATACCAACAGTCACTTGGTAGCACGCAACTTGAATACTGCTTAAAAAAACCACTACTGAGGCATCTGTTTTTCACCCATCATGCAGAATTGCCAAGAATATTGAGTTTTGAAAGGAATGATTTATACTGCTTGAGAAGGTGCTGGTTGGTTGACGAATGGCCTCTGACCGTAGGGATATTGCCATAGTACAGTTTAGGACACCCATTTGAGTCCAGGTGTAATTGATTCTGGGTATTCGTTTTTCTTACATTTTGACGGAAACAAACATTTAAGCTTCTGATCACCCTGCTAATATACACTTGTAGGACTTACTGCCACTTGTTTTTCTGGACATTAGTGAAGTCTTCTGGTACAAATTTTTGAATAAAGGGGCTGTATAATTGCAAGGTTGTGGTGTTTCTTCTACTCTCCAGAATGTAGAGAAGTGTATGGTCAGTAGATCCTGACTGCTGAAGAACTGTTGAAGTGTCTAGTATTGTGTATTCCTGGTGTTAGTTTTCAAAAGGGTAGTAAAACTAAAGCACCTTAAGATTTCACTTTCTGATAGTGAGTTTGTTACAATTTATTCTGTTCATTCACACTTTGGCAAGCATTCATTGGAAAATAAAATTAGTGTAAAACACCATCTATTTTGGGGTATTCTTTCCCTATTTACAAATACTGTGAACTTGTGAAATGCATGATGACTGTTGTAACAAGTGAGGCAAGTCTCTGAAACCAATCATTTAACCAAACGTGTTAATTTCCTGCACATTGTGAAGGAGAATTGGGCATGCAGAAGCAATTTTAGGGCAGTTACCAGCAGATTTGAAAGGTGTCCTAAATCTTCACTTTAGACCTCCCAACAGTTTGTCAACTAATTTTGATTCGAATGGCTATCTTGGATTGATTTGAGTGCAATTAAACAACTTGCACTGTCAGTTTTATTGGATGACTTTGTAGTAAATACAGATAGTGTTCCATGTTTCTGAATTGATCACATTGTAGGATTAATGATTCAGCTGAATTCCACTGCTCAGGATTGAGAAATTCTATGGTTCTTCGTGCTAAGTTGTGCTGTAACTGAAGTGGAGTGTGCATATAGAGGTGCAAAGACTGAGTGCTCTTAACCCATTTATGTGCATATGCAATGGTTGCATAGACATCCATAGAACATTGTACGTATGACTTTGGGAGCCCACTTTACATATGTTTGTACATAGAGCATGCACGAGAGAGAATGATACACATGCAGAGTGGGTATACTTGAAAGTGGCTGTAGGGACTCATGGGCAGGTTTGCCAGTAATTAAGAAACACAATGTAAATGGAACTTTGCAAGCATTTCCCCACATATTGGTGCACAGTTTGTGGTTTAGGATGAATTCTCTCTGCTGTTTTCATGATTACATGATCTATATGGTAAACTTGCTGTCACAGTCCTTTCTTCTGGTCTAGTGTGCTAGAATGAGACTAGTGAGTAGAGCCCCTTGTCTTAAGCAAGATGTGGTTTATTGCATAATAACTACATACAAGTTACGTTGCAGCAATGTTTATCATATTAGACTCTTGAAGGCTGAGATTGTAGGGCTTATCTTTCAAGATCCTAAACTCCATATAACTCAGTGGATGATGCTTCAGGCACTACTCGGTATTAGCCTTTTCAATAGTAGCCCTGTATATCCTTTTAAACATTGAAGTGTGATATTTTGGATGAGATGTTAAACTGAAGCCCCATTAACCCTCTTGGGTTAATGTAAAATGTACCACGAGTCTATTTTGAAGAACAGCAAGTAAATTAATGTCCTGACCAATGCTTATTTTTCAAATAAGAAAATAGCTTCTCTATCTGAAAGGAGGGATATTCTACAGATTTATGCAGAGAATTCTGTGACTTAGAGCTGAGGCTGCTGAAAGCATCGCCACCAATCAACTTGAGTAAGGGGTCAGATGTTGAGAATTGCTGAGTTCTTGGACAACTGGAGGTGGTTACATAAATGGGGAGGGCTGAAGCAATGGAGAGGTGAATGATTACTATGTGTAGTACGGATGTGTGCATGATACTGAAGTTTTCTGCACATCATTTATATATTTGGCAAGTATTGAATGCTGTGTACAAGTTTTGAGATTGTTAATGTTAATAAATTACTACGATGAAAGTTGTTATCCATAGGATGCCCATGTCGTAAGGGCTGTTGTGCATTGGTAGTGTCTCTGCCTCTGAACTCATTCGATGATACTGTGGTCAAGAGGTGTATTTGTCTTTTTTTGTTGGAAGAAATGTTGAGACAGAGGTGAGGAGTGGTCTGCTATCCGTAAAAGCACTTTTGATGTCTTTGGTTCAGAGATAGTGGAACTGCAGATGCTGGAGAATCTGAGATAACAAGGTGTAGAGCTGGATGAACAGAGCAGGCCAAGCAGCATCAGAGGAGCAGGAAAGCTGATGTTTCAAGTCTGGACCCTTCTTCAGAAATTTCTGAATCAAGCTTCCATCGAGCAACAATTTTTAGTTTTTAGCTTTCTGCAGTTACTGGGGCCTTGAAGCTGGATGTGGAAGTTCTTATTCCTCGCTCTGTTACAGCTAGAAGCTGGGGTTCTCTTCCTGCTGTTAGAATCGCATGTGAGACAATCTATTTTACCGAATTACCTAAAAAAAGTGTTTTTTTTTTTAAATGTCCAGTTGTTTGTGCTTTTAGTTTGTCCAGTAGTGCTTTTAAAATAAGCTAGGACCTAGACTAACTTAATGTATTTTGAGGGGATTTGGTCTGGTCCATAACAGGAAGTCAATGTTCAAGCCCCACTGCTCCAGAGGTAAGTATTGACATCACTGTCAACAGGTTGATTAGAAAATATCAATACCCTGTCCTGTCTACAGGAAATGGGACAAATCCAGAATAGCCAATTCTTGTCTTAAGTCTACTCTTCACCAGCAATTTGTTGACAGAAGTAATCAACACTTATAAAGCAATAACCTGTTGTTTGAATTTGGGTTCCACCAGGTCCCCTCAGTCTTTGACCTCATGACAGTCTTGGTCCAAATTTGGATGAAAGAAATGAACTTGAGGTCAGGTGAGACTTCCTACCTTTGACACCAAGGCGGCATTTGATTGCATCAAAGAGAACCAGCAAAATTGAGTCAGTCATAATTAGAGAGAGATTTGCACCGATTGGAATCATTTCTTGCATGAAGAAACATGATTTTTGGAGGTCAGTTACCTTAAACCCAGGACATTGCAGAAATTCCTTGGGGTAGTATCCAAGTCTCGACTACCTTGAGCTGCTTTGTTCACAACTCCTCATAATAATTTAGTCACGTCCATATGCAACAAGATGTCAACAGCCTTGGGTTGATGTGTGATTCGTAAATGTTTCCTGCTATTCAAGTGCTAGGAAATGACCATCTCCAATGTGAGAATCTAATCCTCTCCAGTTGACATTCAATGGCTTAACCATCCCTGTATCAGTTCCTAATAACATCCTGGGTTTTTTAGCCTTTGATCAAAGACTGAACTGGACTAGCTATTTAAAAAAAAAAAAAACAACTCTACAAAAGCAGTTCAGAGCCTAGGAATTGTGCTTTGAGTAACTCGCCATTTGTCTACTCCAAATGCTGGCAGTGTGACAGAACACTTCTTGTTTGGATGAATGCAGTTCTAACAGCAACCAAAAAGCTTAGCACCATTCCGTGCAAAGCAGCCCCCTTGATTAGCGCCCCACCCACACCTTCAATATTCCTGCAGTGACAGTGGTTTGTATTGTCAACAAGATGCATCACTAAAACTCATCAATGCTCCTTTGAACTACCTTTCAAACCTACTCTCTATACCTTCTAAGAAGGCACAACTTGCAAGATTCTGTCCCAAGTCCCACATCATGCTGACTTGTAATTATATCATCCCATCATTGTAACTGGAAACACTTTCCCAAAAGCATTGTGGGAGTGTTAACACTGTATGGACTGTGGTAATGTAAGAAGGCAGCTCAGTACCATTACCTCCAGCATAATTGGAGATGGGTAATAAATGTTGGCCAAGACAGCAATTCCTGCTGCCTGTGAAAGGATTCGAAATGAATACATCTACATCTTTAGAGCTATCTTCAGTGTCCGGTAGTTGTACCAAGGAAGAAGCATTTTATTGAAGAACAAAGTCAGATCCTCTCCTTTGCTCTGTTCCTCAGTCCTTGGTACTGTCCCCTTGCTTCCCTCAAATGCTTCCAGTTGCAAGTTTAGTCTTGTTACATGCATAATACTAATATTAAAGAAGTATGTTCTGCTAGAAGTTAGTGACTTGGATGTTAATCAGTGGTTATTCTGACTCCAGAATTGAACTTGAGGTTAAAATATGTATTACTGTTGCAGTTGAATACAGTTGAAGTAAATCTGGGCCAGGCTGAATTTTCATTGATGCAAAAGTGAATGACTTGCTCATTGCCCATGAGATTACAAAATCCAGGTTGGACTGTAGGCATGTTTACAAGGCATTCGAATTTTTAGTGCATTCATTGAATCTGTAGTCATAACTGTTTTGCTTTAGATTCTTGTTTATTGTTTTGATCTCAAGCTTTTTAAAGAAAAACTTCCAGTATTTGGTGATGCATTGAGTTTTCTACGGTAGGAAAAGTTCTGGCGTTGTACAGCTGTGAGATAACATTGAGTTAGAAATTGCTTAAATTGAAAAACAGTACTATTCAGCTGGAGTTTTATCCTACTTTTGGAAAGTAACCCATGAAAGTCTATTTTGCAAAATTCTTTTGGGCTTCATTTTGTTTTTTAAGACTCTTTCCATCTTGTATTTATCTTGTTTGTTTATTTCACATCTGAATCTTAACCTATGCTGCTTAATTCTTTTTAATACTTTTTCAATACTTGCTTTCCAACTCACCTGGTATACAGAACTAATAAACTTGTATCAGCTCATCTCTTATTATGTGACATGTTTAGAGAATTGATGTGAGATGGGTTGATTGGAAGCATTGTAGTTTAGAGATTACAAGGTGTAGAGCTGGATGAACACAGCAGGCCGAGCAGGAAGGCTGACGTTTCAGGCCTAGACCCTTCTTCAGAAAATCACTGTAGTTTATTTTTCTTTCAATAGGCAAAGAGGAGACTGGAGTTGGAAGAAAGTGATCACCAGTACCTGGCTACTGATGTTTGTACTCCAAAAGGAAAAGGAAGGGTTGCAATGAGAAGCTCAAATAGTCCAAAAAGTAAGTGTAATCTGATCTATCTTAATAGAATAAAAATATTTACAAATTCAAGTTGGAATTTAGTCTGATATTTCTAAAGTTTTAGATATTACTGTAATAACTTTTTTTTTCAGAAAAAGTTAACTAGTGGGTCCAATAATTATTATTATTTGTGACTAGAACACTGGCAAACTGATTTTGTTTCTCTCTATTTAGTGCCAGCGTTTTCCTGTTAAACAAATTTTGAACAACTACTGGTTGTTTTTCTTCAGGCAGCTTTAAATCAAAAGCTATCAAAGCTCATTCAAGTGATTGGATAGGTAAATTCAAACCGAAACCTTCATTGACATAAAATGTCACTTTTTTATTATTGAGCTACAGAAAATCATTATTCCTTTGGATAGGGTTTGAGATTAATTTTTTAACGTGGGTGGTGACTTCCAACAAACAATTTATCGTATGGGAGCTCTGTTTATTTTTAGAAACTGAAAATGAGCTGTTGAATTGGTTAATTATAGCTGCATTTTTAAGTTCTTTTATCCTTTTGAAAATTATAACAGTTTCCAAAAAAGACTGCATAAATGGCCTGATGCTGTGCTCCAAGTTTAACATATTTTACGTTTTAAAATCAGCTTGTTTAGAGATGTTACTGCCCAAGTCTGGAGCAGGTGGGAATTGAACTTGGGTTTCCTGGCTGAGAAATAGGGGCATTACCACTCATGCAAGAACTTCCCCTCATCTAAATTAATTTTCAAGTTGATTAATTAAAATCGTGGATGATGTAGAAAATTTACATTGCATGGTTCAATAAACAGCAGATTAGTTGAATGGACCAGTTACCCTGATCTCGAGACAGTTATTGGCCAGGACAAAGAAATTGCCTTGCTTTGAATTGTCATCTTATTTCGGCCCATTGAATAAGCAAATGACAGCTTTTTGTTTTTTGAAAGAGGTGATGTTGATTTTTAAAAAAAAATTAACCTGTTTGGATGTGTTATGACACCTCTGGAGCAGGTGGAACTTGAAACCAGAGGTAAGGACACAATCTCTGCAACCCTAGGAACTGAGAGGTTATGTTAGACAAATGGTAGTTAAGCAGGGATGACATATTTTGAGGGCTAATGGTGTGGAACATTACAGTTTGTTATTGTTACAGCTAACTTGGGACGTCTTACTGCTGACAGTGCCAGCAGCATTTCTTTCAGAAGGTACATCCTTCATCCAAAATTAAAATACAGGTAATTTTTAAAGTAGGAAAAGTCGGTGTCTATTGATCATGTATTTCACAGATGACCTGTTTCAGTTGAAATGCATGTAATATCAAACCTTGATCGTTATGTTTAAGTGGGGTTAGAGGCATTGAAAAACAAATCTTCAGTTGTAATATGAACCCTTAACTTGTATATTAACTTTGTGTGGCACCTTATTGAAAGCCCTTGCAATTCCAAGTATGATGCATCTACTGGTTTCCTTAACTTACTGTATTAATTACATCCCCTCAAAACTTGAGTACTTTCAAGCATGTTATTAAAATCATGTTAAATTTGCCTGATCATACTGTGATCTTGTAAGTACTTTAAAGTTGCCCTAATAGATCCTACACTTTTCCTGAGGCTAACTGGCCTATAGTTCCCCAATTTACCTCTTTATTCCTTTCTTGAATAGTGATAGTTTTGTTCAGCTCCAATCTGCTGAGCCTGTGTGAGAATCTAGAGGATTTTTGAAAATCATAATCTATGCAGCACTTTTTTTTTCTTTAGAACCGTATGTAGGCCATTGGATTCTGAGGATGTATTGGATTTTTGTTTTCAGTTTCTCCAATACTTTCTTTTTACCATGCTGATATTGGTGAGCTTAAGCTCTTCTTGCATTAACCCACAGGATTACCCTGTGTTTCTGGTCATTTAATTTGTCTTCTGTGAAAACAAACATAAACAATCTTCAACGTTTGTGCCAATTCCTCATTCTTCAATTTCTCCTGTTGGTACCTCTACCTCCTAAGGGATCAAAATTTTCTTCAACTCTTAAGGACACTGGTTGCGAAAGTCCTTACATCCAGTGTCTTATGTTCCTGCTAGTTTACTCTTATTCTATTTTTTCCTATTTATCAACTTTTTGGTTGCCTTTCCTAGTTTCTGAAGTATTGTCAGTCCTCTGGTTACTATTATTTATTTACAACTTCTCAACAAACCTATTCTTTTAATCTAATTTTTGAATTTCCTTATAAAACCACAAATGACTTGAAACCCGGCCATCTTCTGTCAGTCGTGCTTTTTAAGGGTATTCAATTTCATGTAATGTCAGCAAGTATTAAAACACTTCCTTGCCTGCCCTATACATATTGGATATAGGTGATTATGTATATGTAACATTTGTAATTATTGATAAACATTAATTTAATGTCATCAGCTAACTTCTAATTAGTTGGGAAAAGCCTAGCATTACAGGAGATGCTTTGCCAAAGTTTCATTTGAAGTGTGTTAAGCGCACTCAGAAGGAAGACATAATCATTTTCTTGATAACGTTCAACAATCAACCTTCCAAGTAGTTAACCTGTAGAGAGTGGTCTTGACTACTTGATTTGAGAGATTATTTCAAGAAACTTGCCACCTCTCATACCATTCTCTATGCAGTTGTGCACAAATTAATATTCTGGTGGTTTTTGCACAAATTTGAAGCAGGCAGTCAATCAAAATTGTTCATTTTCTATCGATGTTACACGGTAGAAATATAAACTCCTAATGTCTAGAATTTGACTAAGTGTATGGGTAATCATAATGGCAAGTAATTGTTAAAAGGATGGGTTTATCACTAGTTGGTGCACCTAAACATTTGTGACAGGAATGATGGTTTAAACCTCGACTGTCTAGAAATGGGAGTAGGCCATTGAACTCTTGTGCCTGTTTTGCAAGTTTGTTTGATTACTGAATCTTATGTGAGTGATCAAGCCTGACTTAGCTCTTTTTAGAGATTATGTAATATGTCCTGCTTGTCACTCTGTCTCAGCACTGAAGACTCTTTGCCTTAAGTATTTTGGCAATTCACATTTGAACATCACAAGGGATTGTATTTCCAGCATCCTTTCGAGCAGTGCTTTCCAAGTTGTCCTATCTCATTATATAATAAATGTAATTTAAAAAAAGTTGCTGCTAACTTTTTTAATCTGTTGCCTTCAACCTGTGTCCTTTAGTTGCTGTCCTTTTAGACCAGTGGAAGCAGTTTCTAGATGTCTCCTGTTTCAATTTCAAACTATCAATTATTGATTTTTTTTTTGAATATTAAATCGCCCACTAACCACCTCCTGAGAAGAATCTCAGATTCTCATCTATTCACATGCTACAAGTCACTTAGCACGGCTTTACTAGAACGCTACAAGGCCATAAAATCCAAACCAAATTATGTTCACAATTAACATAGTACTCTAGCTGAGACTTAACCAATGAGTTATAGAGGTTTAGCCTAACTTCGGCTTTACAGGAAGAATGTTTAAAACCCAGTGCTCCTGAAATCTCTTGTTCTGAGTGGCCTTATTGTCTTGCAAGACCTCTGTGCATAAGTCTACAGATTGTTCCTGAATCTCTCAAATTACTACCGTTTAGCTTGCATTGCCATTCTTTATTTATCCTTAGAAAACACATTATGACAAATTTCTAGAATAAGTTCAATCACCATTTGTGTCTGTCCACATGACTATTATACCCTTAAGTTCCTATTGGAGCGTAATGGCTCTAAAGTTTGAAATTTTCCTGTCTGGATTATCAACATATTTCAAAAAAGACAGTGGTGCGGTGAATCTCCGTGTCTACGTTACCACTCCCCTCTGCTTTCTGTCCTTTAGTTACTATCCGTACAGGCACTGTCTCTTTAATCACATTTGGCTTTTAATTTACTGATATCTATTTCGTGATATTTGTTAAATGCAAATCAACTACATTGCCTTTATCAAACCTTTCTGCTACTTCAAATAATTAATCATTACCAAAATACTATTTGGTTGTAATCTTCAATACACATTTTTCCAAGTGTCAATTAATTTTGTCGGGGATAAACAAAGAATGTACCTTGCAATTCTCCAGCACTGTGGCACCATTCCAATATTTAAGGAGCAATGGAAGATTGTGCCCAGAGCCTGTGCTTTTTCCACCTTTTTACTTCCTTCTGCAATTGAGGATGTGCCCTATTTGGGTGAGTCTTGTCTGTCTTGAGCATGATCAATCTTTCATATACCCCCTCATACATTTCAATCCTGTCTAATAGTTTAACTCCATTTTCTTTAATCTTGACATTGGCAACGTCAATTGCAGGATGTTTTTGTTTTTAGCACCTCAAACATTCAACAACATCTCCTCTGAAATTTATTGCCAACTTCTTCATTTAATGTTGCAGAAAGACTTTTATTGGTGAGCAGTCTACCCTCCTATTATTTTGCTTCTCTAGTTTGCTTGTATTCCCCTCAGTTCTCTACTGAATTATGAACTGATCATTGTCCTCCCTTTTTTCTTTTCGTTGTATTCTCTCTATTTGGACATCTTGGGAGCTCTACTTTGGATGCACTTACTCCGTTGTGCAGATGTTTCTTGTCTGTATCTGAACTACCTCCTCTTTTTGAAGACTTTGCCTTGCTCACTGTCATTTTTTTTTCCTGCCAAACTTTGATTTTTGTCCACCAGGCACAGATCTTTTGATCAGATGGAAGTTACCCCTTTCCTGGTTGCTTTTGTTTCTACAGTTTGTTCCTGGGTGATCTGTGCTTTCAAAGACATTTGGCTGAATGGAAACATTTTTTTGAACAATACTTACTTGCAGTTTTACTTTGGGCCTAATGTTTGTTAAATTGACTGCCATCCTGCTGCAGCAGTAATAGCAGCTAGACTTGTTTTCTCCATTTAGACTATTCAATGAATTTAAGGGCTGATGCTCTTTATCAATCCTTTCTGAGCCCATTTCATAACAGCAAAGGTCTTAGAAGCTAAAATGCCCGACCATTGCATTAGATCATGACTGATGTAATTGTGGTCTCAGCTCCACTTTCCTGTCTACCCTCCATAACCCTTAACACTCTTGTCCATCAAAAATCAAGCCCCATCCTCTGCTAGCTTCTGTGGAAAAGAATTTCATACACTAACGATACTCCCAAGGAAAAAACATCTCATCTGTCTTAAAACAGACATTTTTTTTATTTTTAAAGTATGGTCCCCTCATCTTAGTCTCTTTCACACAAGGAAGCATCTTCTTCATATCCACCCTATTCAGTTCCTTAAACTTATGTTCCAATGTGATCACTCCCTAATGCTTCTAAACTGCAGTTGATATAGGCCGAAACTCTTCTACCTTTCTTTATAAAGTAAGCACTTCATCCCAAGAATGGATCGAGTCTTCAAGTGTGTCTTCTCTGAACTGTTTCAAAAGTTGTTATTCTTTTTCAAATAGACACCAAAACTGTACAAAGTACTTCCAGTTGTGGCCTTGCCAAAGGCTCCTGCAGCTGCAACAAAACTTCCCCACTTGTGTATTCAATTCTCCTTGCAATAAATAATATTCAATTTGCTTTCCTAATCAGTTGCTGAAACAGCTATTTACATTGTGGTTTATGTACATCGCACCCAGATCCCTTTGTACCAGCAAATCCTGACATCAATTTATATTTAAATAATATACTACTTTTTGCTGTTTGTAAAGAATTGTGTTCTGGAAGTCTGAATGTATCACATCCATGTGTTCCACTCTATCCACCATGAATGTTATTTCCTCAATAAAAGCTCTAATTGATTAGTTTAAACACTATTTCCCTTTCACAAAGCCATATTATCTCTACCTAATCAAATTATGATATTCTAAGTAGCTTTCTATAACTCCTTAATAATGGATTCCTAGAATAACCTAAAGATAGGTTTTAGGCTAAATGGACGATAGTTTCCAGCCTTCTGACTCCCTCCTTGACTGAAGGTGGTGCTACATTAGCTATTTTCCAATCCATTGGGACCATTTGAGAATCTTAAGCTGAACTACTTTATTAGGTATCAATCTCTAAGTGATTATTTGTGCCTGAAAATGTAAAGGTAAAGTTAGTTTCATTTGTTAGTTTTGAAAACATGGTGATGACTTCTGTGCTTGACACACTGAGCATGTACAGATGTATCTTATCATGTCAGCATTGGTGTCTATTTTGGACTAGAATTTTACTGACCCGTCGTGGTATGACCTCAAAACCTGATTAAAATTGTCTTGACAAAAATGTACTCATATTGCATTGTTCAAGTTGGGAGATGGATGGATTGTGCATAATAGAATTGCTTTGAATATTCTAGGTTAGAGTTGAATTCAGTTATTGTCTGAGCTCAAGTTTTCTTCTGGGCTATTCAAGCCAAGTTGTTGCCAAAAGTAGAAAGATGTCCATTTCTCAGCACTGATGTTCCTGCTTTTATGATTGAAACATGTCAGTTTTTAATTAGGATCGACTCTATTGGCAAAAATTGGAGAGTTTGTGTAAATAAGAGACACTTGGTCACTTTGCACTAAAATAGTGGTCCAAAGCATGTTCATACTTCCCAGTGTTTCTCATAGTGATCTGACGTTTGTATAGGATTGGTCCCTTTTAGAGGACAGTGCCCTCTAAAGGGAATCTTTTTCCTGTTGCTACCCCATGACCAAATAAACCTTAGCAGATAGACACGAGAAATGGTTTACCTGAGAGCATTTTTGAGCTGCATGTTTTCCCTATTGGAATTGTTGCGTCTTGTTCGGGACATGTATTTCAGAATGCAAAAGTAGATCACCGTAAGTTAGGTGCAGATTGGATGAGCAATAGAAACTGCTCCCATCTGGGTTTGTTACTATCAAACACCTGTTAAATCTGCATTGTCTGATTTGAAAATTTCATGAGCTTTTTAACTTTGTCAAGATGAAACCCATGTCATTGGATGTTTTAATGTAGCTCCCAGGTCTCCATCAGAGAAAACGCGCTACAACACTTCACTGGTTCCACTCACGAAGAACGTTGTTCAGCTGTTGAGCCAGTCTTCTGATGGAGTGTTGGACTTAAACCGAGCAGCAGAGGTCTTAAATGTGCCAAAGCGAAGGATATATGACATCACAAATGTGTTGGAGGGTATTCATCTCATTGAGAAGAAATCCAAAAATAATGTTCAATGGATGTAAGTTTTTCTTTATAACTTCCTGTTCCTCAATTTTGCCACTCAACTTAAGATACCTATTTTACCTTTCATGTGAAACTTTGCCTCAGTTTACTAAAATGTGAGTAGTACACAGTATTAATACCTGAGCTGTGACAACCTAGGTTGTTAATTTTTTTGTTTGTGTTGACAAACTTGCTGTTCAAAATATTCCTTAAGAGTACAATCAATGTAATAATAGAAAATAAGGTCATTTGGTCCTTTTGAGCCTGCTCTGCCATTCATATAGTTATGGCTGGTCATCCAACTCGCTACACTGTTCCTTCTTTCTTCCTACATCCTTTTGATTCCTTTAGCCCAAAGAAATATATCTACTCCTTGAAAACAGTCAATGTTTTGACTGCAGCTGCTATCTGTGGCAGAGAATTTCACAGATTAACAGGTCTCTGGGTGAACCAATTTCTCCTCGTATTGGTCCTAAATGGCCTACACCATATCCTTAAACTGTCTCCTGAGTTCTGGGTTTCCCAGTCCTTGGAAACATTCTTACTGTGTTTACCCTGTTTTGGTTCTGTTAGAATTTTAGATTTCTATGAAATCACTCCTTGTTTTTCTAAATTTGAGTGCAGAATGCCAACTGATCCAGTCTGTTGTCTTAAATCAGTTCTGCAATCCTGGGAATCAGTCTGGTAAACTTTCATTGCACTCCTTCCACAATCAGAACATCCATCCTCCGACAAGGAGACCATTCAGCACTCCAGGTGTGGTCTCACCAAGGCTCTGTACAATTACAGCAAGACATCCCTGCCCCTGAACCTGAATCCTCTTGGTAAGAAGGTCAACATACCATTAGCTTATTTCGCTGCTCACTGCACCTACAAGCGAACTTTCGGTGACTGGTGTGCAAGGACATCCAGGTCTAGTTGCACCTCCCCCTTTCCCAATCTATTGCTATTCAAATAATCTGCCTTCCTGCTTGTACTACCAAAGTGCGTAACCTCATCTATTCACAATTTACTTCAACTGCCATGGTGAATACCCACACCTTTTTAAGATTGAGTCAGTAAAACTGGTATCGTTGTGTTTAAATCAATTTGTATTTGTTTATCAGTACATTGGCAGGGGTAATTTTATTATTCATTGAAGGGTAATCGCTTTTCCTGTGGAATGGCATGCTGCCCCAAACATTTCCAAAGCGTGTCTATGTACATCTTGTCTCTTTGGCAAGAGACAAATAACAGAAATAGACAGATCATGTTAGCTTGCTTGACTCGTATACAATGCAGTGCGATGCCAACAGTGTGGGTTTAATTCCTGCATTGGCTAAGGTTATCACAAAGGGTTCTCCTTTCCGTCCCTCCCCTTGTGGTATGGTGTGGTGGCCCTCTGGTTAAAGGAGTTGGGGGGGAACGCTACTGGCAAGACCAGCATTTGCTGTCTGTCCTAATTGAGGTTAAGAAGATGGTGAGCCAATGTAGTCCTTGCGGTACAAAGATGTCCACAGTGCTGTTCAAGGTGGAATTTGATGAAATGGTAGTGAAGGAAGTGTAATATATTTCCAAGATAGGCTAGTGTGACTTGGACGTGAACTTGGTCCACAGTAAGTCATTTGAGCAGTGTAGTTGTGTGAGAAGGTCTCTCTCCATGTTTTCAAGGTAGAACAAGAAAGGCTAGGAGCATCCATAAGAATGTAGAACGCAGAAATAAGGGCAGGAGTAGGCCATTCAGACCATCAAGCCTATCCCATCATTCAGCAAGGTCACAACTGATCTGTGCCAGGCCTTAACTTCCCTTTAGCTCCAGCTCCTCATACTCCCTGGCCAGCATTCACTCTAATTTCTTTTCCTTCGGTGCAGACCTTACAGGTCAGTGTGCAGCTGCAGTCAGTGTTGTGCCATTTGTGGAATGTTGGAGCAGCTGCGCACATATGTAGCTTAGGGAATGTTGCTCTCAAACCCACCCCCACCACCACAAGATGCAAAAAAAACCTCTTCTTTAAATAGTTTGAATGATCTAGCCTTGACAACCCTGGGTAGAGAATACCAGTCACTTCCTTCTGGAAGATGAAATTCTTTCGCATCTGAGTGTCTCTTTATCTGTACGTCCCTCTTTGTGAGTTTAATAACTAACGCCACAAGTGGAAAGTACCCTCTCAAGTCTCACTCAATTCTGTATGTATTGTTGAGATCATTACTCGTTCTCCTAAACCGTAATGATTGAAGGCCTAACCTGTTTAACTGCTCTTGATAGGTTAACTCCTGTACGCCAGTAATCTGATTTTCTTTTTGTTTTGAACTGTTTCCTGTGCCAGCATATCTTATCTGTTTTTATTGAAAGCTATCTAGTTTTTCAGTGTTTGAGAATCTGAGCCTTGTTATTGGTCATGTCCATGTCTCTCTACTGGAATCTTGAGGTATAACAGGACATGGACTCAGCTGTACATTTTTTTTTTTTTGAGCAGGCTTCCCTATTAATCCAGCATTTGCAGTCGTATATTCAGAGCCAGGGACTGTGTTGTGCACATGCTTACCGACTATACTGCTATGGATGAACTGATTGATGAGAGCTCAGTGTGTCCAAGAAATGAGTCTAGATCTTTGTGGCTGTGTTACCCTCTGTTGTTGGATCCTGGCTTTCAGCTTTCTCTAGCTTAAGCACTTAGTCCTTTGGACACCAGCCATAGTGACTAATGCATTCTGTCTGTGTGGGATCCTTCTACAACTTGCAGCATGCAGATAGATTTTGGGCTCAAAACAGTTTGGATCTCAACTCAACCACCATCATATGGTCAAACAAAATGACTGTCAATGTGAAGAGAAAGGTCTGTGACATTGTACTGCAGCGTCACTTGTAAACGTACTCTGCAGTGAACTCAATAGCTCTTTTTGCTCTCAGCTGACAGTCTTGCTGAGTACTTATTGCCTCATAAAGGAGATGCCTACTTGGGGGCAACTATTCCACTTATTAAAAAATGAGCTTTATCCAGAGATTTTTTTCCCCCTGTAGAATAATAGGGTTCAGAGCCTTCAAAATGGATGTTTGTTTAAAATTCATTTTTGGAAGTACTACTTTGGCTTGTGCCAGAGTCTGATGAAAGAACTGGAAGAGAGCTCAGTACCACGGTGAAATAGGTCTTCTTTCTGAAGCACTGAGATTGCAGCATCACGTACTGTTAAAGGATTGTATAGGAAAGCTGCTGTTTTCTTGTTGGGGGAAAATAAAGTGTGATCTTTCAACAGTTAACTTTTTGTCTGTTTCACATCAACTTCAAACTCTGGGAGTTGAATAGTGTTTCTTCCATAATGGAAATTGAGCAAAGTTGCTAAGTACCTTGGCACTGTTTTCTGCAGGGGCTGCAGCCTGATGGACAATGATGGTATGCTCAAGCGTTGCCAGGGTCTGAACCGGGAGGTGGCTGAGCTTAAACTGAAAGAGAAGAGGTTGGATGACTTGATCCAGAGCTGTGCGTTGGACCTCAAAAAGCTGACAGAAGACTCCGAAAACCAAAGATATCCTTTCTGATTTGGTGCTCAAAAATTTGTGTTTTGGAAAAATTGGTACAGGCAAGATGGGATTGAATGTGTTGGATGATTTGTGAAGACAAAGTGACATTATTATAATAGATTTGCTAGTTGGCTTTTACGGCCTCATCAGTTGGAGCACAGTTGGAAGATTCTGCCTGAGTAAGATGTAGACAGTGGGTGGAGAATTTTGGTTCATGTGATAAGCTCTTTTGATCTTTTGCAGGGTTAAATATTGAGTCAAGCTCTGACACGGAGCTAAAACCTTCAAATAAATTAAGTGACAGGTATCTGCCATTACCAGGTAAATCAGCTGGAAGTATTTGGTTCAAATGTAGTGGGAAGCTAAACCAGCTAGTGACTGAAAATTAATTGCACTTATCTACGCTAATAAGGTTTCGGTTGTTGCAATGGCTTATAAAGTTGAGGCCAAGTATAATAAAGCTGATGTAAGTGAAGTAAATTTAAGCATAGCAGTCTTTTCTCATTACAGAGAAACATGGCTGGAGGCACTGGTGTATCGGTGAGACTGAGAGCTGTTGTTTCGAGAAACAAAATTGTAAAGGGATTAATTTCTGGGCTGGTGGGATTGTCCTACATATCTCTTTTGAGTTTCAAAGAATGGAAGGTGACTTCATTTAGAAATTTTTCTAATCAAACTGTTCAGAGATGTTGTTGCGCACCTCTCACACAGGTGGGACTTGAACCTGGGTGTCTTGCCTCAGAGGTAAGGTTATTTCCACCATGCCACCAGAAAACTTTTTTGGGGGGCGTGATGGTGGATGTAGGTAAGATGTTTTCCCTAGAGTAATGATAGAATGGCTTTAGGAAGTATGTTTTGTACTTATTTTTGAATGAGGAGAGCTTGAGACAGAGATGCCAAGTGGTTTTGTTTCCAGTCAATGAAGTAAACAGCTCGTGAAGCCTTGGAGTTTTTATTGATGTTGGAGCCATTGAAGCAGTCCTCCCCCGCCACCTCTTCCTCCCCGCTTCCCCCTCTCCCAGACTGGAGAATTGTATGTGAGACAAGCTATTTCACTGAATTTGCCTTTGCCAAGGGTGCGTTTGAGGTGTTACTATATTGGAACAGTCACTGTTTAGTAAAATAATCTAATATTGAGTTAAGTTATTCCAATTCTTTTTTGTTTTAAATTTTAACAATAGTGTAAAAAATAAAGTGTTTTGCTTTGAGCCTGGTAGCTTGACCAATTGATTTGCATCCAGAACACAATGCCTTACACTATTATTAAAAATAAGAATACATTGGGGTCTAGGCTACTATCAATGTATTTTGAGGGGGTTTAGTCAGGTCCCTAACTGGTTCTTGTGTCTATAACCAGGGGTGTTATCATAGGATAAAGGGTAGTCTATTTAAGACTGAGGTGTCAAAAAATTCATTCACTGAGGGTGTTGAATCTTGAATTCTGTCCCAGCCAGCTTGGAAGCTCAATAGAGGGAAATGGAGGCAGTGCAGAAAAGTAGCATTGATATAGATGATCAGCTGTGATCTGATTAAATAGCTGAACAGGCTTGTCAGATGCTTTTTATTCATTCATTGTGGGTGTCACTGGCCAGGCCAGTGTTTATAGCCCATTCCATATTATCCAGGGGACAGATTGTTATTCAATGTCTAACTTACACTCCTTGACATCTGACACATTAAATTATGTGACTTATCAGGACATCCGAAAGATCCAGAGTTTCAAAGGCCAGGTGGTAATAGCTGTGAAAGCTCCTCCTGAAACCAGGCTGGAAGTATCTGATCCCTATGATGTAAGTTGAAGCTTATTGGAGAGAGATTGATAGCATGTAATCAGCTGTTGTGTTTAATGTTGCCTTATTTTTAAAGGATTATTTTTGCACACTGCCGAAACGTCAGCCTTCCTGCTCCTCTGCTGCTTGGCCTGCTGTGTTCATCCAGCTCTACATCTTGTTATCTCAGATTCTCCAGCATCTGCGGTTCCTACTATCTCTGACAGTAGAATTGATCCTTGTACGTTTAAGACAGCCAATCGCTTGAGTTTGAACTCTGAAGACTATTTAACTTGTTTATGGAAAATAACATTTCCCTATTTTATGATTTTGTTTTTAAATTTCCTTCAGAATTTCCAGATACACTTACTAAGTTCTAAAGGCCCTATTGAGGTTTATTTGTGTCCAGATGACGCTGGAACATCTAATAGCCCATCGAAGGCTGCCAGTCAGGAACATTGTAGGAGTATTTCCCAGTCACATGTCCGTGGTAAGTTCTGGACAATGATTTATTTTTGATCTGTATATTGTCTGTTTCTGACATGCCTGAAGTTTCAACCACTAATAGTAATGTGTGTTTCATTAACGTGAATTGGCTGTAATGCGATTGATGAATAGTGGACTCTATTTAGGATGATGTGAACTTTCTGCTGAACAGGTATAGCGATTTTTCTGTAGTGATTTCCCTATAACGTGATTTTCTATAACGCAAGGTCACGCAAAAGTGCAACCATCGCGCTATAGGACAACTACCTGTAGACTTATTTCTCAAAACTGAATTGAAAACTAAACACGTTATGCTAAATTTGATTCAAACCTTAGTTCGACCTTTCCTGAAGGTATTGTTTTCCAATCATCCTATCATAAGGAAATAGAGGCCCTGAAGTGGGAGCAAAACAAAAACAATGATACCAGAAAGGCAGGTATTTTCTAACCAACATAGTAATAAATGTTATTACACACCCCTCGAGCAGGTGGGAATGAATCCTGGCCTCCTGGTCCAGAGCTAGTTGATGATGTACCACTGTGTCGCAAAAGGCCTATTCCAGAACTCCAAGATTATAACCAGCAACAAAGAAAGAACCGGTCATGGATATTCTCTTGGAGCGAAGGCTGGAGCATGATGTAATTATGAATTTTTTTAATAGGGTATGGCAAATGCTCAGTGATTCTCCATGTGGGGAAGAGCAGAGCTCTGGCCATCAGCATTAGCCATCACAAAGTGAAGTTCAAAAGAATTTTCTTTACCCAGAGAACCTGTGAATATGGAACTTGCTATCATGGAGTGTTGAGGTGAACTACATCAATGCATTTTAGGGGAGGCTTGGTAAGTGTTTGAGAGAGAAGGAGAAAGCACTCTTCTAATAGTAAAGTGAGGATGGAAAGGTGAAAGTTGAGTGGAACAGATTGTAGAATGCTCTGGTTGAACTGAACAGCCTGTCTGTGCTATGTATTCTATTTATTAGATCTCCCCACATAACTGACTTGAGGGTGTCATTGAACAAAGTCCTTTCAGGTCTACTGAAATCTTGGAACAATGTCATTTTTGAAACATTTCTCTAATTGTCTCAACCTATTTTCTTTTTGAAATACATAATCAAGCTGCCTCCAGTATATTGCTTTGATGTTTGACCACCATGTTGTTTTAAAAGAAAACTTTCAAAACATGTCCCATGAGTGAATAAAAATAACTTTGCTTATAAATATCTCTATATGTCTATATCTGTAGTTAGTGTTAAACAACATTCAGATTTTAATCCATTCTCTAGAGCAGGTGGGACTTGAACCTGGGCCTCCTAGCTCAGGTGGGTATACTAGATTCTAATTCTACCTTGATGTTTGCACTAAGCTGCTTGACCAGCTAACTTAGTGTGAAGCTGCCATTGTGTATTTAATCTCCAGAGTTCTTCCACTGTAATGTATGGATCCCCATCTAGTGGCAGGAACAGTTTCTGCAGAAGCAAATTCTCCTCCTCCTCAAATTCTGTTATTCCATTGCACTACACTTTAATAGTTCATCACGAGCATCAAGTACTTTAAGCCCAACATGCCTCTACACATCTTGATGTGCAGTGGCCTCTGTTGTATGGATTTTCATTTGTCTAATGAGACAAGGATTGGACTCGAATGTGATATCTTTAACTTGGGAATGTTCTGCTAAGGTTCATAAACTGGGTATTGTGAAACGAGCAACGTATGTGAACCTTGTTGCTCATAAAACTGTAACTTGTGTATGAGTTTGCATTTTTCGAAGAGGATGCCAGAACGCACATTCCAATCCTCTGTTCAATTTCAATTCCCTCCTTGCCATCTTTTTGTGAAGACATACATTTGTGAGAATGTGAATTCTCTCCGACTCAGCTGTTTGTACCTATTGGGCTGTTCAAATACACTGGGATTGCTATTGAACCCAAATCTGATTTCTCTTTCCATCCTATGTATGCATTTGCCCCACAGGATTGACCCTGGTAATTTGTTAAAGTTAGCAATATTGACTGAATTTCTCTATTATCCATTTGCCTTTTTAATAGCCCTGCATCTATGACTGCTTCAAATTTTCAACGGGTAGGCTAAAGTTGGAATCTGGAACTCCACTGGTCTGTATGCTTGGAACCTGAATCCTCATTATGATTGTGAACAAAAAGTGCAAATTGAGTTTGATGTGAAAGGGTCCACTTGGTGACGTGAACATGGCTAGATACCCTTTTTTGGGGTTGGTTTCCTTTGGTGTGAAAAAGTCCATTGTTCTCTTCCCAATGGAAGCGAACTCTGGCAGGAAATACTGTAAATGAACATTGGAAGAAGTGTTTGAGTACAATCAAGGTGCATACTAAAAATGGGGAAAGTAGCGCAAATGATTCTAGGGCACCTTGGATGACAGAGTAAGATGGCACATATGAGAAATGTTGGATGGTTCATAGAATTGTGAATCTGGGTCACTATAGAATGTAAAGACGGGGCTTGAGGAAGAAAAAAGCATGAGAAGAGACTAGCATCGAACGCAAGAGAAACCATTAATTTTTTATAGGCTGTAAATAGGAAGAGGGTGGTGTGAAGAGGAGCAGTACTGGTTCAGGACCAAAAAGGGGCTTTGCGCATTGCAGCCCAGCTGATGTACTAAATGAATACTTCTGTGTCTTTACAAAAGAAGATGCTGCACAGGAGAGGAGCTAATTTGGACACTTGATTTTAAAATTGATCAGGAGGAGCTATTGGATAGGCTGATTGTATTTAAAGTTTTGCTACATCATCAGGACGGGGTGGGATGCACCAAGGGAAGTGAGGATGGAAATTGCAGAGGCACTGGCAATAAACTTGTGTTTTCAGGTGAGACAACAGAGAAGGGCTAGTGAGGGTAATCTGGAAAGGAGAAAAAAAAATCCATGCTTACAGAAGAAAATTGGGCATGACACCAGGTTTATTACTTTTACAGAGAGCCAGAATGGACACAGGGCCAAATGGCCACTGACTTATATGAAATATAAACCGTTACTTTGAAATAGAGCTGGCCATTATCAGGTTTCCCATCCTACATTAATGATATGGCTGTTAAGATATGTCATATGATTGGAAAACATGTATTAACCTGTTCATTTATTTATTGACTGTTGTCTTCCATTGACAGATTTTGATACTTCAAACGGTAGTCAGCATGGTGACAGTTCTGGTTTACACTTTTCACCCTTGACCTCATTGAACAATATTCTGCAGCAAACTGAAGATCAGATTTCATGGCCAATGGAAGAAGAAGGACTGTTTGTAAATCTGTCTCCATCAGTTGCACAGCAAGAGTACATACTGAGCATCGGTGATAAAGCAGGAATCAGTGATCTGTTTGACTGTGATGTTGATGGGCTTTTCCCACTGGAAGATTTTTACATGACCAATTAAGTGTTTTCTTTTTTGAAGTATTGAATAGCTGCTGCCCGTGATGGACCTAGAAACAGAATGTAAGTTTGGTTGCTGGTGAGTGATAAAATGAAATATGTACCAATTACAGGAATAGTAATAGTTTTTTTTTGCCAGTAAAACCACAGCCAGTTGTATTGACCTTAATCTCTATTGGCTACCAGCAACTGAGGTGTTGTCTGCTGGTATTTTAAATAAATTATGTATTAGCATGAAATGAAATGTCACTATTGATTACCATACCCATCTAATAATGGAGTTCTTATGTTGGCTTTCTGCATGTATGACAGAAAAATTTGTGTTCAAATTATTTCAAGACCTGGCAACGTTTTATGACAAGTCTTCCAAGGTGAACTTATCAGCTGTGGAAATGCTCTTGACGGTCTGAGGTGTGTGATAGTGTTGCATTTGGCCTTTCCTGAAAGAATAGGCTGTTGCTATATTGACAGTCATTTGTGTTGTACTGTGGTTAAGTTGAATGTGGCAATTTCAGTACATGTTGATTGGTTTGGTTATCTTTGAGAGAATGCGGGGTGGGGGGGGAAGCCTTACGAAGGGTGCAGATGAAAGTTCAAAAAGAACTATAGATATGATTTCTTGTTTACAATAAAGACTGAATTTTGCTTTGTTTTTTGTTGAAAAAGTAACTTGGCAGTTGCTGCCAAAAATGAGTACAGCTGGGTTTTTCCATGGATTTTCCTTTCTTCCATTGCATGTTGTGAATGGAATGAGATCCAAAGTTAATTCTAGCTGCTGCTTCCTAAGTTTGGATAGTGCTCCTTGGCTTATTGCTGATGTTTGGCTTGTCGGGGATATACTTAATATCCTGTTATTGCATTTCGGACTGCAAGAGGGGTACGAATCTGAAACAACACCATTTTGATGCAAAGGATTATTTTGCACACCTTTTGTATTTCATAATACTTTGCTATTGCATACTTGGATTAATTTGGACTAGATACGTGGGAGATATGTATTAAATGTCAGCACAACATTGTGTGTTATGTGAAGTTGTGTAATTAACACTAGCTTTTGCGGAACATGAACGTGCAGCCCAATAATTTCCAGAAATGTCTTTGGGAAACTTGTTCCAAGCACTAGTAGTTGGGAATGCTACATCTTAGTTCTATAATTTTTATTGAAGATCAGAACGTCGAAAATAATGGGACATGTAGATGACGAGTGGTGATAGTGAATAGAGGAATATCCACAGTAACTTGTTTGTTGAGTCTACTGTCTGATGTAGAAATAAGCCGTGAAGAGCAGTTACGTGCTTGAGTTGATGTCACTAGGGCAGCAACCTCCTTGGCTAGGGAAGAGATAATTTGATAGTAAATTCCCCTACTGACAACTAGCCAATAACTAGTGATATAAATATCTTGATACAAGTGCAGGATTGAAATCCATTTTGGTGCCTCTGTGATCAGACAGATACACACGAGTTCAGCAATTGTTTTGTAGTAGCAAGTTGAATGAGATATCAAGCCTGACTGATATCACTGCAACAGTTAGCCTTAGTATAAATGAATGCTGTGAGGTAAGGAGAGCTTAAAGTCAAATCGAGCATCTGAGAATTTTTGCGATGCTTTGTGTTGAGAAATTCTGCTTAGTTCCTTTTGTCAATCAGCTTATAGTAGAGGTTAATGTAATGTAAAGGTAATGTGTTCCATTATCTTTGAGATCTTATCTTAATTGCATTTACTATGCTGCAGGCGTCCCTTGTTACTGGTTTGGGAGTTGTTGCTTCTGGTCACTATTCAATAATACCTGAAATTAAACTCTTAATTTGACCCCTAACCTTGTGGAAGGTGACTTCAAGTAATTTGGTTTCCAGTTTCAGAAGTTTAATTTTTAAATTATAGCAAGCTTTAGAACGGGTTGCACGGTGCCAATGTGATAGTTGTTCAGGGAACACGCCTCACTTAAGTTTGTTCCATTTGACCTTTGTGTATTATCTCCATGAACTTGCATTTTCTTTCAAATTTTTCACATGGCTAGATGTTTAAAATATTGATCAACTTCAGGATGGATTATCCAAAAATGGTTAAGAATAAAGATATAAATACAACCAAAGTTAATTTAATTTCTTTAACATGGTTGTTAGTGTGATACACTCAAGTTGTGATTGACTCTAAAGCTACAGATTAACAAAATGATTGAAAGATGGTGTGACATCGCTATGACGGTATTCAGAATCGAAGCGTTCTTGAGTGCTTTGAGCATTTGTCAAATTAATACAGTTTTTACAGATGAAAGTACTCCTGTTTATGTATGTCAATAACTGAACTTAATGGACAGTGAATATATGGACTACTCTTCCAAGACTATTGGACTTCATACATCAATTATCAGGTCCTTCTCTACACCGCCCCCCAAAAAAAACTTTTAAATGGAATAATTATTTTCTATTCACCTCACCCATGTTAATTCAGGCATACTTCTATCATCCAGTTGAAGTGCACAACTTGTTTTTACTAAGTAGCATACATGTGATTGTAATCTTCTAATTACTTGAATTGTTCCCATGTCAGCAAACTCAGCCCCTGACCAGTGTACCTCATTGATCATTTTGGCTGAGATTTCAGACCACATTTGCTGGATAATTGTCAGAGCTTCATTCGTGAAGCAACTTCCAGGTTCTAATGTCACTCCACTACTATTCTTGCTTTATGGAAGCATTTGGTTGTTTGTAAGCTCAATGCAGCAGCTGTGAGCACTCTTATCTGAGGCCTTTTGAATCTGGTTAATACAAACAAAATCTGCTGTGTCACTCTGCCACAATGACCAGAATTGCTGGAGTCCTGCATGTTTGGTACATCATTGTTCTCATTGTACCTTGTAAGATGCAGGTACCAATTTTGGCTTACCTTCTCCTTAGATTGTAAACAAGAGGCCTATTTACACAACTGCTTCAATAACCATTAAACTTTGTTTTTCGAGAAAAATGTGGTGTTCTAATACCATTTTGGTTATAAAATGCCTCCTTTTTAAATAGAAAAGTGTCCAGACTTTGTATTGCTGGCGTACTTTTCAGTTGGTTGCTGCTCTTGAAGTTGTCGATTTGCCAGCTGCGAAAATATGTACTGAAAGATCAAAATCTGTGCCAGGACTGTGTAAAGGAATTGACAAATGCACATGGTACTGTTGAGCACTTTGCTGGCTCATGATAAATTATGAAAAAAAATTATCTATTATCTATTTAAAGAGACTTTGCGATCTTTGGCTGTGTTCATTATTCTGTTTTTTTTCTACAACATGGTTATGCACCAATGCATTTCTTGGCTTTCCCAAACTTAAATGGACACTGCCATCAAACTTTGTAAAGACTTGTAAAGGTTTTGTCACCTGCATTTGTAACTAGTTTTTTAAATGAAATACTATTTAACCCTAGAGCTGGATGCCTGTTTAAAAATAATGTACATAGTGTATATGAAAGATATGTGCAAAGCACATTACACCTGCTAAGTGCCAGCATAATTCTGAATTGTGATGGTACTTTAGAAATGTTAAAATTTGTGGGAAAGCTTCCCTTGAATTTATAATGTTTAAACTGGAACGTAAATAAAATTTGAATTTAAATGTTTACCTTTCTGTATTTAGTCCTGGATTAAATATTATTCATCCCTCCTTCACCCTGACCCAATGTAGGCTCAATAATTGAGACATTTAGATCATGCATATTGACAAGGGTATGAATACCATGAAACCACAACAATTCAACCTCTTACTGCCTATGTAAGTGAGTCTTATTGGTGTTTCTTAATTGCACCATTTAACTTCTGGGCCATTGACTGTAAAGTTCTTAGAGTTTGAACTTTTTAGTCACAAGACATGCGTTTTGAAAGTCAGAAGATGTGGGTGATGCCATGTCATACCAAGAACAATGGAAGATGTATGGTTTGTAGACCAAAATTGTGCTAACTTGACAGAGTTTGGCATCCTAGATGTTTTGCTTAACATTCTACATGCTTTTTAAAAGTTGCATTTAACAGTGGCTGCAAAGCACTTTCAGATAATGGACTACTTTTTGAAGTTTTGTCATATGTAGGAAACATGATGGAAAATGTGCATGTAATGAGCTGCCACAAACAACAACGAGATAATGAGATGTGTTTTATTATGTTGAAGTAAAGTATTTTAGTCATGGTACCATTAAAAACTGTCTTTTTGAAAATGGCACCATGGAGGCTCTGTCATTCGGAGGTTATGCCTGATCTGATAATCCTCAAAAACTGAAAGAACTGTGGATGCTATAAATCAGCTGGAAAAGCTCAGCAAGTCTGGCAGCAATTGTGAAGAAAAAAAAAATCGGAGTTAACGTTTCTGGTCCAGTGATCCTTCCACAATCTGCAGTTCTGAAGGACGGTCACTGGACCCGAAATGTTAACTCTGATTTTTTTTTTCTTCACAGATGCTGCCAGACTTGCTGAGCTTTTCCAGCACTTTGTTTTTGTTCCTGATAATCCTCAACTTCACTTTACTGCCTCATCCCCATAACCCTTGATTCCTTTACTCCAACATCCTTCCGAAACATTTCCACAAATGACCGAGAAATTCTAAGGGTGCATTTATGGAATGTATCAATTAATGCATAACAAATAGGAAAGAAATTATCACATCAATGTAGCTGCTCAGGAAACCAATAAATATTATGAAAAATGGCCTCTTGATTCATCATTAATCTGAAGAATGTCAACACAATGCAGCTTGTATATTAAAAATGAGTGATTGCAAAATTCTGCATACTAAAAGTAATATATTGCAGATACTGGAGATCTGAAATGGAAAAAAAACACTGGAAAAACTCATTTCTGGCAGAATCTGTGGAGACAACATTTCAAGTTCAGTTTCACCCTTATATTCATTTCTGCAATCAATATTTTGTTGAAGGTAGGATGCAAATGAGGCATGTGTTTTTGAGATGAGGAAGGGTGATTGTAGAGAAGAGAAAACATTGATTGAAATTGGTGTTAATAAAACAAAAGTCAGCTCTAACTGAAGCAAAACATTAAAAAACTTCCAATGGGGGAGAATCAATATGGAGGCCAGACTTCAAAGCCTGGAGATGTTAAACAATGTTGACTTCAAGGGCCCCATAATGCTTAATCAAAAACTGAGATCCTATTCTGCCAGTCTGTGTTGGGCTTTAGTGGAACACCAGCACAAAAGGCCCAGGACAAGTGAGAGCAAGCGCATGTATTGAAACAAGAACCATGGTTGTGGACTGAATGGAGGAGTTCTGTAATGTCATCACCCAATTTGCATCTGATCGTCTTGATGTAGAAAACACAATGTGAGTGCAGGTACAGTAGACTGGACTGAAGTACGAGTAAATTGCTGCTTCACCTGGAAGGATTGTTTGGGGCCTCGGACAGTGAACAGCTTTGTTTAAAAAAAAAAGCAAAAGTTTCACATCCTATGATTACATGGGAAGGTGACTTCAGAGGAGGATAATGAGGGTGATAGGAGGAACCACCTTGTTGCAGTAGGAATGGTCCTGTTGAATGCTAACAGGGAAGGGGAGGGGAAGATGTGTTTGGTTGTTTAGGTATAGATGGCAGAAATGGTGGTTAATGATTTTTTGAATGTGGAGGCTGGTAGTGTGGAAAATGAGAGCAGGGGATAGATCAGACATGGTCAAAGATCCCGCCTAAATCAGTTTTTTGGGGTGGGGGGTTGGTTAAGGTGGGAAGGCATCCATGGTTGAAAATCAAAATTAAAACATTGTAAGTGCCTTTGTGAAACATTGCATCATCAGAACAAATGACAATGGAGGTGGAAATGTTGAAAGAATAGAATTGACTCGTTGTATGATGTGGGTAATGTGCTTGGTTGCTGTGGGGTCCTGGACTATTAATGAACAATACACGGCCTATTCCTAGAAATGGAGTCAGATGTCAGGAAGGGTAAGAGATGGATTAGATAAAGATGAGAGAAGGGTAGTAATTGGAAGCAAGATTGATTAATCCAGTTTCAGATGACAATAGGAAGCAGTGCTACTTCTAAATATTTTGTTTTCAATGCAGTTTATAATCTGCTCGTAACACCTATTCTCGACCAATGGTGCTTTTCCCTCGTGGCAACTGTGACTGTGCCCATGCCTTCTCTTCTATAGCTCCTTTTGATCTCTAATCTCCTTTTTTCACTAACTTTTCCCTGACCTTTCCTGTTGTTCAGCTTGCCCCCTTCAACCTTTTCAATAGCTCAAAACCCATCTTATTTCAACCTGTCTTCATTTCACAGAAGTGTCATATTTGAGTCTAATACTACCGTTATTTTCCACAGATGATGGAGATCTGCTGACTTTCTCCAGCACTTTGTATTCCATTTTACAATACTTTAAAATTCCTGCAAGTGGAAAAAGAAATTGTTGATATGTACCCAGTCTATCATCTATATTTATTGTAAATGGATAATTTTTATTATACATTATCTAAATTGTGCAAAAACATGTCCTGTACTTGTTCAGTTTATTATCAAATATGTAGTTTTTTTTTTCCCCAGCTCACTTGGATTTCTTCCAGTTATCTGAAGTATTTGCTTGTGGGCTTCAGGAACTAGACGTTGCCATAGAGCATACAGTTACATAATCTTACACTGGCTCGAGCTAAGTAACTGGTTTTAAGTAGATCATTGATGTGTCCATCAAAAGTTGATTTTCTTTAAAAAAAAAAAAGTTATTATCATGGCTGCCGCCATTGTTGAAATCTCTCGGAAAGCAGTAAAGGCAAGTGTTGTTTAGTGTCAATGTTTTATCAACAAACTATTCGTTAGTCAAACTAGAATCTAGAACAGAGAAAACCTTATGGACATGTCACGCAATGCAAATTTGAGGTTCCTGCCGCATTGTTGTGACTCAACTACTGTCCTCCATTCCAAGTTCGTTAATGTCCTAGAAACATTTGAAGTCCTCTTTGACATGAAACAAGCACTTAGTTTGGAACGATTTGCATTAGTGACCATTCATCAGGACTAAAATTAATGAAAAAAATTAACTTAAATGTACAAAGCTTCCTTTGTCTGTTCTTATGGTGTATGTGCAAGGTATTTGTTGAAAGCAAAAAGTTAAAGTCCTTTCCAGTGAATGACAATAACCTATTACTATTCCTCTACAGAACACAAATGGGAGCAGGAGGAGTCCATGTAGCTCCAAGTACAAAACTCTGGTGCAGCTGCACTTGGAGTATTGCGTACAGTTCTGGTCGCCGCGTTATCGGAAGGATGTGGAAGCATTGGAAAGGGTGCAGAGGAGATCTACCAGGATGTTGCGTGGTATGGAGGGAAGGTCTTATGAGGAAAGGCTGAGGGACTTGAGGCTCTTTTCATTAGAGAGAAGAAGGTTAAGAGGTGACTTAATAGAGACGTAGAAGATGATCAGAGGATTAGATAGGGTGGACAGTGAGAGCCTTTTTCCTCGATGGTGATGGCTAGCACAAGGGGACATAGCTTTAAATTGAGGGGTGATCGATATAGGACAGATGTCAGAAGTAGGTTCTTTACTGAGAGAGTAGTAAAGGCGTGGAATGCCCTGCTTGCAACAGTAGTAGACTTGCCAACTTTAAGGGCATTTAAATGGTGATTGGATAAACATATGGATGATAATGGAATAGTGTAGGTTAGATGGGCTTCAGATTGGTTTCACAGGTCGGCGCAACATGGAGGGCCGAAGGGCCTGTACTGCGCTGTAATGTTCTATGTTCTAAGAGCCTGTTTCAACGTTAGATACAATCATGGCTTCCACTCCACATATCCCTTTGCTTCCAGTGAGACCAAGATAGTCTACTTCAGCTGTTAGTATCGGATGAGGTGGGGTTGAATGGACTTTAGCTAAGACCTCGACTTGAAAACAACAAATGCTGGAGATCACAGCAAGTCAGACTGCATCCATGCAGAGAGAGCAAGCTAATGCTTTGAGAATAGATGACTCTTTATCAGGGCTGAGGTGAAGTTTGGAGGGGGCAGAATTTGCTATAGTTGGGAGTGGTGGGGTGTAGAGTGCTGGGGAGAAGAGGTTGATATTTCAGATTGTGATCGGACTGTGAGAATGGTGAACAATGGTGTGTCAAGCTGCCAGGCTTGAAAGAACACCATCCCAGTGGGATGGAGGGAGGGGAGAGAGGACATGGTGGCAGAGAAAGCTAAATGAAAGGGAAGGAGTGGGAGTTGGTTCACAATTTGAAGGCATTGAACTCGATATTAAGCCTGAAGATGAGATGTTGCTCTTCCAGTTTGTGCTGTGATTCACTGGAGCACTGCAGCATGCTGAAGTCAGACAAGTGGGCATGTGGGCAGGATGCCATGTTAAAATGACCAGCTATGGGAAGGTCGATGTTGTGCTTGTGGACAGAGCAGAGGTGCTCTGCAAAGTGGTCATTCAGTCTGCTTCTGGTTTCTCCAATGTAGAGTGGGCCACGTTGGGTGCAGCAAATACAATGCACAAGATTGGAGGAGGTACAAGTGAAATGCTGCTTCACCTGGAAAGACAGTTTAGGTCTTTGGATGGTGAGCAGGGAGGTGGTGGAGGGTCAGGTGTTGCAACCTCTGCAGTTACATGGAAAAGAACGGGTGGTGGTAGTGGGGTGACTAGGGTGCCCCAGAGGGAATTATCCTTGAAAAATGTAGACAGGAAATGAGGGGAGGATGTGGAGACCATAAGGACTGCAGATACTGAGAAAGGACAGCAGGTCAGACTGGATCCGAGGAGCAGGAACGTCAACGTTTCGGGCTGAAACCCTTAGTCTAGCGTTTTGGCCTGAAACTTTGATTTTCCTGCCTTTCAGATACTGTCTGAGTTGCTGTGCTTTTCCAGCTTTACATCTATTGACTGAGGTGAAGATGTTTGGTCTGTGATCTCCAGCATTTGTTATAAGTACAGATACCAGCATCTACAGTAATTTGCTCCTGAATTTGTATGACTGTTTTCATCAATTCACCAGTAAGTCATTCTATGCTCCACTTCCAACTTAACTAGATCAGGTTTAGGAATTCCCCTCTTAGCCAAGATCCATTGTCTGGGTGATTTATTCTCAATGGATTTGCTTCAACAGTTGAATACATTATTACCATAAATACCTTACGAATACGAAGTGGGATCTTTCACATTCCCCAGTAGGTCATTGTCTTTGAACTTTTTCGGACTTTCTGCCTTGTTCTCAATGGGACTGAAACATGCAATGGATATTAATACACATTGGGGTTACTTAGAGGTAGCTGAGGTTCTTGCAGCATTCCATGAGTGCCTGCTTGTCAACTTTAAAATTTCCCATTTAAACTCACCTGTTTCATGATTAACCAATTTTTAATTCAAACCAATACTTTGACTCACTAACTTTGAGTTATTCCATACTCCTATTACCAGTTCTTGATCAATGCTACTCAATACATTTTCAGAAAACTAATGTAAAAAATATGTTGACTTGTTCATAGAAACCCTACAGTGTGGAAAGAGGCCCTTCAGTCCAACACATCCACAGTGATCGTCCGAGCATCCCACCTAGGCCCATCCCACATAACCCACCTAATCTACATATCCCTGAACACTACGGGAAATTTAGTGTGGTTAATCCACCTAGCCTGCACATCTTTGGACTGTGGGAGGAAACCGGAGCACCCAGAGGAAATCCATGCAGACACTGGGAGAATGTGCAAACTCCACACAGCCAGTTGCCCGAGGGTGGAATCGAAACTGGGTCCCTGTGCTGTGAGGCAGCAGTGATAACCACTGAGCTACTGTGCCACCTGCTGTTCTTGTCATAACATTTTTCTATGCAGTGTTAAGACTTCCTTAAAATGATTCTGCTACTTTCCAGCTATTGATGTTAGACTAATTGGACTGTACCTCCCAGATTTTTCTCTGCTTTCTTGAAAAGCAATGTTATATTTCCTAATTTGTGAATTATTCCTGAATGTAAAGAATTTTGGACTATTATAGCTCATACATCCAGTATCTGCAGCTATACATTTTAGAAACCTGGAATGTAGGCTACTGAGTCCAGGGAATGAAAACAAATTGCTGGAAAACCTCAGCAGGCCTGGTAGCATCTGTGAAGAAAAAATCATCAGAGTTAATGTTTCAGGTCCAGTAATCCTACTTCAGAACAAGTCCAGGGGATGTTTGGACTTCATAATTAAGTTTCTCCAATACTTTTTCTCTACTGATGTTAATTACCTTAATTTCCTCATTCATTTTAGCCCCTAAGTTACACTCTTTCTGATATGCAACTTTCACGCTTATGTCTCCTGGCATGAAACTCATGAAATATCCTCTTGATTCGGCTTCTGAGCGATCGATGTTTACTTCAGCTATTCTCTTCCTTTTTGTCTGGTTATTTATAATCTTCTGTTTATAACTCTGGCTCATTTACTCTGATTTTCCAGTTTTCCCCCTCTACGTGAACTTTTTGATAGTCTGTAACTCATTTCTAGCACTGCCAAAACTCGGCCGCAATGGTTCTTTGCAACATTGTAAGCCTTTTTTAAAAGTTTAATACAACTCTTAACTTCCTAAGTGAGCCAAGGCTGGGTTTTTCTAAGTTCGTTTTTCAGTGGAAAGCATGTTTTTTTTTTCCATGTTTTGAATTGTTTCTAGTGTTTCCCACTTTTTTTTTTTTTTACTTTTCCTATTTAAGTAATCAACCATATCCAGTTCTCCTCTCGCACTTATGTAATTGTTTTGAGTTTAAATTGTTCCTTGTGATTTAGTATGCCATTTTCAAACTTAATGTTGAATTCAATAATATTAGGATTATTATCTTCCCCCAGATCTTTTACTATGCTATCACTAATCAACCTTTTCTTATTACATGTTAGGTGAAAAACCGGTTTGTCCCCCATTTGATTCTACAACAAATTGCCCCAGGAAACCAAACGTTCCACAAACTCATCTTCTAGCCAGCTTGCCAGTTTGACTGTTCCGGTCTAAGTAAAGATCAAAACATCCCACAATTATTGAGAGGTAGTAAGAACTGCTCCTCTGCTGCCTGGCCTGCTGTGCTCCTCCAGCTCCACACCCTTATCGCCACAATTATTGAATTGCCTTTTTAATGCTCTTTCCATCCTTAGTGCTAGTATTTCACAACCTTCTGAAGTTAGATCCTTTCTCCTTTGGGGTAACTGAAGGCCTAGTAGTGTTTTTACTAAACTATTAATCCAGAGACCAAGGTAATGTTCTGGGGATCTGGATTTGAATCCTTCCAAGGCAGCTAGTGGAATTTACATTAAATAATCTGGAAATAAGAGACTAATGATGACCATGAAACCATTGCTGATTATCAGGAAAATCCCATCTGGTTCACTAATGCCCTTTAGGGAAGAAAATCTGACTGACTGTATCTGGTCTGGCCGACATGTGACTCTAGACCCACAGCAATGTGGTTGACTCTTAACTGCCCTCTGGGGAATTAGGGATAGGCAATAAATGCTGGCCAGTGATGCTCTTATCTCATTAGGTAACTTTTTAAATTAATGTCATTTTTTACTATCTGGGCTACCCTGTCCTATACCATTCTGTCTGCCTTTCTGAAATATTCCCAACCTTGATCACCTTGCAAAACATGTCTCTGATAATGATTACATCTAAATAACTGACCTTTTTATTTGTGCCACTACTTCACCTGTCTTCAGACAAAATGTTCAATTTCATTTTTACTTGATTCACTGATGCACAGCTTATGTAACTACTTTCATCCTATATGTTCTTTGCTGCTTGGCTTTATCCATATTACCCAGCCAAAATGATTTTAAAACACCCAGAAAACAGGGTTATAACAAGCAGCTACAGTCATAATCGATCAGCGACAAACCAGAATGAACGAATTGCAGGACGTCAATTGCTACTTCCAGGTGCAACGCCTCAACACACTGCAGTTTTCTTTTGATTCTATCATTCAGATTCAGGGACAAAGATAAAAATCTTTCCATTTTTGTCTCCCACAGCACTGCCTAATCAAACAATGGATCTTGCCAGACAAGAACTGCCTAGATTGGTGCAGGTGGCCAAGAGCCCTGCGCATCAAATGCCTGGCAGTTCCAGTACCTGGGTGGAGACCCTCTAAGTTTCCATGGATGGGACAGTAAGCGTGTTCTCATTGCACCAGGCCATGGTTCATGATGCACTTTGTGTTACTTAGGTGGGCTTGTCTCAGCAGCCCTCTGACTCCAAACAGTACCATCTGTGTGTTTGTACTTCCAATCTGACTTCTAATCAGAAAACATGTATCTGTTTCCCAAACAGGTACAAGTTCATAGTGGTGTGCAATAATGGAGCAGCAATGAGCACCTGCTTTTGCTTCAAAGACGAACTCTATGTTGAAGAATCTGGCTGCTGCTCTTTAGAGCTCTGAAATACAGTAGAACAGATCCATTCATAGAAAGCTAGATACTTTCTTTGCCTCTGCTGAAACTTGTGCATTCTCCAACTAAACTGAGGGCTGTCACAGGTGTGCTCATCACAATGATTTCTGATTTATGCACATACTAGTTGTTAGTTTTACAGCTTCTTTTGATTTTCAATATTTAAATATCTCATGCTGGCAGCCACTAATTTTTTTTTCCCGCAGCTTGCTTTGGATGCCGCCTACACTCCAAGGAGCTGTCTGATGCTGGGATCCTGATGCAGCACGCCTGGTTCCACAGTTTTATTTCTGAGGGAATAATGGACTAAACAGGGGAAAGGGGTGTTGTACTGGCAAGAGTTGCTTCCTTATTAATTGTTTTCATGCTGTGCACTTTTAATGAATTGTCAATAAAATACCAATTTTCTACTTTCCTAAATGAGTGGTGAGTTCATGTTGCCAGGTATACCTTCTGCTGCACAAACCCAGACAGACATTTTGTAATACTGGGAAAACGTGCAGAATCTGCCAGGGCAACAACTGCAAAATAGTGTCAGATGATAACTTCCTGGTGAGACTCTGCAGCATAACCAGTGTAGGACCAGTATTATTGACGCGATGAACAGCACTACTGATGCCTGTACCAAGTAGTACACAGACCTCGTACTGTCCAGTGGTGCTAGTTTTATTTCGCCCTCTGGGTTGATTAGTGTTAGTTGTCACAATCAAAAACAGAAATTGCTGGAAAAGCTCAGCAGGTCTGGCAGCATCCGTGGGGAGAAAGCAGAGTTAACGTTTTGGGTCGAGACCTTTCCTCAGAACATCCTCACTGCTGAGGAAGGGTCTTTCGACCCAAAACAGAGTTAATGTTTTGGGTC
>JAHRHZ010000029.1:5707390-5727584 GCA_024137785.1 Ginglymostoma cirratum
AGAGAGCAGGAAAACTTGACGTTTCGGGCCTAAACCCTTCATCAGAAATGATGCTGCTTGACCTGCTGTGTTCATCCAGCCCCATGCTTGTTATCTCGGATTCTCCAGCATCTGCAGTACCTTTTATCTCTGATACAACACAAATAAACGTCGGAGAACAGTTCATCGATATTGTACAGCACACTTGGAAGTAAAACAAAAGTTAGAACGCAGCTGATTTGTCCCCCTCGATATGGAACAAGTCTAAGGTTAGAAAGGACAGCTGCAGTTTGTTACGGTACTTACAAGTTGTGTTTTGCTTAGAAGTGTAAATTTACAAATTTACTAGCAAATTGCATCTGATTACTTAATTTATTTTTCATGTAACAAAAAGCAGGAAAGCTTAAAAATAGACAGAAAACGATGGAAATATTCATAGGTTAGGAACCGACTGTAAGTTTTTTTAAAAAAAGGCAAAGGTTTGTGACAGAGTCCTTCAACAATCGAATGCAGAAGTTTGCCTGGAATTGATTTTGAAAACGAAAGGAAGGAGGACTCGGAAACGCAGTTTAAAGATAAGAACAGAAACCGACTTCCAACTAAACCTTCCGGGGATCTTTGAGTGGGGCTGCAAGGGTTCGGAAAGCAGCACGTGGTCGGTCGCGTTTGCATTCTCGCTCAGGTTTAACTGGCTCACATGTTCTAAGCGGGCCGCCGTCCGACAGGAAGAAGGGGAAAAAGAATATCGGGTGAGAGGTTAGCAAGTGATGGCGCAGCGCAGCCCGAGCTAGAGACTGGGACGGTGAAGCTGCAGCTGACTGGTCTCGGAAGGACTGTCGGCGCGAGCGGGGACCGTGAAGTTGGCCGTTATTTTGCAAAGTGTGGGGCTCGCGACTCGGGGGTAATTGGCCGCCTTGAGTACTAATTATTAAGTAGGCGCTCGTGGCCCACGAGAGGCGCCGAGACATAGGAATGGGTCGAAGATGAGGGGAAATGGTGTTTGCAGGTGATATTTGTTTTGGGAGAAAAATGTTGTATCCTTCCCACTCGAAAACCCAGAACTAGAGACTGTCGCTTTAAAGTGCCCAAAATGCGACAGGAGGAGAAACTTTTGTTTTAAAAGCACCGGCTAGTTAGGATCTGGTATGCATTGCATGAGAGTTTGGTGGAGGCAAAGTCAACTGTAGCCTTAAGGAGATTTGGTAATTATCTGAAAAGAAAACGCCGGAAGAAGGGGAAAAGGGTGACCAACTGAGTTGCCCTTGTAAATTTGGTATGGACGTGATGAGGCTCATTGGTCTCCTTCTGGAGTATAACTGGCGTGTTGACAGTGTGATTTAAATTACAACCGGAATGCCATCCAAGATTACAGATTCGGACTTTTTGTTGGAGTTTTTGGCTGATGTTGTGTAACCCCTTTGATTTTTGGAGCTGCACAACTGCAGTCACTAAGCTGTGCTTCATGTGGTATTTGTCGATAAGACCACAAGAAATAGGAACAGGACGAGGCCGTTTGGCCTCTCGGGCCTCCTGCATTATTCAATACGATCAGAGACAGTCAGAACTGCCGATGCTGGAGTCAGAGGTAACACGGTGTGGAGCTGGAGGAACACAGCGGAGCAGGAAAGTTGACGTTTCGGTTCGGGACCCTTCAGCAACGGGGGATGGGGAAGGGAGCTCTGAAATAAAGACAGAATGTCCGTCTTCTCTCGCACCTATCCCCTCCTTCCACCTCACTGACCAATCCCCACCACTACCTACCTGCACTCCCCAATCACCATCCCACCTACCTTCCCCACCCTCTCTCCTTCTCTGTCTTTATTTCAGAGCCCCCTTCCCCTCCCCCGTTGCTGAAGAAGGGTCCCGACCCAAAACGTCAGCTTTCCTGCTCCTCTGATGCTGCCTGGCCTGCTGGGTTCCTCCAGCTCCACACTGTTAGTCAATATGATTACGGTTGATATGACATTTTTCATGTAGGCTTTCCTGCCCTTTCCCAGTAACTCCCTTTAAGCCTTAAATAGACATACAAAAAAACTGTACAGCTGCAGCTTTCTGTGGCTGGGAGTTCCAAAGGCTCTTAATCCTCTGAAAGAAGAAATTCCTCCTCATCTCTGTCTTCAATGAGCCCTGATGAAGGGTTTTGGCTCGAAATGTTGACGTTCCTGCCCCTCTGATGCTGTCTGACCCGCTCTGCTTTTCCACCTCAGCATTTATTGATTTTTAAATTAGTGCCCCTTAATTCTGAGTCTATACCCTCTGGTCTTAGCTTCTGCCATGAAGGGAAACATCCTCTCAGCATTTACCCAGCAAGCTCCTTAAGAGTCCTTTATGTTTCACTGAATTCACCTCTCGTGCTTTTAAACTCCAGTGAGTAGAGTCATGAAATGAAATATGGGGACCAAAACTGCTCGCAGTACCCTAGATGTGATCCCACTAACACCTTATACAGTTGCAGTAAGACTTCCTGACTCTTATACACCAACTCACATTGAAATAAGGGTTAACGTTACGTTAGCCTTCCTGGTTACCTGCTGGATCTCTGCTAGCTTTGTGTTTTACGCACAAGTACCCCTGAGTTCTGTACTTTTTGTTTCCCCAAGATGAATAACTTCACATTTTCCAATATTATTGTATTCCACTTGCCAACTTCTTGCCCATTTAACCTATTAGCGGACTGTGGGACCTGAGCAGAAGCACCCTTTAGCCTTGCTGTAGTATCGAATAAAATTTAAGATTTTACGTTCTTTTCACTACCAGGAAATGTTCATCGGTTTTTCACATCAGTTTTCAATTTGCTTTCAGGTGTTTGATCTGGTATGCCCTACGTCAATTCTTCATGTAGAAAGAAATAAATAATCAGGGGATATTTGAGTAGATTATCTTCTTCTGTACGGTTGACAGTGGTATAGTTCTTTCATGTCACTACTTAATTCTTACAGAAAGAAAGCATTTGCACAGTATTTTCATAGCATCAGCCTGTTCCAAAACATTTAAGGCTGGTGGACATGAGAGAAGGGAGGTTGAGGACATGGAGTGATTTAAAAACAAGGAAGGACAACAGTACTAAAATTGAAACATTGCTCAGTCCATGCCAGCATAGATTCGTGAGCATAGCTGCTGAATTAATGGGCACCTTGAGATCAAGTTTGCTGAGGGTAGAATGCACAAGGGTGGCTGTGAGTGCATGGGACTATTCAAGTCTAGAAGTCATAGAATCCCTACAATGTGGAAACAGGCCCTTCGGCCCTACAAGTCCACACTGATCCTTGGAACATCCCACCCAGGGTGCACATCCCTGAACACTATGGCAGTTTAGCGTGGTCAATCCACCTAGCCTGCACATCTTTGGACTGTGGGAGGAAACTGGAGCTCCCGTAGGAAACCCACACAGACATGGAGAGAACATGCACACTCCACACAGGCAGTCACCTGATGGTGGAATCGAACCCAGCTTCCTGGCGGTGTGAGGTAGCAGTGCTAACCACTGAGCCACCATGCCACCCCGTAAGTTGTAAAAGGATAGTTGAAAATTTCAACATCAGATGATTTAAGATAGGGGCAGTGCTGATATTATGGGATAGGTAAGAATCAGTTTTATTTTCAAGGGCTCCTTTCTGAGTTTTTCTCAAGACCACTTTTTTTATTTTCACTAATTCATTCATTATGTATGCTCTAAAATTGTTTTCTGTATTTATGTTGATTTATGGGTATTTGGACTCGCACATAAGCAGAATTAGAAATGTTGATCAACATCTTCAATTCACCACGCCCTTAAACTTAAAGCCACAACACAAAAGAACAACATTGCACACATTTAAAGATAACAGGCATATGCTAACAAGAATTTTTTTTAAAATAAAGAGGAACACCATTTTACGTACAATTCATCAACTGAGATGATTTCTGCAGACTGGTGAGATCACTAACAATTGCGTGTTTGTCTCTAACACAGTCACTGCACTTCAAGTTATTATTTACAGCATAGTATATGAGACACTTTGAGATGTGATGATAATAATTGAAAATCTTCATGAAATAAAACTGTTCAGCTTTAAATTATCCAGTTGACATGTTGTTCATTACAAAAATATCCAGTACAGTTTTTTCCCCATATAGTAGCTCCTGAACATCTGCACCCTTAATTAGATACTGTATATTCCTTTCCATTCCTACCTTAGTAAACAAGTTTTCTTCATTCTCACTTAGCATTGTTGAAACGATTAAAACTACTGCTGCGCTGTTTCTCCCCTTTTGGAAGCTGTCTTTCTTTGCAGCTGAACATTCCCCTCAGGTTCCAACCTTGATTCCTACTAGCTTCACTGCTGAACCTTTCAAAAATCTTTGTTCAGACTTGTATTCGTGCGTAAATGTCTATCAAAGATGGAGCATTAGTCAAAGTTTACTACAAAAATAATGGTATTATATTGTTCTTGCAGATTCATTTCCAATCAAAAGATTACATGTTTAATCACCCATATTTTTATCCGATAGTGTTCCCATCGTTTACATTTTAGGTTGCTCTACATAGTTATATTATGCAATCATGTCATAACATGTTGACATCTAATTGTAAGTTGCATACTTGTGATTATCAGTAACTCTCTACTGTCCTTTTCCCATTGCAAGGTACAATGGGCCAAATTGCCTTTTGTGCTGTCACTTTCTATGATGTCTAAAACAGTTAGCAGTGATGTAAATATATTTAACTCTTAATCTCCAAAATAATGTTAATAATGCCTAATTGAAAGTTTAAAATGCCCACAATCATCTGGAGTTTCAGCTCACTTGTCTTTGGGATACCAGTAATTGATTTAAAGTTAACATTGAAAATGAGCATTTGTTCATTTAAGAAAGTGATATCTATTTTGTGCAAATTGTGTTTTAATTACTGCTTATATAGAAATGTGTATAAAAGTCAACACCAAAAATAAAAGTGACTGTTTAAAATCTATAATGGAATTATATGGAATTCCTCTTTTTTTTTTTGTAGATCATGCCAGCTGCTTGTGATTCATTAGTGGAAGACATTGAAGATATTGTGACAGCACAAGATCCAAAACCTCATGATCAACAGTTTGCAAAACGGAACATTGTCCCACATGTTAGAAAGAGAAACAAACACAAGCAGGATGAGGGGACAGAAGATCTACAGGCTGACAGGTGAGTTCCATTTCCATCATTTTATCAAAAGTTGCAGCACTTGACTGCAGTTAGTTCAGTGGGTAACAGAGGAGGCAAATAGATTTTCACCCTTTATTTCAAAGGGAATGGTGTATAAAAGTGGGGCAGTCTTTGCTAAAACTGTACAAGGCATTGGTCAGACCACACCTGGAATGTTGTGAACAGCTTTTCTCCTCTTGCCTTAAGCAAGATATACTGGCTTTAGAGACAGTGAACTTTCTGGACTAAGTTAATTTCAGCTGTGGAGGCATTTTCTTATGAAGAAAAGTTGAATCGTTTATCAGAGGGTCTAGGCCCGAAACGTCAAGCTTTTTACAGCTTACACAGCTTTTCACAGTTTACAGCTCCAAACTAAAAGGATTGTAACAATGGTAAAAGTTATTTCAGAGATAGTAGGAACTGCAGATGCTGGAAAATCTGAAGAAGGGTCTAGGCCCGAAATGTCAAGCTTTCCAGTTCCTATGATGCTGCTTGGCCTGCTGTGTTCATACAGCTCTACACTTTGTTATCTAACAATGGTAAAATTCTGGTTTGTGTAACACAGCCCTTTAAGGCCTGTATTTAGTTCATTTGTACCTCAGTTCCTGATTTATGCTCAAAGGAATATAAAGAGTGACTTCTTGCCTCGGGAGGAAATAGACATGTAATGTTACATTTTGTAAATAAACCCAGAATTGCGTAAAATGATTGACATCTAGTTTCCATTTTGCTATCTGGCATCTGAATGAATTAATGTGGTTGCAGAAGGTGGTTACCTAAAGCGGAAGGTTGAACACTTAAAAAAAAAAAAAAATTGTTCAGGCAGAAAAGTATAATCTGAGCTATTTTTGTGAAAGATGGCTGAAAGCAAGTGTAAATTATTAGCCACCAATGTTCTATAAATTTGAATCTTATGAGCTGTTGTAAAATGACATAGATATATGGACATAGGTTGTGTTTTTAAACCAATATTGCTTTTTAACAAAAGTAAAATCAAAAGCAAAGTATCTTGTGAACTGGATGACTCTCAGTTGAATCCCAAGGAAGGTGAAGGTGTGTGAAATTTACAAGAAAAATGATCAATTAAATGTCTATGAGGCATGATCAGACTTTGAGAGATTTTTGAAAGGCAAGATGGATTGTCAATGTATTATGGACTTTTATATAAGATTACATGAGTAAAACAGAAGGGTTCCAAACAAAAGGAATGAAGATGAAGGCATTTTTAGCAGATTTGGAAAGTGATAGGATTGGAGCAGTATTAATCGATTTATGAACTCTAGGGATGTGCAAGGAATGATTAACAGATGGTTCAGATTGGCTTAGAGGTATCATTATGCAATGAACTTCGCGAACTGGAACAACAGGGTTTTTGAAGTGATGCATGGCACAGAACTTAGAATTTGAAGAGATGGTAAACAGTCTGAGAGAGTTATTAGTGACAAACTTTTAGAGCAGTAATGAGTGTTGAAATCACTGTGTTAGATCATGGTTGTACCTTGACAGTATTTGGTGGATTAGTTTAAAATGGTATTTAGAGTCACTCACTGATGAGGATCAAAGGTCAGTGGATATGAGAACTCTACTTCTTGGGTTCAGGGATGACAACACATTGAAATCACAGAAAAGATTGGTTGTTCCATGCAAAATTGTTGGAACGAAACCTCTTTATTAGTACAGATGTTGTGTCTACAGAGATAACCCTTGCTGCTGAGCAAGACTTCCACTGAAGAATGCATAAGTGAAGCTGACCGTGATAAAACAATTGTTTTTGGATGTTAGTAGATCCTCACTTTATCCAATCAAGCATTTTTGCATTCCCATAAAAAATACATGGCATTTCTATTCAGAGTATTAAAGAAATGTTAGTAGTATTGAATGATAACCATTTGGAGAGGGAAGAATGCTAATTGCCTTCACATCATGTAGACAGTGTACTCTTACTTCTTGTCAAGTTGAAAATCTTACTTAAGGACCCAGTTCTGTTTGATGAATACACAAACACGTCAAAGAGATTAATGGAAAATGTGTAAATTTAAAAATACAAGACGATGCCACCATGGCTTATTGAATGCATACCATTAACATTAAGACTTTAAAATCTGTGGCCACTAGTTAAGTAAAAGATTTGGGATAAATCAACAATATTTTCATTTTACGTTTTGTAGATGTGCAACCAGATTCAGTTTGTCTACACTAATGGTAACATAAAAGGGTGCTTGTAAATAATTCTGTGGAAAAATGTATGGGCACCACTGGCTACATTTCTGATGGACAATGGAGGAGAATTAAAAGGCCTTGGAAATATGAATATTACTGAAAAGACACAAAAAATGAAGACTTTTCATCTTGCATCCACTAGGACTAGGATGCAAGAAACAAAAGGAGAGAAATTTATACAGCACGAGAAGAAGTTGCTGATTGATTAGGCAGTTGTTAGCATGGAGATGAAGCAGGAGTAGTTGTCATTTTAGTTCTCAGACCAGGGAGTTTGACCCTGGCCAGAATGTTGCCTTGGAATGCAGCAGTGCTTGGAGTTTCCATTACCCCTTTTTGATTCTCATGAGAAAAGTACAATGTGTGTATAAATTATTTTTGCTTACATAAAACAGTATCCTTTAATATATAAGATAATATATAGCTTCCAGCACATGCATATGCATTGCACTGCAAGCCCAGCTGATAATCTTAATTTGTTTTTTGGTGTAATTCTGAGACAGCTGGATCATTTAATAAAAAGTGGCCAGTTGCAAAATCACATCTAATTGTGAACTTACTGTTCTGAGTCTGGTAAGCGTGGCCTGGTTGAGCACGATTTGGTATGCTACCTGCTGCAAATGGTAAGCTGGGTTGTCACATGGTGAGGCACACATCACGAGATGAGGTGCTGGAGACAAAGACAGCAGTGCAAAATTTTTATAAGATGGCACCAGACACTGAAGCAATGCTCGGCTAATATAGTTTCTTCGTCTTGGTTTGCCCACAAAAGGACACTTCTGCAGCAACAATTTCTGTTCTGGGCTGCATTTCCAGATACACTGTGCACTTTCAAAGAGAGAGATTGAAACTGGCTCCATTTCTAACATTAATTCCTTAATATCTTGGGACATGGAAAGAGTGGCCAACCGGCATGGACAGTGATTTGATAGGCAAAGAAGTGCATGCTGGTTCAGACCAAAGGTTTGCACTTTCAGTGTGCCACTTTACATGTGATAGAGGTAAACCTTGCCTTGGTGGCTTAATACCAATGCAAATGTAGCAAATGTGACTACTGTCCTGTTCTTAGCAATTGGGGAAGTGCAAATAGGTGCAGTTTGAGACAAAAGATGGATAAAGGACAACAGAATTGACAGTTGTTACTCCTCCATTGTTTCTCCTTGCTCCCTGGACTGAACCTGCATGTAGTCTCCTGCCTCATTGACTGAGCCTGTGTCTGCATGGATGCAGGCAGGGCTTTCTTTGGCAGTGCCTTCCTGGGCTCCAGAACCTAGCAGAAGTGTACCATAGGCACCTTGGCTGTTAGCAGGGCATGGAGTAGCCTGACATCATAGAACATGCCTTTTATTTGCTCAGTGGGATTCATGTGGGTGTGTAATGTGTATGTTTATTTAAATGAACCAACTATTCTTCCTTCTCCATCTACTTTATAAGATCCCAATTTCCAAATGCACAGTATTCTACAAGAGCACGATATGAGCAGGTTTGAAGAGAAGCCAAGTGAGCGAATGTGATGTTTGGAGTTTTGGAATAGCGCACCTCCTAAGGCACTGTTGGCTCATTATGTTGAGGAAACTAATGCTGTGTTTCTATACCTGTGTTGAGTGTGTCTCATGTTTTGAGCTGAATGTCTGTCCATACCTTTCAGCTTGTGGAGTGACATGTGGCTGTGGAGAAGGTGGCTGTGCCTGGTGGCGTTCCTGCTATTGCTGTCATTGGTGTGGTTGTTTCTGTTGTTTCCTGTCTGAAGTTCATGATGTAGCTGAACAAAGCTACGTCTGTTTAATATTGACGTTTGCCGGCAGGAAAGATCAGATCAATTTGAGTTATGTCCCATATAGGTGATCTCCATAGGTTAGTAATTACCTGTGAGGCTGTAAAACCATGCTCAAAGCAGGTGCTCTGAGAGCAAAACGTTTAATTAGAACTCTGATGGAAGCATATCATATTGTAAAATGTTAACAGGTTTTCAAGAAAGTATGGGGCAAGAGGTTGGAGGAAAGAGATGAAGAGATGATCCATGGTAAGGTGAAAGGCAAGAAGAAATTAAATCACAAAAAGGGATGATGGTACAAAGCAAAAAGAGGTGTTAATGGAATAAGTAAAGAAACAAAAGATGGTTCAATTGGGGGCATCCTTGACGTAGAAGAATCATTCCCAGTCACTGATATCTGAAATAGTGGGACCAGTGGTCATGACCTAAAATTGTTGAACTCCATATTTAGTCTGGAAAGTTGTAAAGGACCTAATCGAAAAATGAGGTGCTGTTTCCTGATCTTCTGTTGAATATCATTTGAAGAACGTAGGAGGTCAGTGATAGGGAGGTCAACGTGGGGTGCACAATTAAAAGAAGCTCAGTCATGCTTGCAGATTTAACAGCAGTGTTATGTAAAGCAAATACTCAAGGTACATATCACCCCAATATAGGGGAAACCAGGTTTTGGGCTTGAACAGAGTGTTCTAAGTTGAAAAAAAACTGTTGCATCTGGAAGTGAGGAGGGCTTCATTTCTCCAGGTGGAATAATTTATAATGTGCACATGTGGAGGTAGGTGATGAAAGAGGTGAGAATTTTTAAAAATCAAGATGAAAATTTTACATTTAACCATGCAGCGAATTATGACAAACACAAAATAAAACCTTCTGTCTTTGATTGTATGACTTGAGTACTGTTGGTAGTTCAGAAAATAAGCATTTAAAGAGGATACTTACTATCTTTTCGACATGTAATAGTGAGGAAAACACTGCATAGATGTGTTTGCTTATCAATCCTGTTTTTTGTCTTTTATACTTGAATGTGTCACAGATTGGTACATAAATTGTTGTTGTCAGAAAGGGTGTTCTTAGGCTAAAAATATATATTTGGCAAAGGTTTTGAGCCTATCAAACAAATCTGCTTACAAAGTTGCTCCTAACTCTTTAATACCATTGGGAGCAGGATCAAGATGGAATTTAATATATACCAGTTTAGAAGTGAAAAGTGAAATAACAGCATTGGAGAGGAAAAGCAGTAATGAGGTGAGCGTATTACAGTGATAAACTGTTGCATGTACTTTGGTTGTTTTATCTATGATTTTTGTGTTCCAATCTGATATTGAGCTAAAACAAGCCATGCAATCCATGTAAAAGGAATGTCTCTGAAAGAGCTGACAGCTGGGTTTCAAGTAGAGAGATGAGATTTGAAAATAATCCATGCAAACAGTATGTATCAAAACTGTAAATTGCAATTGGAGATACCATCTGCTGACTTTGAAAGGGCTGGTCTCTATCTTAGAATGCAGGTCACAACAAATAAAATATGACTGTGATTAATTATTGACAGTACAGACCTGGAACAGGCCCTTTGGCCCACCAAGCCTGCGCTGACACATGATGCCTTTCTAGAAACCTTTTGCCTCCACGAAATCTGTATCCCTCTATTCCCTACCTCTTCATGTATCTGTCAAGATGCCTCTTAAATGTTGCTATTGTATCTGCTTCTACCATGTTCTCTGGCAATGCATTCTAGGCACATACTGCCCTCTTTGTTTGAGAAAAACCTTGCCTCTCCCATCTCCTTTCAACTTTTCCCCCTTTTATCTTGAATGTATGTCCCCTAGTATTTAACATTTCTACTGTTGAGGAAAATCTCCAACAATCAATTCTATCCATGCCCCTCAAAACTTCTAACAGGTTGCCCCTCAGTCTCTGATGTTCAAGTGAAAACAAATCAATCTTGTCCAATCTCTCCTCACATCTAATATCCTGCAAAACTGGCAACATCTTTGTAAAACCTTTCCTATATCTCTTTCTCCACATCCTTCTGGTAGTGTGGCAACCTGAACTATATGCAGTATTCCAAGTGTGTCCTAAATAAAGTCTCAACAGCTGCAACATGACTTGCCAGCTTTTATGCCTTGTGCTCTGACCAGTGAATGCAAGCATGCCGTATGCTTTCTAGACTACCTTGTGCATTCGTGTTGTCACTTTCAGGGAACTGTGGCTCTGTATGCCTAGATCCCTCTGTATGTTAACACTTCTAAGGGTTCTGCCATTTCCTGCATACTTCCCTCCTACACTGGACCTTCCAAAATGCTTCACCTAGCATTTGTCTGCATTAAATTTCATCTGCCATTTCTCTGCCCAAGTCTCAAGCCTATCTGTAACCTGCTGTATTCTCTGGCAATTCTCCTCGCTATCAGCAGCTCCCCCAATCTTTGTATTGTCCACAAATGTATTAATCAGACCACCCACATTCTCCTCCAACTCATTTTTAAATATATTGCAAACAATAGGAGTCCCAGCACCGATACCTGCAGACCGCTACTCTGTATTTTATGGCCAACCCTGTTGTGTATTCATCTTACGAGTACACCATGGATCCCATGTGATTTCACTTTCTGTAGCAGCCTGCCGTGAGGGACCTTGTCAAAGGCCTTGTTAAAGTCCATGTAGACAACATCCACCGCCCTGCCCTCATCAATTGTCTTTGTAATTTTTTCAAAAAAACAATCAAGCTTGTGAAAGACGACCTCCCCTGCACAAAGCTGTGCTGCCTATCACCAAGAAGTGCATATTTTTCCAAATGTGAGTAAATCCTCTCTCTAAGAATCTAGTCCAGTAATTTCCCTACTCTGGCACAAGGCTCACTGACTTGTAATTGTGCCTTACTGTTTCCACTATATTTTGCATGTGGTGCTAATGTGTTTCAAAGTTCAAACCTCTTAAAATTATTGGAAAATGTCAGAGGAGAAGATATAGTAAAATGTTTGAAAATGGTCGAAGGCTTTGTATTTTAATTTTCAAACCATTCGGAATAAGGTAGGTGAAATAATGTAATGCATTGTACGCAATTCAAGGTAAACGGTTGGAATCTCATAGCTATTATGGAGACATGGTCACATGCAGATCAGAACTGGGAACTTAACATTCACGAATGTTTGGCATGGGAAAAACAGGAGGGAAGGAAGAGGTGATGAAATGAGGATGGTTATGAGAGATGATGTAAGCTCGGGTGATTTTATTTTTTATTTATTCAGGGGATGAGTATGTTGCTGGCGAGGCTAGCATTCATTGCCCATTCCCCAGAGGGCAGTTATCAGTCAACCTCATTGCTGTGGGTCTGGAGTCACATGGAGGCCAGGTGAGGTAAGGATGGCAGTTTCCTTCCCTAAAGGACATTAGTGAACCAGTTGGGTTTTTCCAACAATCGGCAATGGAGTCATGGTCATCATCAGATATTTTTGAATTAAATTCTACCATCTGCCATGGCGGGATTCGAATCCAGGTCCACAGAGTATTGTCTGTGTCTCTGGCTTAACATTTCAGCAATAATACCACAAGGCCATTGCCTCCCCTGAATGTAGTATCCATTTGGCTGTAGGTAAGTAACAGCAAGGAAAAGAAGACACTGGAATATATAGGAGTAATGAATAGATCCACAAACAGTAGCCACAGTGTAGGAAAGGGTATAAATCTACAAGTAATAGGAGGATGTAAAAATAATAGAGCATAATTATGGGTGACGTTACCCTTCATGTTCGTTGGGTCTGTTAAGTTGGAAAGGGTAGCTATGACGACAAATTCTGACAGATAAACCAATCATGGCAAACCAAAGATGTTAAGGAGACTATAAGGTTGAAAGAAAAAGCACAAAAGTAAGTGATAGCTCTGAAGATTGGATAAATTTATAATCCAGCAAAGGAAGATGAAAACAATGACAGAGAGGAAAAAAAAAACTAAGAGAGTAGACTAGTGAGAAATTTAAAAAAAACTAACAACAACTGACATATGAAGAGGAAGAGAGAGGTCAAAAGCCCCTTAGAAAAAGAATCAGGGACATAGCTATGAGGAACAATGAAATGGCAGAGGAGTTAAACAGATATGTTGCATCAATCTTTATGGTAGAAGATACTTCAAACATCCCATTAATACTTAATTCCTCCCCCATATTCTTTAGTATCATCTAGAGAGGTAGTATTAGACAAACGAATCGGACTAAAGGCCCATGGTGAGTATCCTGGATCCTAAAAGAAACAGCTACAGTGATAATAGATCCATTGATTTTAAGTTTCCAAAAATCATTGGATTCTGGAGAAATACTGGAGGATTAGAAAACTGCCGATGTGACACCCCTAATCAGAAAGGGAGGGAGGCAAAAAGCAGGTAACAATAGGTCAAATGGCCTAAGATTTAGTGTTTGGGAATAAAACTTGGAATCAATTTTCAAGCAAGTAATAACAGAACATTTGGAAAATTATAATCTAATCAAGCAGATTCAGCATGGCTTTATGAAAAGGGAAATCATGTCTGACTAGTGAATTAGAGCTTTTCGAGGAAATGTCAACCAGAGTGGATAGAGGGTAACCTGTAGAGGTTTCGTATTTGCACTTTCAGAAGATGTATAACAAAATACTTCCCAGAAGGTTAATTCATAAGATAAGAACTCATGATTTTAGAGGTAGTATATTGGCATGAATAGAGAATTGACTCATGGGTATGAAACAGCGAGTGGGGATAAGGAGTTGTTTTCCACGTTGGGGATCTTTGACCAGTGGGGTTCTGCAGGGATCAGTGCTGGGACTGCAGTTGTTTACAGCATGTATTGATGACTTGGGGAGGAAGGAGGTAAACATATAGTAGCCTCATGTGTGGCCAACATGGAAAAAAATGGAAAGTTAAGTCATGAGGGAGTGCAAACAGGTTACAGAGAGATATTTACAGTTTGAGTGGGCAAGAAATTTGCAAATGGAGCATAATGTGGGAAAATATGAAGTTGTTCATTTTGAAAGGGAGAACAAACAAACAGAATATTATTTGAATGGAGAAAACCTGTAGAAAGGTGCTACACAAAGGGACTGGGGTTACTTAATACATGAAACACAGAAAACGAGCACACAGGTGCAGACGTAATCAGGAAGGCTAATGGAATGTTGGCCCTTATTTCAAGAGGGTTAGAGTGTAATAGTCTTGTTGCAGTTGTACAAGATGCTGGTGAGACCATCTGGAGTAGTGCAAGCAGTTTTGATCCCCAGATTTAAGAAAAGGTACTTCTTTGGAGGCAGTTTGTAGAAGGTTCACTTGATGATCCCTGGTATGGAGTGATTGTCTTATGAGTAAAAGCAAAACAGGTTAGAACTCTACTCATTGGAGTTTAGCAACATGAGAGGTGATCTTATTGAAACATATAGGATTCTTATGGGTATGATAGGGTAAATGCTGATGTTTTCCCTCATGGGAGATTCTAGGACCAGAGTGCAGAGTCTCAGAACAAAGGGACGTCGATTTAAGACTGAAATAAGAAGGAATTTCGTCTGAGGGTTGAGAGTCTTTGGAACTCATTGCTACAGAAAGATAGATTCATGATCAGTGGGAGCATCAAGGGTTATGGGGAAAAGGCTGGAATTTGGACATAAGGAATGCCTGATTAGCTATGATCTAATTGAATGGTGGAGCAGGTTTGGGGTACCAAATGGCTGCCTACTGTTCCTATTTCTTACGGTCCCTAAACGTTGATCTTGTTTTTTTCATTCTTTATCTACTTGTTCTAGTGTTATCCCTGGTGCACAGAAGATCTGGGTGAAGACCTGGGGATGTTCACATAACAGTTCAGATGGAGAATATATGGCAGGCCAACTGGCTGTTTATGGATATAAAATTACAGGTAATTTGCATTTTAAATATATTGTATAACATTGTACACCCAGAAGTTTCACCAATAAAGCTTAAACTTTAAAGTTTTAGCAAAGATTTGTAGCTTGGGTTGTGGGTGAGTTTGTTGACTTGCTCGCTGAGCTGGCTTGTTTTCATTCAGATATTTCGTCACCATGCTAGGTAACATCATCAGTGAGGCCTCCGATTTTCTACTCTGCTTGGAATTTATACTGTCCAATCTGTTATGGTGAGTAGTAGAGGATTTGGTCATTGTGGGTTACTTTCATGTACTCTGAGGTTTGGAACTCCCCATTGGTCATACGTTCAATGTACCATGCAACGACAGCCACAAACATTACATCGGACAGACAGGATGGAAACTAGCCATCCGAATACGTGATCGTCAGCTAGCAGCAAAACGACACGACCGGTTTTCTTTGATATCAGTACGTTTGGACAGTGAAGACCATCAGTTTAACTGGGACAACGTAACTGTAGTAGCCCAAGCCAAACATAGACATGCACGGGAATTCCTAGAGGCATGGTTCTCAATCCATAAGGCAATCAACAAACATATAGAATTGGACCCCATATATAAACCCATACAGAACAAAACCGGAAATGACGCTAGTTACCATAATGGACTGGAGAGTATAAATTCCAAGCGGAGTAGAACAATATCGCTTCATCGGAGGCCTCACTGATGATGTCACCTAGCGTGGTGACAAAACTTCTGAACGAGCACAAGCCAGCTTGGCGAGCAAGTCAACAATCTCAAGTTTATCTTAAATTTATTAAAATAAATAATTTTTGCATGCTTCGTTAATTTCTTTAAAAAATGGGCAATGGGGCTGTTATGATAATGCTGTGTTGTGCAACATCTTTTTGTTTCAACCATTTGTTCCCTGACTCTTTATGACAATTTCAACATCATTGTAAAATCTTACATTATCACAGGAATATAAGAATACGTTGACTATTTTCTCACTATAGTGATTGATTCAAAACTGCTGTTAAGCAAATGTTAATATTTATTTTGATTCCACTGATTTTATATGATAGAAATATAATTTTATCTCTCTAAGTGCACATTCTAGCTAACATTGAATGATTTTGGTATGATATTAAGCTGAGCTGTTTTTAGGTTGATCTTTGTCTGCTTAATTTGACAAATATTCCATTACCAAATTGTTTTTCACACCTTGAATTCCTAAAGTTCTTTGATAGCTTTATTTTCTTATGAGTAAAGGATTTTGGATTTTTTCCATAAAATACTCATCCATGTAAAGAAAAGGTATTCTCTTTTTCCTTTGTGTCTAATTAGGCATAATGTAACCCTGCATTCGTTGCAAATATCATCTTTACACACTGCTAGATGGATTAAAAACTGAAATGTTTGTTATCTTTTACAGGGCAAAATTTAGCTGTTTAAATTTTTTTTTCTGCTTGCTTTCCACCTATTAAGCTTAGAAACAGACCAATTGTATGTTTGTATCACCCTAAAAACCGAAACTCATGTCAAACTGATGCCAACAGTAGACATAAATGTCATCTTTGGAAACCATGTACTATTTTCCATCAATTGTTTTATAAAGTTTTGCACTAAGAATGGGCATTGTCATGCAGTGTTGAAAGCTGTGATGTCTTCAGCATCTTACTGAAACTAGTTCGTACCAATTCGTACAAATTCAAGTGATGTGATTTGTGTGGGATTTAGCAGGACTTCATTGTTTTTGATTTCATGGCAATATTTGCAAAACAAAATATATCTGAACAACTTTATCTGCCTTGTCATCCTTGGCCTACTGTTTTCATGGATTTGTGAATTGCACCGCAAAGTCCCTTCAATTTTGGATTCCACTTCATAACAATTGCATTTAGGTTTTAATGCCTTGCCATATTGTTTCTCTCTAAGTTTATATGTTGTACCTTTTCTCATTTACTTGATACCTCCCTTTCCTACTGAAATCTGCTCCTATCCTGCTAATTATTATATTGCCAAGTTGTGTTACTTGTAAAGCTTTGAAATTGTACTTGGACTAGAATATAAAAGAAAAGCACTGGTCATAACACCTCATGACACATTTATATTCCGCAAGGAAAACATCTGTGTACCACTGTGCTCCCCCGCTCCTCTAATGCTGCCTGGCCTGCTGTGTTCATCCAGCTCTACACCTTGTTATCTCAGATTCTCCAGCATCGGCAGTTCCCACTATCTCTGAGCCAACTATGTCCCATTGTCTTTTCCAAAAAATGCATGCATTTGGTTTCTGTTTCCAACCCCCTTTTCTAATTCAGCTTTATTGTTCTGAGGTTTGCTCAGAAAATCAGTATGTGTAGTTTTCTGTACTTCAGTCCCTTTTTGGTAAGTGGATAGTCTTTAGGACATGACTTATTTTAATGGAGTACCAGTTGAGAAATCTGGTTTGTTTGGCGTTCCGAATATACTTGAGGCTTTGTCTGAGTACTGCTGCTAACAGTATCAGAAAATAATAAGCAAGGCTGAGTAGATTTCTACTGTTATCACAGGCGGTTTTAATTGTTTATAATGGTGAGACTTATTGATTCCTTGGTTTAACAGGGGTGTTCATGATGCTCACTTTCTTTCCATAAAACTGAGTAAAACTCCTGTTTGTTGAATAATTTTATTTTGCCAATCCTGGTACTGATAGGCCGAATGCACTGACAAATGCACAAATAACTTATTGTATTACACGTTTAGGCTGGTTTTAAGATAGCTGTACAGATAAATTTGTAATATCTATTTTGTAATAAAGCTCCCTTGTTTGAAATTTAAAATGGAATTCATGAGGGCAGTACCTCTTGAAAATACTTTCTTTTGTTTCAGCAGTCATGTCAATTGACTTGGCCTCTTACGTGTGCAGAATTAAAATGCTTTAAGGTTTACTTGTCTGTGATGTTGCAGTGCTTTAGCTTTGATGAAAAGTGTTTGTTTGTATTTGTGTTTGGCTTTCATTTATTTTAATGTTTTGAGCATTTAAAATATTTCGTCTTCCTCATGAAGAAAGCAGAATTGATGACAGATTGGCCTGCTAGTTTCACAAATTTATTGGGGTTTGGCTAGCTCAGTTGGCTGGTTTGCAATGCAATGTGACACCAGCCAGCATAGGTTTAGTTCCAGTACCTGCTGAGGTTACCATGAATACCCCATCTTCTCTGCTTGCCCCTCCCCTGAAGTGTGGTGACCTTAGGTTAAACTACTATCAGTCGTCTTGGAGAGTAGCGCTACGGTGGTCCTGGTCAATGGCGATTTGTTTTAACTTTTGCAGATTTATTGGTATCTGGTTGAACTTGTATGATTCCAGAATTTCTAGTGTCATTTTAAGCATCAGGAGATTACTTTTCACTTTCATCTTGCGTTCCTTTAGTTAACATATTTAAGGATTTGTACATTTTAAGGTTCGCAAACAATTGAAAACGAATACTGCACTTGCTATATATTGAATCTTCTTTTGTAAGGATCCCACCAGGAGGCAAAGGATACTGTTCTATTGGAAATTAGGTTAATAAACTATTGCAGTGAGTTGAATAGTTTTTGGTTTTTATAGAAAAAGTGAGTAGGGCCAAATTCCACTGATGGTAACCATTAAACTGATGTAGAAAATAGCATTGATCCTTGCACAGTAGTTAATTGATAATCTTTTATTCAACTTAAGATTCTATTTGTCCCATTGCAACTCAAGCATTAGGTGCACATTACTTTTTCTTAAAAATGGTATTTGAGCTAATGGCCATGGTTAAGTCTTTTTTTGTTATGCAGTGAAATAATTGTATTTGATCCAAAGGTGGATTTAGTTGGAAGACTATTTGTTTCTGCACCTCCATCATAATTGCCACCACTCACTTAAAAAACATGAAAATTACTTTGATTTTAAGTTAACCAGGCTGTTTAGATGTAATTGTTCATCATTTGAATAACCTGAATTATCTTCAACAATAATCATTGCAGTTTGTTGAAGACCTGTTTGAAATGATCAACAATGGAATAATGTTGCTACTGTTCACTGATTAATCAAAATTCATAGTATAACATCAGAAGTTGTTTGTATTGTTTTCTAGGTATGTTTATTGATTATAATATGGAGGCAGGTCCTGTTTGGTAACCTCTTGTAACAGGTATGCATAGAGATTATTATCCAGACCAATGAATAGTTTTGTAAGATGCAAGTAACAGACTTGCATCAACTAATCAAACAAATGGAAAAAATTGAAGTTTGTTATTTAAACGAAAAAAAATCAGGGAACTGCAACATGCAATATATGGCAGCTCTTTATATTGTGCTGAATTCACCAAAAGCATTCCATGTATTTGCATTTAACTCATTGCTGCTGTAGCTGAAGTCATTATTCAAGATTTCATCTCCAGACTCATCCTTTTTAATGCCTAATTCCCTTTTGTCTAGCAATTGAGCTGTCATTATATTTAGAACTAGCCGAGTGCATCCTATTTTGCTTACTTATCGCTGCTATCACTTAGGATCATTCCTAACCATCATAGACTATCCATCTTTCTGCACATTAACTTTGGGTCCATAGCCTATGCTGCCCTTGACTTAACTTTTGTGCCACTTTCAGCCCAGCATTTTTTTCCATATCCTTTGCTCTTTGTATTCTTGTAGATTGTGTCCTCTTTGTATCTATTTTTCACTCCAGAATTCATGGCTGCCCTTTCATCAGTCTAGTCCGTATACTCTGAAATAGTCTCTCTCACATCCCTCTATTCGCTTCATCTTTTTTTAACCCATCTTTAAAAATCTTGATTTAAACTACTTCCTACACAATGTCTGTGCCCATCTCTGTTAATGATTTCTCCCCCTCCCACAGTCAGTTTCTATGTGAACTTACTCCAAAAGTTGTTTTTTAATTCACTGGTGGGTGTGGGCGTCAGTGGCCAGGCTAGTTTTTATTGCCTGTCCCTTGTTGTCCTTGAGGTGGTGATGATGAGCTGCTGCCTTGAACTGCTGTAGTTCATTTGCTGTAGGTAGAACCCACAGTGCCATTGAGGAGGAAATTTCAGTAGTTTAGTTAAGCAACGGTGAAGTAATGGTGATATATTTCCAAGTCAAGATTGTAATTGAGATAACAAGGTGTGGGGCTGGATGAACACAGCAGGCCAAGCAGCATCATAGGAGCAGGAAAGCTTGACGTTTCAGGCCTAGACCCTTCATCAGAAATGATTTCTGATGA
>JAHRHZ010000029.1:5727984-5745018 GCA_024137785.1 Ginglymostoma cirratum
TTTCAGGCCTAGACCCTTCATCAGAAATGATTTCTGATGAAGGGTCTCGGCCCGAAACGTCAAGCTTTCCTGCTCCTATGATGCTGCTTGGCCTGCTGTGTTCATCCAGCCCCACACCTTGTTATCTAAGATTGTAATTGGCTTGGAGGGGAACTTGCAGTTGTTTGTGCTGTTCCCATGTATTTTCTGTCCTTATCCTTCTAGCTTGATAAGACGATGGGTTAGGAAGGTGCTGTTGAAGGATCTTTGACAAATTTCTGCACTGCAGCTTACAGATGATACACGCTCTTGCATGAAATATATTTTGTTATTTAAACTAAATTGGTAGTCAAATTGAGGGTAGGAATCAAAATCTAAATCATAGAAATGAGTCATAGACTGTTTACATTATAGTTTTTGAACCCATTTCAGGACTCCAAAATGGCAATTTAGCTACTCCCACTTAACCACCCATTCCTATAGCCCTCCATATTTTCCCCTTCATCTGCTTACCCAATTCTCATTTGAAAGGCATCATTGAATCTACCTCCATTACCTTTTCATGGGAAAATACTAATTGCTGATTATGGTTCAGTTCATAATCTCTTACTTTTTTAAACAAAACAAAATCCTTGTATCACTTGAGGACTTTTTACCAATCACTTAAAATCTGTGTCCTCGATTGCTGACCATTCCAGCTCTGGAAAAAGTTTCTCTTTACACTATCCAGATCACTCAGGTTTTTGAAGACCCTTGTCAAATATCTTTTCTACTTTGCGAAAGTCTACACTTTTAGCGAGAGCTTCATTGCGCTTAAGCACTCTCCATTAAAGGAAATCCCTCCCTCCCTCACTCCCTCTTTTTTCTCTCTTTCTGTCTGTCTCTCTCTGTACCCTTCCCACCCACTGATTACTAGCTTGCCATATTTATGCAGCTAATTCACATCCAGCTTTTGTTTCAAATTCACACCCAGTTAACCTCAATTAACATATTCATCTCTTGTTCTCTTATTTCCTTGGTTATTCCTGCAGACCCTATAAGATGATATCATGGTTTGAATGTTAAATGAATACCCAGCAGCTATCTTTACCTATGAGGCAGTTGCTGCCCAGGCCATGTGACAGGGAAGGAAAAGTCAGTCACTAAAAAGGTTTAAAATTTATAAGTAGAGGTTATTGGATAAGTTTTCAGCATTTCAAGTTGATAAGGCAGATGGGACCAGATGAGATGAATCCAAGGATATTGAATGAAGTGAGAAAATTGAAGAGGCAAAGACCAAGAAAAATGCCATCTTTCAGTCTGCTCTGGATTTTGAGTTATGCTGAAGGATTAGAGAATTAGTGGGGAAATTTCTAGAAATAATTATTTGGGATAGAATTAATATTTGTGTGAAAAAGTGTGGATTAATTTGGAAGAGTTAAGGGAAAATTATGTTTAACCAACTTTTTGGGGGGGTTTCTGGAAGAGGTAACTGACAGTTGATGAGGGGAAGGCTGCAGTTGTGGCACTTGTGGACTTCCAAAAGGCGTTTCATGCAGTGCCATGCAACAATCCAGAAGATGATAGGTCATGGAATAAAAGGGACAGTGGCAGCATTGGCTGAGGAATGAGAAACGGTGATGGTTTATAGGAATTTTTTGGGCTGAAAAAGGTTTTGTGGAGTTATCCAGGGGTCGGTTTTGGGACCCTTGCTTTTTCTGATACATAAATGATCTAGATCATGGTGTGTAGGGGATAGTTTAAGTTTATGGATGCCATAAAACTTGGGATCATTGCAAAAAATGAAGTGGAAGGTGTTGACTTTCAGTAGGACATTGACATATTTGTAGAGTGGGTGGATAGGTGGCAGATGCAATTCAGTGTGGAAAAATGTGAAGGGATGCACTTTGCAAAGAACATGGAGAAACTGTATCAAGCAAAGGATATTATAAAGGGTTTGCAGAGGCAGCGATTTGTTTGTATATGCGTATAAGTCATTAAAGATGGCATGACAGGTATACATAGCTGCTAATAAAGCATAGCAGTATTCTGGGTTTCGTTAATTGGGTATAGAATACAAGAGTAAGGAGGTTATGATGAACTTGTGCAGGACATTGGTTGGACCTCAGCTGGAGTGTTGTGTGCAGTTCTCGGTACCACCTAATAGGAAATGTAAATGCATTAGAAAGAGTGGAGAAGTAGTTTATGAGAATGAAGATTCTCATCACTGGAACCAATTATGAGGAAAGGTTAGAAATGTTGAGACTGATTTCCTTGGAGAGGAGGAGGCTGTGGAAATTTGATAGAATTTTCAAAATCACGAAAGGTCTGAACAGCACTGATAGGGAGAAACTGTTTCCACTTGTGAAAGGATTGAGAACCGGGCCGGGGACACAGCTTTAAATCTTTTCCAAAGAAGCATCACTAGAGAAAGGACTTTGTCACACAGTAAGTAATTAGGGTATGGAGCGCACTGCCTGGAAGTTTGATGGAGGTAAATCCAGTTGTGGTATTCAAGAGAGTTTGGATGATTGTTTCTGTTCTTGTAAACTGCATAGCTCTCGAATTCGCTGATTGTCTTAGCATTTGAATTGATTTTGAGTTAATATTTTAACCAATGGTTGCCCTTTGAGGGTGTTGTATAGAAAAAGGAAAAATGAAAAGGAGGCATATGTAAGGTGTAAAGAAAGCAAGAAAGAGCTTGAAGAGTTAGGAGGGCTAAGAGGGGCCTTGAAATGTCCTTGACAAACAGGATTAAGGAAAAACCCAAGGTGCTGTGTATGTATATAAGGAGCAGAAGGGTCAAGTCCAGAATCCTGATGGAAATGCTTAAAGTCGCCAAGTCACTTCACACCTGTAGATGGAGAGCAGTGTAGATACACCTGGTTGGGGTCTGACGAGTCTGTCTACTCAAAGATAGATTTTCTGTTTGTGTCTCGCGTGTTCTTGGTCAGCTCCATTGACATGAAGCTGGTGGTCTTCTCTGACCACCGCATCCTGCTGGCTGACTGTCATCTATGGGCTGGCTAGCGGGCCAGCAAAGGAACACGGAAGCTGAACATGAAACTATTGACACCAGAACACATTGAAGAGTTCAAAATGGATATCAGGGTTGGAGCAATGTGAAGATCCTCTTTGAGTCTCCAGTAGACTGGTGGGAAACAGTCAGTGGGAACATTGAGAGCTTCTTTATCTTCAAAGGTGTCCAGAAGGGGTGGGGTGGGGGGGGTGCGTGGAGAGAGAGAGATAGATAGATACATAGATAGACGCAAGGTGGTGGGATGGAGTGTTGTTGATTTATGTCAAGGACAATCTCGAGGTAGGTGGAGAGCTAGCAAGCCAAGATAAACTTTGGTTTAGGATGAACACTGTGGAACTGGCTGAGATGCGCTCCTGCTTCTTCCAGAAGATGCACCCAGGAGAGCTCTGTGATCAGCAGCCTGAAGGAAGATGATAGCTTGGTAATGTCATCTTAGTCTGACATCCTGAGGATCAGCAAATCCTATAATTCTAGACTGTATGACACAAAGCTCACAGACAGCATATCTTCCTGGTCATTCCTGTCCTCTATCACAGAGGCCTTTGATGTCACTACGTGGGAGAGGCTGGACCAGCTGTTATCTCTGGATGAGCTGACCAAGGCCCTTGAGTCCTTAGAAAAGAATAAAACTCTCAGAAGCGACCACTTACCAGCTGAGTTGTATCCAGCTCTGCAGGACTTGATTGGTCAGGATCTGCTGGAGGTGTATGACAGTATGTTTCTAGCAGGTAGCATGTGCAAATCCATTAGGAAAGGTATCATCACTGTCATCTACGAGTGGAAGAGGGAGAAGGAGGAAATTAGTGACCATTTTCACTGCTGAATGCCAATTACACAATCCTAATTTCATCACCAACTGGGTCAGGGATCGGTGATTCACCCTGACCAAACCTGTTCTACACCAGGTAGGACGCTATCTGAGATCTTTGTGTTTCTCAGGGATATGATTTCCTATGGGAAGGATAGGTGCTTGGACACCTGCCTCATCAGCCTGGACAAGGAGAAGGCCTTTGACAGGATTTTGCACAACCTACATTTGGGACATGCTCTTCATATTGGGGAGGGAATCCACAATTGGATCCAACTGCTGTACACCAGCATCAGTTGTACAATCTTAATCAATGGGTGGGAATCACAAAGCTTCCCGATCAGACCTGGAGTCAGTCGGGGCTGCCCATTGTTCTGCCTTGTTTATGTGTTGTGTAGAGCCTTTCGCTGGGTCCATCAGGAAGGATGCGAGCTCGACAAGGGACCTATTCCAGTCAGTAGAGGCCTGCAGGTCAAAGCCTCCTTGTACGTGGTTGATATTGCTGTTTTCTGCTCAGATCCGCTGTCAGTGCACAGATTCATGAGCATTTGCAGCCAGATGGAATTGGCCTTGAGTGCCAAGGCAAGAGCGAGGCCATGTTCTTTGAGAACTGAGCCAACCACTCCTTTATTCCCTTCACCGTCATGGCAGATTACCTGAAGTGCTGGGAATGTTGGTCAGAGGGGCTGAGGAGTGCGCAAAAACTTGGAAGAAATGAAAACTTGCCGTGGTGAGGCAGAAACTAGGTTTCGGGAGCACTGCTCCTACTTCATTGTGGGTAAAAACCTGATCATCAGATGTGAAGTACTCTTGTACGTGGCGCAGGTCTGGCCCAAACCTGTTCCTGCAGTCACCTGAGCCTCTTCCACTTCATCTGTTCAAAGCTCTGGACAGTAGGGGGATGAACATACCCAATGTACCCCTGATCCTGATGGTCACCTTCGTGTGCGGCTGCATCAAGCTGTGTGTGGACCCTTGATTTGCAAGCATCAGGTGTTAGTATATTGCTGAGGTTTTACCTGACCCCGGTGTTGTGAAGAATAGGACTGGCCTTGGCACCATTGTATATCTCCTGTCCTTCATGGAGAAATTCGTAAAGAAAAACACCTTTTGACCAGAAGCCATCAAGAAGTGGTCAACACGCAGCGTCCTTGAGACCCTGTGGGAAAACGAGAGGATGGATCCTGGCAGGTTGTTCCTGAGCAGACTGTCAAGGTCAGTTTAGCAGAATGCCTCATCACTAGAACTTTGCAACAAGCACCAAGATGTTGCTTCGCTGGCCGTGAGAAGGGCACTGCTCGTCAGATTCTTCATGCACGCACTGATTCTTTGCGCCATCATATGCTGCATTTGAAGCAGCTGGGGATGGGGGTAGAGACTGTCACATATCTCCTGGTGGAATGTGCCTTTGCAAAGGAAGTCTGGAGAGAGATGCAGTGGTTTTTGTCGAGATTCATCCTGAGCTGGTCTGTGATGCAGGACTCCGTGCTGTATGGGCTGCTCCCCAGAATGCACACCAAGACAAGCATCAACTGTGCCTGCAGGATCATCAACTCAGTGAAAGTTGCTCTTTGGTTTGCCCAAAACTTGCTGTTCTTCCAGAGCAAAGAGTTGAGCTTGACCAAGTGTTGTAGACTGACACGTTCCAAAATCCAGGACTATGTGCTGCCCAAAAGTTAGGGCAGTTGCTGCTAAGGCGCAGTGGGGAAAAACCACTGTCTAAGGTCTTTCTGCCAAAGTACTACGAGGGTCCATTGAGTTATTGGACCCTCCTGGTGCCTCAAATAAATGTAAATAATATGTTGCATAAGTAAGAAGTGGCTTTGGGTTGTTTTAACTGTTGGGAGAATCAAATTCCAATGTTTCTTCCCAACGTGCTAAGACTGTACAGAAACAAACAGCTGTAGTCACTATGTATGTATATAATGACATTTTTATGAATAAAATGTATTTCTGGAATAAAGAAAATATACGGAGCAGGAGGTTAGGGAAAGGATAGATGCACACAAAGACAACGGATGGAATTTATACTCCAGCCAGAGGAAGTGGGTGAGGTCCTTAATAAGTACTTTTGTCAGTATTCACTAAGGAGAAGGACATGGTGGATGACGAGTCCAGAGAGGGATGTGTTGATAAACTAGAGTGTGTCGATATGAAAAAGGAGATGTTGGGTGTTTCGAAAAGCATTAAGATCGACAAGTACCCTGGATCTGATGGGATCTATCCTAGAATAATGAGGGATGTAGGGGAGGAAGTTGCTGGGGCCTTGTACAAAATCTTTGTATCCTCTTTATTCACAGGAGAGGGTCTAGAAGACTGGAGAATAGCCAATGTTGTTCCTTTGTTATGAAGGGAAACATCTGGGACATTTTAGGCTGGCGAGACTTATGTCAGTGGTAAGGAAATTATTGGAGAAGATTCTTAGGGACAGGATTTACTTGCATTGGAAAAATATGGACTTCATAGCAAAATGGTTGAGGGCAGGGTGGTGGCTGTTGTCTACATGGACTTTCGCAAGGCTTTTGACAAGGTCCCTCATGGCAAGCTGATACAGAAGGTGAAGTCACAAGAGATTCGAGGTGTGCTGGTCAAATGGATACCAAGCAGGCTTGGTCATAGAACTGTGGTGAGAAAGTGTTTTTCTGACTAGAGATCTGTGAACAGTGGTGCTCTTCGAGGATCAGTGCTGGGTCCCTGTTTTTAACATATTATAAATGATTTGAAGTTGATAATGTATAGCTGGTTGCCATCAGCATATATGAAAACTAAGGACTCCTATGGCACAGTGGTAGCATACCTACCTCTGGACCAAGAGGTCCAAGTTCAAGTCTCATTTGCTTCAGATGTGTGTCGTAATATGTCTGAACACATAGTTTAAAAATATTGAGTGAAAATTAATGCCTTGCATTTATATGATGGCAAGGAGGGGTCCAAGAATAAGGTCTGTGATAGCGTGGGGAGAAAAAAAAGTCTGAATGTTGCTGTATATTTATAACCAGGAATTTCCCTAGCTGTTACAGTGCTAGCCCTCCGTTTATTGTAGAAACAAATAGGTTCTCTGCCGCCCTTGTGTAAATGTTATGCCATTTGTAGCAAAAACGGTTGTGACATTGATGTCTTGCTGCATGCCAGTCTGATCAAATTCAGCTCTTTTGGCTTGCTTGGTTGAACAGCCCATTGATCACCATCCAGATTTGGATGAGAGACTTGTCAGTCCTGAGATGCAATTCCACCTGTCCTGGCCTTCGGGAGAGCCGAGATAAGGTTAAAATAGAAGGAAATCTGTGTTTTTTCACCCGTTTCTTTTCTTCCTTGTAGAATATTGAGCTTCAATGTATGCATAAGCCTGGTTTGAAACTTAAACTTGGATAATTTCTACACTATTGTCCAATTTGATTTAATAATTACTTGCTAATAAAAGTTTTTAGCGAAAGAACAAGATGAGTACAACTTGATACTCCCGGTGCTATTTTTCAGGATAGTTTAAATGCTACTGAAACATGAGCTGGGTTTTATGCTGCCAAACTGCATCTTCCCCGCCCCCCCCCCCCCCATCTACTCACCAGCACCCATCTGTCTGAAAATTCTAGTGGGGAGCAAGTGAGGTGGTCAGTAACCTGCCACCCTATTGAAGTCCTAAAGAACCTCATCTCACTACTACGATATTTTGTACGAAGTCACATCACACCGGGTTATAATCCAACAGGTTTATTTGAAATCACAAACTTTTGGAGCACTGCTTCTCTGTCAGGCTCCTTCACAGCGGTTCAAAAACATGTGATTCCAAATAAACCTGTTGGACTATAACCTGGTGTCATGTGCATTTTTTGACTTCCACCCCAGTCCAACACTGGCATCTCTACATCATGGCTACGACTGATCTTTTGTGCAGGGCTGGGAGAAGAAAATGCCTTTCTGGTGCCTGTCAGCCTTAACTGGTTGGGCTGTTGTTGTTCAAGACAGGGAACGTCCTTGGTGAGCTCCTGGGATTTATAGGAACCATACACACAGATGTAGACAAGCACACACGTTTCCCAGCATCCCAAAATATGGCCACTTATTCTTCTTTCTGTGATCCCTCACTGACATAGACTCTTCAGCTTTGAAGATTGCTTGTCTTACCAGTCAGTGCTGCTGGGAGCAGTGATCAGTCGTCGTTTGGAGCTTCTGGGGACAACAAATTCCGGCCATCAAATTAGCTAGCAGCTATTGAAGTTGAGACTTCCTTCTAAGAAAGGGACCAAAGTCTCACTGTCTCACTGTAGGCAATTCACACTGTTTCTAGCATTAAATTATTGCAGAGCAGCCATTGTGATTGTGGACAGGCTCCCTTCCTGCCAATTTAGCCGAGAGTTGGTGGTCAGGGTCTCCGGGTCCCTCTAACATCCATATGAATGTTTTTGCTTTCAGTTTTTATATTTTTAAATAAAGTTATTTTCTGTCACTCCTAAATCCAGTTTCATGGATGTTTCCATGTTTAAGTTTTTGGGAACACTTTTTTGTTTGCAATAAATATTGGTCACAGAATATTAGACATTGGTTTTCCTTTATAAGTGGCTAAGATTTCCCTGTTTGCAAATCTCAGTGATTGATACAGATTTATACTCAAATTGGGTTGGCTGCCCAATTAAAAGTCTAAAGTAAAGTTTTGGCTGCCAGTAAATGGGAATGCATTGTCATAACTCTTCTAGCTTGTCAGCTTAAACAAAAGGAAGTAGACCACAAGAGCGTGACTGAGTCTAATGCTTAGATGTCATTTGATACATTGATAATATTGGAATAATTGGTTTTGTGATCCTATCAGAGATATTGCCACTTCAGACACGCTCCTTAATGAGTGTTACTTTTGTGTAGCTTGGTTGCAATTACATCAATAATGCAAGTAACAATTCACTAAGTCTTCAGTTTTTCCTTTCTATTTCTGATCCATCACTTCTGAAAGTGGTACGTAAACTCTATCATGTTTCCATCATGTGTAGTTTTAGTACTGTTTGTCCAGGTTTGATTCTCAGGCATAGTGTTAAACTTTTGAAAACAAAAACTTTCAAAGAGAGAGCTTTTTTTAATAACCTAAGGACATTCCAAAGCACTTTAGCATCCAGTTAAGTACTTCTGAAGTGTGGCCACATTTGTAATTAGTTTGGTCAGATTGGACCAACATGTCAGAAATTTGCCATTGATGGGTATGTGTGTATTTTCGCATATGTTCTCGCACCCACGAAAAAGCTTAATCCAAGATTGATCCTTCAACCATTATTCTACCATGTTAATTTGAAAGCACACACTTTCAGGCTCTGAAAGCTTGTGTATTCAAATAAACCTGTTGGAATATAACCTGGTATCGTATGATTTCTGATCTTGTCCACTCAGTCCAACACTGGCACCTCCATGTCTATGTTAATTGTAAGTGTTGCAAACCAAATCTGGTTTAGTAAAGAGAACATCCCAATACTAGAAATTTAAACAAACGAAAAGTGAGTATACAAAAGATAAATCAATTTCTAACCGGAGAAATAGTATTTTAGATGTGATCTTAAGAATTCTTTTCATCTCTTCTGATTGTCACTTGACGTTTTAAGCCAACAAATTTATTTTCCATTTCCTAAATAAACTGTTTATTTCTCACATTTTATAAAATGTATGACTGGAAAAGCAGAGCCATAGTGACCCTGTTCAAAGGAAAGGATGGTTGAGTGAAGAGATAAAGGGTACTGCAGATGCTGGAGAATCCGAGATAACAAGCATGGGGCTGGATGAACACAGCAGGTCAAGCAGCATCATAGGAGCCGGAAAACTTGACGTTTCGGGCCTAAACCCTTCATCAGAAATGGGGGAGGGGAAGAGGGTTCTGAAATAAATAGGGAGAGAGGGGGAGGTGGATAGAGGATGGATAGAGGAGAGGATAGGTGGAGAGGAGGCAGACAAGTCGAAGAGGCGGGGATGGAGCCAGTAAAGGTGAGTGTAGGTAGGGGGGTAGGGAGGAGATAGGTCAGTCCAGGGAGGACGGACAGGTCAAGGGGGCGGGATGATGTTAGTAGATAGGAGATGGGGGTGTGGCTTGAGGTGGGAGGCGGGGATAGGTGAGAGGAAGAACAGGTTAGGGAGGTGGAGATGAGCTGGGCTGGTTTTGGGATGCGGTTGGGGGAGGGGAGGGACCACTCCCTCCGCGGCTCCCTTGTCCGCTCCACACTCCCCTCCAGCCCCACCACACCCGGCACTTTTCCCTGTAACCGCAGGAAGTGCTACACCTGCCCCCACACCTCCTCCCTCACACCAATCCCAGGCCCCAAGAAGACTTTCAACATCAGGCAGATGTTCACCTGCACATCTGCCAATGTGGTATACTGCATCCGCTGTACCCGTTGTGGCTTCCTCTACATCGGGGAAACCAAGCAGAGGCTTGGGGACCGCTTTGCAGAACAGCTGCGCTCAGTTCGCAACAAACAACTGCACCTCCCAGTCGCGAACCATTTCAACTCCCCCTCCCATTCCTCAGATGACACGTCCATCCTGGGCCTCCTGCAATGCCACAGTGATGCCACCCGAAGGCTGCAGGAACAGCAAATCATATTCAGCCTGGGAACCCTGCAGCCCAATGGCATCAATGTGGATTTCACAAGCTTCAAAATCTCCCCTCCCCCAACCGCATCCCAAAACCAGCCCAGCCCAGCTCATCTCCACCTCCCTAACCTGTTTTTCCTCTCACCTATCCCCTCCTCCCACATCAAGCCACACCCCCATCTCCTATCTACTAACATCATCCCGCCCCCTTGACCTGTCCGTCCTCCCTGGACTGACCTATCTCCTCCCTACCCCCCTACCTACACTCACCTTTACTGGCTCCATCTCCGCCTCTTCGACCTGTCTGCCTCCTCTCCACCTATCCTCTCCTCTATCCATCCTCTATCCGCCTCCCCCATTTCTGATGAAGGGTTTAGGCCCGAAACGTCAAGTTTTCCTGCTCCTATGATGCTGCTTGACCTGCTGTGTTCATCCAGCCCCATGCTTGTTATCTTGGTTTAGTGAAGAGACTGGATGTGTTCAGAATTAATTTTTTGTGATCACTAGATGGCGCTATCTAACAATGAATGTTATTAGCTTTCCACCTTTTATATTGTATGAGCTAACAAGGTGTAAGAGCTGGATGAACACAGCAGACGAAGCAGCATCATAGGAGCAGGAAAGTTTGACGTTTCGGGCCTAGACCCATGTTTTGTGGAATTTCATATTGTGCAATTATTATTGCAGTTGTTAATTTTAAAAGGCATTAGCTCCACTTAAAAAAAAAACTGGTATAATTTAGAAAGATAGGGCTTTTGTTAAATGTAATAAAAGCAATCTATGAGCCATTTGGCATGATCAGGCTGTTTAGCCAATAGGTGGCAGTATGTGACAAGGAATTATCATGGGTGAAAACAAAAAGTGCTGGAAATCACAGGGGGCCAGGCAACATCTGTGGAGAGAGAGCAAGCTAGTGTTTCAAGTCTAGATGATGCTTCATCAGAGCTGATGTGAAGTCTGGAGGGGGCAGCATTTATGCGATTGTATGGGTGTGGAGTGCTAAGGGAGAAAGGGTGCTGATAGTTCAGATTAAGTGATCGAAATGTGAGAAAGGCAGAACTATGATGTGTCTAACTGCCGAACTGGAAAGAAAATATGTTCCTACTGGAGTTGGGGGAGGAGAGAGAGGACATGCTGACAGAGAATGCAACAAATAAAGCTGAAAGAAAGGGAAGAAATGGGAGAGAGTTCAGAATCTGAAGATGTTGAACTCAATATTAAGTCCAATAGGTTGTAAAGTGCCTTGTCTGAAGATGAGGTGTTGTATCTCCAGCTTGTGCTGTAATTTGCTGGAGTATTGCAGCATTCCTCGGAAGGCATGTGGGCACATGAGCAGGATGTTGTGTTAAAATGATCGACTATGGGAAGGTCAGGGTCATGCTTGTGTACAGACTGGAGGTGTTCTGCAAAGCAGTCACCCAGTTCGCATTTCTGCAATGTAGAGTAGGCTACATTGGATGCAGTGAATGCAATAGACCAGATTGGAGGAGGCACAGGTGAAAAGCTGCTTCACCTGGAAGCACTGTTTAGACTCTGGAATGGTGAGCAGGGAAGAGGTGAATTATCACTGGTGTCCCTCAGCTGCAGCTCTCCTACTTTTACCTTTTGAGATCCAATCCACATCAACTTGCTATTGTGTGTTTCATCCCTTGTCACTTTGCATATTTTCCAGTTTTATTACCTTCGTTAGAAGCACTGTACTCCCCAGTTAAAGTTGAAATGTTAATCATCTTTTGAACTGTCATACTTCACTTTTGTTTTTTTTTGACCGAAAATGTAATTGTATGTTATAAAATTAGTAGTTCAAATGCATGTAACACCAGGAAACGATGGATTAAACAAAAAGAATGAACATGGTAACGTTGGTGGAATGTCAGAATAATCAGTTTTAAAATATTTAAAATAGTGTTTGGATTATTTTGGTAGAATTGGAAAAGATGAACTTTGATTAATGTGGAGGTAAAGGATTTGAGGCTAACAATGTGAGGATACTAACGATGTGAGACTGCATGCAGTTCTAAGATCATGAATGTATAGAATGTTAGCTGACAGAAATGGCCATATCCAAATAAAGCTACATGGTGCCTGGCGTTGTCCAATCAGAAGAAGTCATGTTTCCTTATTGCACTTTAGCAAGTTATGTTCAGAGCTGTAAACTGGAATGCTAGCTTTTTAAAGTTTGTCATTTTTGATTTGAATATTTTAAAATAGAAATTAGCCTTAATGGAAAGGACAAGGAATAAATGAACAATTAAATGATATATTTAGTGCTGTAGCACTGTATCTGAACCAAATAAAAGTGACAAGACTATGTACGGCAAATTTTTGCATCCATATGCAACATTTAGGTAGGTTCAAGAAGTTACAATTTTAGGTTGTTTTATACTGTTAAGGCAATATTTGTTAATGATGCAACATTTATTTCCTTGTCTATATTTTACTTTGAAGACTATTTGGAGTGTGAATTTAATTACATTACATTTCATTACATTTGAATGCTTGTTATAAATATGCTCCAGGTCATTTTGATTGTATAGGAGATCATAAAGGCATCAATTTCAGAAATTTCTTATAACATCATTCTGCTTATTCTTTGTTTTGCGTCCAGGAGACTATTTGTGAAGATTGCTTAAAAGCATACAAATAGTTATATGCATTGGTTTTAATTGTGAAGATATTGGATAAAAGATATGGTCATGTTCAAGTGTTATATTCTATGGCATGCTTACGCTGAGAATGCACTATTTCTTTGCAAAATGGATTCAACTGTCATAATATCACAGTCACTAATTTATTGCGATAGACTGATTTGGGTTTTATTACATGATTTTTGGCGATTGATACTGTGCTTTGCGTTAAGTATCAGACTATTCAGTATTGTGTGAAAATTAAGTGGCTTTCGTTTTTATGCTCCGTTATATATTTAATCATTTATTAATTCATATTTTTGAAGTGTCATATTTTATGTAAGTTGCACCACCTAGGTGTAGATGTCTGATATTTTGCAAAGCAAGGGAGGTCAGATGCACTGGATATGACCCAACATCTTGGCAGTATGAAGGGTGCTTGGTTTCATTTCTCATTTGGTAGGTGGTTTAACAGCAGAATATTTTTTCAAAAAGTGCTTTGTATCATTTGGTTCATTTTATTTTCATTTTTAAAATATCTTATTTTAGTGACAGTTCTGTTTGCTATTGGCGCTTTAAATTCCCTTTTTCTTAACTTCTGATTAATATATTTACAATTTGATGTGAGGCTTCAAACAAATTTTAGATTTTTGTTCAACTGCATGGCTTTAGAAAATGGAAAACGATAAATGAATGGCTATAATAAAAGTAAAATGCTGTGGATGCTGAAGTTCTAAATTAAAATAGAAAGTTCTGGTGAAACTGGAGGCCTGGCAACCTGTATAGAGAGATGGTCCTCAAAGTGCACTAGCTGTCGTGAATTTCTAATCAATGTAACACAATTGGCCAATGAAATGCAAAATATGTTTGCGAGTTTGAGAATAAATCCTTGTCTCAAATTATGAAGAATCATAGTGCAATAGTCCAACTTCCTCTACAAATTAAGAAGTGAGTGTACTTTTAGTCTTTTGTATTTGCTTTGAATTTTGCATGCCAAGTTTAAAAAAAAGTGCTCATGAAAACTAGAATTGAATGTATGGGATCTCTGATGGTTAATAGAGTTTGGAAACTTATTTCAACGGTGCTCTTGACCCTTACCTTGAATTTTGAAGTGCTTTTTCTCATTTCCGACATGGTTATTTGCTCTGCTGTTATGTTGCTACTATATCTTTCTCCATTGGCACTTAATTTAAATACTGTGCTCCTCCTGTTGGCACACTTAGCAGTTTGTGAGAACGTTGGATCGTAAGTTCGATTCAGCCTAAAGGTGATACTCCAGCCATCAGTCCTGACATGATGCTAATAGAGAGAGGACATCAATAGCCACACAGGCATAGGCTACCCAGCTACAGAAGGTGACTAAAAAGGCATCTAGCACTTACATATATTCAACTGTAGTAGTAGCAATCATTGAGGTCAGCCATTGACGTAAAATTCTTTGGACACTGGTGTTTTAAATGTTTACCTCGTAACTAGTTACTGTTGCGTCAAGCGTACGTCCCGCTTATCAGTACAGTAGCAAGCCTATTTTGCATCTTTGTTTTCAGTGTTAAACATTAATGTAGCTGTTCATTTCTCTTTCCCGAAACAAAGGTTTTGTTTTGTATTTTGAGTCTAATTCCATAACACAGACAATTCCCCAGCAGCAAAGCATTTAGCTCTAGTTTGTGCTGAAGTGGAAATCTGCAGGATGAGGCAGTGAAGCCCCCTTATATTTTTGAAATCCATAAAATTGCCATATGTTGTAACCTAAATGATAGTACTGATTGAATGTCAGAAAAGAAATAGACAGATGAATAACTGCTGAAAGTTTTTATGAGGACATAGAAAGCATAACCCTGGGCAAGCAGTCAACTATTTTTTTGTTAGTCGCTTTTCCTTATCTGAGAAGTTTAAGCATTTTGATACCAGGGTTCCTGTAATTGCCAAATAAAACTGAAGATGTAGTGAAACTGTTTAAAATCTTATCTGGACATGTTTTACCGCCATTTTGATTTCTGATCAGTAACCTTACAGGGAATAAGACTTAAGATTTATTGACACACAGATCTATAAAACTTAGAGAATTAGTTACCCCTAAAATAGAAAGCTAGCAGGTTACAATTCTGTCCATGCTATTCGTGCCTAAAACCCTGATGTTTTTCATGATAGAGTGTAAGACTAGCTATTCACAATGCACAACTTGAGTTTTTGTTTGCAAAACAAATCTTCTTTGTGGACTAAAGGAAAATTATCATAATACTACAATATTTAAGGCAGTGAAAGATTTTTGTATAAAATATCAAAACAAAGTTCAGTGACACTTTGCTCTTACTTCGAAGGTTCCCCAAGGATATGCTACAGTATACTGGTCTTGTACATCTATGGTTGACGAGATGCAACTGAAGAGAGAACTGAGATTAGCAAGCATTACTGACAGTGTCTTTTATGTTCTGTAATATGTTCTGAATTTAAATAAACCTATGAATATAAACAGTGGTATGCTTAGAAAGGGCTAAATCATAGTAAAGCTTGCAGAGGAATTTTGCACAGACTTGCATGTACTGTTCTGGTGGGAAGGAACTAAGAAAATGTTTAAAATAGAAGATATATAGTTTCATGATTTTCTTTGACATTTTTTCCCTGAACTTGTGAATGGCAAAGCTAAAAAGCTGCTGTACTATTTTACCCATAGAAGCTCAATTGCATATAATGTAACTTTTATTTTTCTTTATCCATTGTAGATTGACAAATAAAGAAAATCAGAAACCAGTGCCATTTCTGAGGAATATCTTACAAATCTATGTCCCATTCCTTTCGTAGGAAATTGGGTTCAATGCTACTTCTCCACGTCTTGACTCCCCCTCTACCCCATAATCCTATTCCCTTCTCCCGCTCTATAGTGACATAATCTCTGACTCACTGAGCCACATGCAACAGTAAATGAATTTGGAGAGATCTGTTGGGTTTTGCTCTTGGGGAAGTTAGTGGTGTAGTGATAATGTCACTAGATTAGTAGTCTTGAGACGAAGTCTAATGCTCTGATGAACAAAATCAGAAATTGTTGGAAAAACTCAGCAGGCCTGGCAGCAGCTGTGGAGAGAAATCAAAGTTAACATTTTGGGACCAGTGACCCCTCTCAGAACTGATGGTAGATAGGAAAAGGTTGGTATTTATGCAGGAGATGCGTTGGGGGTGGGGGAGGAGCTGGGAGAGTAAACAATAGATGGAAGATAGAGTCCAAATGGAGAGGAAGACAGTTGGACAGACAAAGGAATATGTAAAGGTCAGTCTGAGGGAATGAGTAGCTGCTAATGGGGTCTATTAGTGGCTGGCAGTGGGTTGTGTTTGGTAGCAGCCCATGTGATGACGAGGCCTGGTGTGTGGAGGTTGGGGTAAGGACATGGAAGAAGGTGTCTCAAGCCCTAAAATTGTTGAATTTGATATTAAATTTACAAGACTGCAGAGTTTCCAAGAGGAAAATGAAATGTCGTTCTTCCAGCCTGCACTGATCTTCACTGGAGCTCTGCAGCAAGCCTGAGACAGATTTTGGCCAGGGAGCATGGTGGTGTGTTGAAGTGGCAGGCAACTGGAAGCACAGGGTCTTTTCTGCAGACAGAGCGTAGGTGTCCTGCAAAGTGGTCACCCTGTCTGTGTTTCGTTTTCCCAATGTAGAGGAGACCACATTGTGCACAGTGAATACAATAGACTAGATTGAGTGAAGTGCAGGTAAAGTACTGCTTCACCTGGAAGCTGTGTTTGGGGCCTTGGATGTTGAGAAGGGAGGAAGTAAATGAGCAGGTGTTACACCTTCTGTGATAGTAAGGGAAGGTGCTTTGAGGCTGTGGGGATGTGTTGGGAGTGAAGGAGGAGTGGACCACTGTGTCCCTGAGGGAACGGTCCTTGTGCAAGTCTGACAGTGGAGGGGAGGGGTAATAGGTACTGCAGATGCTGGAGAATCCTAGATAACAAGGTGTGGAGCTGAATGAACACAGCAGGCCAAGCAGCATCATAGGAGCAGGAAAGCTTGACGTTTCGGGCCTGGACCCTTCATCAGAAAT
>JAHRHZ010000029.1:5745418-5819519 GCA_024137785.1 Ginglymostoma cirratum
AACCTCAGGGAATCTCTCTCCCAATGCAACTCTCTCATAATCTCTTCAGCTAGCCATTTCTGATGAAGGGTCCAGGCCCGAAACGTCAAGCTTCCCTGCTCCTATGATGCTGCTTGGCCTGCTGTGTTCATTCAGCTCCACACCATGTTATCGTGGAGGGGAGGGGAATGTGTCTGGATGTAGCAGCAAATGTGCCTAATGGTCCTTTGGAAGTGGATGCTGGTGGGATGGTAGGTGAGGATAAAGCGTACCCTATCGCTGTTGTAGGAGGGAAGAGAAGGGGTGATGGCCAAAGTGCAGGCGGTGGGTTGGACCCAACTGAGGGCCCTGTCATCTACAGTGCTGGGGAGTCCCCTGTTGAGGAAGAAGGTGGATATTTTGGAGGCCCCTTTTGTCGAAGTTGGCATCATCAGAACAGATGCAATGGAGACAGAGAACTGGAAGAATGGAATAGAATCTTTACAGGAAACAGGATGTAAGGATGTATAGTCAAGGTAACTGTGGGAATTGGTGCATTTGTAGTAGATATTGATGGCCAGCCTATCCCCAGAAATGGAAACAGATGTTGGGAAAGGAAAGGGAGGAGTCAGATGGACTAAGTGAAGGCGATAGCAGGGTAGAAATTAGAGGTGAAGGAGACAAACTTTTCCAATTCCGAAGGGGAGAGGGAATCAGCACGGATGATGTCATCGATATACTGGAGAAAAAGTTGTGGGTGGGGCCGGAATAGGACTGGAATAAGGAATGTTCCACATATCCCGCAAACAGAGAGGCATAGCTGGAGCCCATGCGGGTACTCGTGGCCACACCTTTGACCTGAAGAATGCTGGAGATGGGTGAAGTGGATTGGGAGAGAAATGGGCGTGGAGGCGAAGGCAACGGAAGAAGAGTTCAGCGTTAGCGTCATGTCTTACCTGAAATTCATTAAGGTGTGAATGCAGAAGGATAAAACTGAGACCTTTGCGGAACATCCACCATCAGAGGGTGGAAGGTCAGAGGGGATAATAAATAGACGTCAGGAGGTGAGGTTGGGAGAGAGAATGGAGTCAGAGGGAAGGGGAGGAGAAGAAGATTCCTTAGGGGCATGGGTATCTCTGAGTTGTTGCATCTTGTGGTCCTTAATGCCTGAAAGGAAAAGAAAAGCTTCTTGTTAGAACGTCGAATGAGTCGGAGGATGAAGTTGAGAGGGCTGCATGTCAGCCGTGAGCAAGCATGAAGCAGGTCTGATGGTGAGAGAGTTCAAGAGTATGCATATGGTGGCACGGCACTGACTGTGGATCTCCTGATGCAGTGAGAACAGCTGTCTGAAGAACGTTGAACATCAGGGAGATACCTGTGATATTGGGTAGATTCAAAACATGAAGGATGAAACTTGTGTTGGAAGCCATGTGGGGTGAGTCCGAACTGAGGCTCTGATGACATGGATTCAAGTTCTATTATGGCTGCTGGTAGAATTTAAATTCAATTATTTTTAAAAAAATCTGGATTTGAAAATAGTCTCAGTAATGGCGATCACAAAACTATCATTGACTGTTTAAGGACTTATCTAGTTCACTAATATCCTTTGGTGAAGGAAATCTTTTGTCCTTAATCCACATCTGCTGAGACATTAACTGCCATCTGGCCTTCCACGCCACTATCTGATACACGCCAACTTTAGTGGTCTGTCACCTGCAGTACGTTCAGTTTTCCCTGAAATGGCTCTGTGTTAACCTTTGGTTGTATTACATTTTGTTATGCTTTGTCTACTTTGGATATCCTCAATTCTGTTTTTGGTATCCAATTGAAAAATAACTCATCTATGTGATTTATACAAGCCAAGGTAATGACTTCTATTTTAAGGTATTCATGCATTGAATATTTTTTCCTTCCAATGAGTTGTCAAAGACCTAGTCATGGTACTGTGCATTATGGAGATACAACCCGTCCTACTTTGTTAATACAGTTTCCTCCAGTTCTTCATTCTCACTAGTTTCTTGGATTTCTATTTTTTTTCTGGGAAACGTCTTGTGTCTTCCTGCTTGAGGACAATCACAAAGTAATAACTTAACTTCTTTGCCATTTTCCTTGTGTTTGACTAACTTATTAGCATCTTAGAGGGAGTAAAAGCAATGCAGGTAAAGTGTAACTTGTTAATGTGATATACTTTTGATTTCCGAAGGTATTCAATATGGTGCCACATCAGAAATTTGCTTCACATAATGAAGTAATGGTGTAGGGGGTAGCATATTAGTGTGGACAGAGGATTGGTTGGTTAACCGGAAATAAAGTGGGAATAAATGGGCCATTTTTAGTTTAGCTCACTGTCACTAGTGGGGTATGACTGGAATCGGCAGTTTACAATCTAATGGATGCTGTAGATTAACATACTGAATGCACAACTGCCGATAATTTTCTACTATTTTTGTAAATTACAAAGAAGACGAGGATATGAAGGGATATAGCTAGGTTAATTGAGTGGAGAAAAATATGGTGAATGGAAAACGAGAATCATAGAATTTCTGCAGTGAAGAATGAGGCCATTTGACCCAAGGTGTCTGTGTGTTCTCCAACTCACTTAGTACCTCTCTCCATAATGCTGCACGCTGCTTTATGTCGTGGTGGACTTTGCCTTCACCACGTTTTAAGTACATTCCAGACACTAATCGCTTAGTACACTGTTTTTTCCTCAAGTTTGCTTCAATGAACTTTTCAACTTTGGCAGGAAGAATAGAAAAGCAGTATGGGGAGAGATTGCAGAACCCTACAAATGAATCAGTCATGTAGGGCCAAATCAGAAACAAAAACAGGAATTGGTGGAAAAGTTCAGCAGGTCCGGCAGCATCTGTGAAGAAAAGTCAGTGTTAACATTTTGGGTCTGGTGACCCTTCCTCAGAACTTCTGTTTTTGTTTCTGATTCACAGCATCTGCAGTTCGTTTGGCTTTTATATAGAGACAAATGATCTACTCCTGCACCTGGATTAACAAATGGTGGATTGAGGGTGATTGAATATAAAAGCAGGGAATATATGTAATAAGGGTATAAAGTTTTGATGAGACAAAACTTGGACTACTGAGCACAGCTTTGTTCTTCTGTTCTAAAAGCGCGATAAAAATGTTTTAAAGTTTAGTTCAGTTCAGTTGACAAGGTTCTTACGATGAAGGGTTTATCCTTTGATGGGTTGGGGGTGGTATGGAGAGGAAATAAGCCGTAAGAGCAGGGGTTAGCGTAAAACTTTAGATGTTTATTTAGTGCATAGCACCTAACTTTTCACTACGTTGTTCTGGACAGCAGTCAGGCCTCAGACCAGGCCAGGACTATTATGAAATAAATTCAAGAATTAAAGGGACCATGCAGCTTTCAACACCCAGTTGAACATCCACAGCAGCCTAAAGAATTGGCAAAGATCTGTAGCTCGGGTTGTGGATGAGGTTGTTGACTTGTTCGGCGAGCTAGATTGTTCGTTTTTGTTCGGATGTTTCATAATAATGCTAGGTGACTTCATCATTGGAGCTTCCGATGAAGCAATGTTATTCTACTCTGCCCGGAATTTATACTGCCTGGTCCGTTTTGGTGAATACTGTAATTTCCGGTTTTGATCTGTATAGGTTTATATATGGGGTCCAATTTGTGGATTGAGGTATGGGTGGAGAACCATGCATGGTAGCCCAAGCCAAACATAGACACGCACGGGAATTCCTGGAGGCATGGTTGTCCACCCATATTTCAATCAACAAACATGTAGAATCGGACCCTGTATGTAAATCCATACGGATCAAAACTGGAAATTACAGTACTCCCCATAATGGACCGGACAGTATAAATTCCAAGCGGAGTAGAATAACATTGCTTCATTGGAGGCTCCACTGATGATCCACAGTTTAGGAAGCCTTGGGATTAAATTTATTAGCAAAATAATACATTGTTTTGCGTGAGCAATGTTGTTCTTCTGAAACAGCGCATCAACTGACTCATTTAAACACTATTTCTTGGGTTATGGGTGTCACCACAAGTCCAGCATTTGTTGCCCATTCCCGATAGCCCTTGATCAGAGTGCTGGATTATGCAAGTAAACCTATATTAGCCAAATTAATGTGGCTTCAAGTTAACAAATCCCTGAGACCTAATGATCTACACCTTACAGTATTGAAAAAGTTTGCAATTAGAGAAAATGGATGCATTGGTGGCCATCTTTCAAAATTCAATAGATTCTGGAATAATGAGTGCAGATTGGAAAGTTCCAGATGTAACTATAATTTAAGGCACGAGGAAGGATGAAAACTGGGTACTGTAGACTATTAGACTGATGTTAATAATAAGGAAAATACTAGAATGTAACATAAAGGTTATGATAACTGGATACCTAGAAGGTAATGATCTGATTGGACAGAATCATCTTGAACTTAAGAAGGGGAAATCATGCTTGACAAACCAGGTGGAGATCTTTGATGATAGTAGATAAAAGGGGACCAGTGAATGTGGTACATTTGGATTTTCTGATAGTTCTCAGTAAGCTCCCACAGAGGAGAGCAGTAGGCAAAATTCGAATTTCTGGGCTAGGGGTTAATATACTAATATGGATTGAGGAAAAACTAATGGACAGAACAGTAGGAATGAACAGGTCATTCTCAGGTTGGCAGTCTGTGCCTGAGTACTGGAAGGTTTGGTGCTTGGGCCCCAAATGTTTGCAGTCTACCCCAATGATTTGGATATGAGGCCTAAACGTTACATTAGCCTTTATTACAAGAAGATTTGAGGACAGGAGTAAAGATGTCTTCAGTTGATAGTGACTGTCTATGTGGAGTTTGCTCATTCTCCCACTGTCTGCATGGATTTCTTCTGGGTACTCTGGTTTTCTCCCACAGTCCAAAAATATATAGGTCAGGTGGATTGGCTATGCTAAATTGCCCATAATATCGAGGGATGTGCAGGCTAGGTAGATTAGCCGTAGGAAATGCAGCGTTACGGGATAGGGTAGGGGGTGTGGCTGGGTAGAATGCTTTTGGGAGGGGTGCTGTGGATTCGATGGCCTGCTTCCACCCTGTACGGATTCTGTGATTCTATATTTAATGGAAGAGAGTTAGAGGAACAAATGTGTAGGTGTGGGTGCAAAACCAATAGCGCAACAGTGCAATAATGGTTGGGAATTTCAACCATCTGAATATCAGTTGAGTTACAAACAGAGTAAAAGACACCGAGGGTGCAAAATTCTTGAACTGTATTTGAAGGAATTTTTTTAGCCAGCATGTAACAAGCCTAGTGAGAGAGCTGGCAATTCTACATTAGTCTTAAGAAATGAAAACTATGCAAGTTGGTGAAGTAGCAGTAAATACCTATTTTTGGTAAGATGATCATAATGCAATTAGATTTAACGTCAGTATTGAAAGTAGCAAAGATAGAACAAGTGTAGAAGTTCTAAATTGGGGAAGGCAAAATTTACAAAACTGAGAGATGATTTGGCAAAAGAAAACTAGATGGTGTCTTGAAGGACAGCTGGTGCCAAATCACTGGGGGCATTCAAAAAAGAGATTTTGTCGGCACTCTGTATGCATGTTCCTACAAAGGGAAAAGGTGGTGCTGTCAAATCTAGAGTCCCCTGGTTATTGTGAAGCATACTATATGAGACAAAAGCACAAAGATAGACATATGACATGATCAAAAAAAGGTAATACTTTAAGGGCTTTATAGGAGTATCGCAAATATAGGGGCTGAAGTGAAAAAGCAAATGAGGAAGTCAAAAAGCGGATATGAAATAACATTGGGCAGTAAAATCAAGGGACATCCAAATATGTGTTGTTAGTGTGTTAAAGCAAGCCTAGGGAAAAGCTTGGGCTTATTAGATGTGCATGGTAACTTGTGTTTGGATGTAGAAGTGGAAAGAGTTCCTAATAGGTGCTTTGTCTCTATCTTCACAAAGGAGAGGGATTATACAGACATTAATACTAATACTGGAGAATACAGGGAGGAGTTAATGTCATCACTATTGCTAAATAAGTAGTATTGGACAAACTAATGGGGCTAAAGGCAGAGAAGTCACCTAGCCCTGATGGCATGCATCCTAGGATCTTCTAAGAGGTAGTGAATGCATTGATTGTAATTTTCCAAAAATTGTTCGATTCTGGAAAAGTACTAGAGGATTGGAAAACTGCTAATACAACCACCCTATTCAAAAAGGGAGGGAGACAAAAAGCAGACTGAATAGCCTAAGATCTGTTTTGAAAAAGTTTTGAATTCAATTCTTAAGGACGTAATAACAGAACATTTGGAAAATTGTATTCTAATCAAGCAGAGTCACCATTTCTTCATGAAACAGAAATCCTGTCTGACCAATTAGAGGTCTTTGAGGAAGTCTCAACCAGAGAAGGAACAGTTAATAGTGGAACATCTACAGAAGAGCAGTGGGGAGTGTTCAAAAATGATATGTGTAGAGTACAAGCCCAACAAGTTCCCTCTATGGTGACAGGAAGCAGTAATAAGCCTAGATAACTAGAGATGACCAGAGATGTTCAGGATACAATGAGAAGGAAAAGATAAGTTTTTAGCAGGTGCAAGGGGAACAAATCAGTGGAGGCATTAGTGGAGTACGGAAAGTACAGAATGGAGCTTAAGAAAGCAGTTAGGTAAGCAATAAGGGATATGAAAGAACTGTGCCTGGTAAAAGTAGGGAAAATCCAAAGACATTCTTTAAGTATATCCATGGAAGACGATAACCAAGAAAAGAGTGAGGCCCATTCAGGACCAAGGAGGCAATTGTGGGTGAAGCCAGAGGACATTGATAGAGTTTTGAGCTAATTCTTCACCCAAGAAAATGAGGATGGATGTGTGGAGCCTGGGTGAGAGACTATGAGGTGCTTGAGCAAATTGACATAAGGAAGGACAAGGTATTGGAAGTGGTGACAGGCTTAAAAGTGGACAGTTCTCCAGGTCTGGATAAATTGTAGCCCAGGCTGCTGTGGGAGACAAGGGAGGAGATTGCAGGGGCACTGACCCAATTTTTTCACTCCCCTGTGACCACAGGGGAGGTGCCAGCAGGTTGGAGAAGAGCTAATGTGGTTGCGATATTTAGGAAGGGTTGTAGAGATAAGCCAGAAAATTACAGACTAATGAGTCTCACATCTGTGGTAGGGAAACTATTGGAGAAAATTCTGAAGGGGACCATCTATCTCTACTTGGAGAGGCAAGGCATGTTCAGAGATGGTCAGCATGGCTTCGTCAGAGGGAAGTCATGCCTAACAAATTTGTTTGAACTTTGAGGAGGTGATCAGGTGTGTAGATAGGGGAGTGCAGTTATGTAGTTTATATGGATTTCATCAAAGCCTTTGATAAGGTCCCAGAAAGGAGACTTATCAAGAAGGCAAATACGCATGGGATACATGGTAATTTGATAAAGTGGATTCAAAATTGGCTCCATTGTAGGAGACAGAGTGTGACAATAGAAAGCTGCTTGAGTGACAAGAAACCTATTATTCGTCATTTGTATAAATGACATAGATGGCTCTGTGGGTGTTTGATTAGTTAGTTTGTGATAACACAAAGATTGTTCGGATGGTTAACGGTGATGTTAAGTGACTTGGCTTGCAAGAAGATATAAATGGATAGTCACATGGGCAGTTAAGTGGCAGATAGAATTTAACTTTGAAAGTGTGAGGTCATGCACTTTGGAAGGAGTAATTTGTCAAGGAATTTTTGAATGAATGGCATGACACTAGAAATTCTGTGGAACAAAGGGACCTTGGAGTATTTATCCATAGACCTCTGAAGGCAGAAGGTCATGTTAGTAGGTGATGAAAAAGGCATATGGTCCACTTTTATCAATCAGGGCAAAAATTACAAACTTGGGGAAATCAGGCTGGTTGAACTTTGGTAAGACCACAGCTAGTGTTCTGTGTGCAGTTCTGGTCACCACATTACAGGAAGGATGTGATTGCACTGGAGAGGATGCAGACAAGATTCACCAGGTTCTGCCTGGGATGGAAAATTAGATTGGATAAAACTTGGGGTTGTTTTCATTGGAGCATTGCAGACTGAATGGTGATCTCATTGAGGTGTCAAAGATTGATGAAATGAGTGGATAAGGGGCATCTCTTTCCCTTAGTTAAAGGGTTAGTCATTTGGGCACACAGATTCAAGGTGAGGAGCAGGAGGTTTAGGGGGATGTGAGGAAAATCATTTTTGCCTAGAAGGTGGTGACGTTCTGGAATGTGTTGCCTGAGAGGGTGGTGGAGGCAAATTGCCTCACACCTTTTAAAAAGTATCTAGATGAGCACTTGGCACACCATAACATTCAAGGCAATGGGCCAAGTGTGAGATAAATGGGCTCAGGTTGAAAGTCATGTGTTTCTTGTGTCAGCGCAGACTCCATGGGCAGAAGGGCTTCTTTTGTACTGTATGATTCTATGATTCAGAGTGAATAGAGGGAAACGAGTAGATGTGTTGTATTTCAACTTCCAGAAGACGTTTGATAGGGTACCTCACAAAAGGTTAAATCATGAGACAAGAGTCCATGTTGTTGGAGGCATTATATTGGCATGAAGAGAGAGTTAACTAATGGACAGGAAACAGTGAGCGGGGTAAAGGGTTCTTTCTCAGGTTAATCACCTGTGGCCAGTGGGGTTCCAAGGGAGCAGTGTTGGATCCATGACTGTTTATTAAATATATTAATGACTTGTGGAAAGAAAGTGAATGCACAGTCGGTGGATTTGCAACTTATTTGAGGGTTGTGGATCTTTGGAACTCCTTACTACAGAGAGCTGTGGAGGTAAAGTCCTTGTGTGTATTTAAGGCTGAGATAGATTCTTGAGCGGTATGTAAATCAAGGGTTATGAGGAAAGGACAGGGAAGTGGACGTAAGGAGTGTTGAATCAGCCATGATCCTACTGAAAGGCAGATCAAATTCCAAAGAGGCCAAATAACCTTGTGCTTCTTCTCTTAGGGTCCTGCTTGGTTCCTTTTTCAATAAAATGTAATATAACATGAAATAAGCTAAATAAGAAGGGAAATACTGGAGGAACTGAGCTTGAAGTTGGACTGGATGACTTGTATCTGAGGCTGTTAAAGGAAGTTGAGAAAGAAATAGCAGATACTGAGGGACGTTTTCCAATCCTTACTAGATACAGTAAGGTACCAAAGGATTGGAGGTCTGTGAACATTGCATTCTTAATCAAAAAGGGTACGAGGGATCGTCCAACTAACTGTAGGCTGTTGAGGCAGACCTTGGATGATGGACAAATTACTAGAGTCAGTATTGCAAGATTGAGGGATAGTGTGGCAGTGTTAAGGGAAGGCCATGTCTTGCTTGCTAACTTAATTTTTTTGAGGAAATTACAAAGATAAAAGAAGTGAATGTTGTCAGTAAGTTGTTTGACAAGGTCTCACATGACAGACTAGTCAGAAAAACCAAAGCCCACAGGATAAAAGGGAATATAGCAAGTGGATCTAACATTGGCTCAGTGAAAGGAAACAAAGGCTAATGATTGCAGTTGTTCTTTGTGAATGGAAAGTACTGTTCCACAGGCTCAGTTGTTGGCCCCTTGCTATTTGTGATACGTAAATTAATGACTTAGACTTAAATGTCAGAGGCCTGATTCGAGAAATTTGCAGACAACACAAAAATCAGCCATGTAGTTGATATGAAAGAGGATGGCTGTTGAGACTGCAAGAAGGTGCAAGTATGAGGGGAGGAAAAATAAAGCAAGGGAAGTACACAATAAATGGGAGGACATGAGGTGGAGGAAGTAGGAGACCTTGGACTGCTTGTCCACAGGTCCCTGAAGGTGGCAGGGTAGGTAGATAAGGTGGTAAAGAAGATGTATGGGATATTTTCCTTCATTGGGCGAAATATTGAACTCAAAAGCAGGGATGTAATGCTGAGACTATAAAAGCTACATAGGCCACATCTGGACCATTCGAGTTAAGTTGTAAAAATAACCATTCAGCAACTTAAACCTTCTCTGCTATTCTAGATCTTGGCTGCTCATCTACCTCATGGCAGTTGTCAACAGCTCTGGTCACTACATTACAGGGAGAACCTAATTGCTTTAGAGAAAGAACAGCGGAGATTTATAAGAAAATTGTAGGTATATGGAAAGATTGGGTAGACTAGAATTGCTTTCCTTCGGACACAGGAAGCCAAGGGATGACTTGGCTGAGGTATACAAAATAATGAGGGTTTTGGATAATATACAAATTCCCCTAGCACTGTAGTTAATTACCAGGAGGCACAGAATTAAGGTGATTGGTAGAAGACTTAGAGGGGACATGAGCAAAAACCTTTCTATTCAAAGGGTGGTGAGTGTCTGAAATTCGCTGCTCAGTTTGGTGGTTGCAGTGGAAACTGTCAACACATTTAAAAGGAACCTGGGTCGACATCTGAAATTCTGTAGCTTGCAAGGCTATGGAACATGGACTGGAAAAATGGGATTAGCATAGATATTCAGCAATGGGCTGAATGTCCTCTTTCTGTGCTGTAGCTTTTCTATGGTATAGGATCTTGATGAGACTGCATCCGGAGTATTGTGTGCAGTTTGGTCCAAGGATATACTTTCCACTCTGACAGTGCAGTGAAGGTTCACCAGTAATTCCTGGAATGGTGGGACTGTCCTTTATTTTGTAGTGTTCAGAAGAATAATAAGTTATTTAATTAAAAATTTGCAGGGCTTGGCAGATTAGATACAAGAAGATGTTTCCCTTGCTTGGCTGGGGGATCTAGAACTAACACCATCTCAAAATAATTGGCAAACATTTAAGACTGAGTTGAAGAGGAAGTTCTTTTCTCAGTGGATAGTGAATATTTGGAATTCTGTGCCCTAGAGGGCTTTTGAACATCAGTCATTGAATATTTTCAAGATAAAGATTGGTAGTTTTCTTGACCCTCATCACATGAAAGCATATGGGGATATCCTGGCAAAATCATGTTGTGATGGATGAACAGTCATGATTTAGAATGGAAGAGCAGCTATAAGTGGCTGAATGGCCTACTGCCACAACCTGAGTGGGAACAATGCACTGATAAACATGCTTCACTGTACCATAAGCTGTCCTAAAATGTATAAGTATGTAACCTCCAAATGAGACGACCAAAATTACTAATTGGTCTGACTGACCACTACTAAGGACAAAAGCAGTACACACCAGGTTTTATCAGTAATTGTAAAATAAGTTCAGCAAGAGCAGATAGAAAAAAGGATTCCTATCTATTTCTGTTCAACTTAGTCTATACCCCTTTTAAAATCTCCAAATACACATGACTAGACATGATTAAAACAGACAAAAACAAATGGTTTGCCACATGTTATAGGCGCAAAATTAATATATGTGGAGAAAGATGCTTTCGGTCTGCAGGTTTTTTTCTTCTGTGCTACACTGGGCTCTTACAGCTTTTTTTTAAGTTCTGCAACTCAACCAACTAGAAGTTTATTTTCAGGCAGAATCTCCTTCACTTGAAAGCCTCCTGTGTTGCTCGGTCTCTGGTTTTCGATCATACTGCTTCAAAAACAAATATCACACCGCTCAAAAAAAAGCAACATTTGATTATCAAGTTACAAAAGATTTCTGGTATTCTAGTTTTAGCAGTCCAACTTTCATTTTACTTTACAGTCCCAAAATGAAAAACATGTGGACTCTTACACTACTGCTCCTGTTCTTAACATGTTTCCCTTTCACAAAAACAAATTGACACTACCTTAGTTGAATTATACATTTTCAAATGTATTGCTAGAACTTCCTTCATATTGATTCTACCATTTTTCCTCTGTTTTGAGGCTAACTCGACTGTAGTCTTCTGCTTTCCAGCTCCCTCCTGTCTTGAATAGAAGTGATAGGTTAGATATTTTCCAAACCACTAAGACATATCTGGAGAAATCTACGAAATTTTAGCCAAATGCCTCTACTATCTCTAAAACCACTTTTGCAGGATTCTAGGATGAAAACTGTCAGGCCAATGGACTTTCTTTTTTGATTGTTTTAAGTTCCTCCATTGCTTTACCTCTTCGTTTTCAAGTGTTCTTAATATATTTCTTGTGTCATCTGTAGTGAAGACAAGCACAAAGTTTATACTAAATACTTCACGCTATTTCCATGTTTCCCATTGTTAATTCTTGAATATCATTTTGTAAGAAATCAATGCTCATTTTGAAAGTACAGTCTGTATTTTTGTATTTCTACTTAGCTTTCACTGCTCTAATATCGGGAAAAAAAGTCAGCCTTTCGGACAGATATTTGATTGCAATCTTCCAACTTACCATTAAACCTTTCAACTTTTATATGCTTTCATTTCAGTTTGATATTATGTTTACTTTCCTGAGTTTGCCATGGCTGGTATATCCTTCCTGTGGAGTTTTTTCTGGTAAATAAACTGAAAGTTATGGAATATCTTCTTAAATGTCTGTCGTGGTTTCTCTCGTTGATAAATTGTTACCTAATTTTCTAGTTCCCTTGAGCCAACTCTGTCTTATTATCCTTAGCATTGTCTTTATTTACGCTGAAGACAGGTAGTTGCAGACCCACAATTTTCATATTCTGAATACTGCTATCGCAAGATGACTCTATTGTAAGGTCATGAACTAATTCTGCTTCTTGCATGTTACTTCGTCTCTGTGAGATAGTAAGAACTGCTGATGCTGGAGTCAGAGACAACACATTGTGGAGCTGGAGGAGCACAGCGGGCTAGGCAGCATCAGGGAACAGTAAAGTTGACGTTTCGGGTCGGGACCCTTCTTCAGAATTCAGTCTCTATACTTGGCTCTGATCTGATATCCTCTTTGCCAAAAGAATATCTTGACCCACCTTGATAACATTGACCGTCTTGAGCCCTGCTTTGGCTCATCGGATTTTGAAGCCATCTTTCATGCTTTTGTTAATTTTAGACTTGATTGTTCGTGTTCTTTGATCAGCTTCCACTTCCATAAGTTTGAAGTTATCCAAATTTGCTCATATTCTGGCTTTCACCAAGCCCCATTCACTGTTAATGCACACTTGACCTACATGGACTCCTGATCGATTGGTGCTTTAAATTTAAAATTTGTGTATTTGTGTCCATCGTTCTCTGTACCTTCAGCTGTCTAGGCATTTGAGCCCTTTTGCATTTTCTATAAAATCTGTTTGTCTCTCCTGCTTTGAGATGATGTTTAAAATCTACCTTGTTGATGAGGTTCTTGATCACCTGTCCTAATGCCTCTCCTTGGACTCATTGTCTCTCTTTTGCCTCCCACTGTGACTGAAGTGCCTTGGAATAACCTATTGCACAAAACATGCTGTAAAATCTAAGTCCAAGCTGCTGTTCAGATTTCAGAATGAAATAACATTTTGTAAGGTCTGACTACTAAGATTACTATTGAAATTGTTAGGATTTTGTGAAGGATAAGCCAAGGCCCCCTCTCCCTATTCAGTAGGAAAGAGTTGATGACTCTTCTTTGGGGTGATGTGGACTGTGCAAAGAAATCAATTAGTGATTTATGTCACTTGTTGTTTGTGGGACATTTTGTGCACTGAGGCAATCGAGCAAACTGCAGGGAAATCTGTACTGTAGGCAGCAGTTCCCATATTATAATATGTAACATAAGATGTATAAATTAATACTGGTCTGCAAAAAATATCTACCATTTTCCCTTTTGGTATTTTGCTAGTCCTGAGTAGAAGCACATGAATGCTACTAACTGCTGAATATCAAGTCATTTCATTTGCAAACCAATGTAGCTGTGACTACATGATTCATCCAGTATTTCTGTGTTAAAAGTGATTGTCTGTCAGTTTTTTTCATAAAACAGTAATTTGCTTGATACTGGAACAATAAAATGATGGTTGGAAAGGATAAGTAGGAACTGTAAAAAATGCGTAACCTTTGAAACTGCAGATACACGCATTATTAGTGATTTTCTTCTTTCCAAGTATTTTTATGGGACAATATAAATAGCAAACACTGCCCAGAGTTAATCCAGACTAAAATGAATGAGTTCAGTGCAAAAAAAAAGTCTTAAACAAGCAAAGGAGAGTGGAAAACACAAATTTGTCAGGGATAGATGGCATTTATCTCAGAGTGAATAGAAGGATACCTGTCTTAAACATCTGTAGAATTCCCTTGCTTGTTTTCAAAAAATGTCTTTGAATTATTTGTGATCGTCGGAGAAAGTAGATAGGATCACAATTTAATGGTTTACCTGAAAGGTGAACCTCCATCAATGTAGTAATCCTTCAGCTCTGTGTTTGTAAGTCATCCGAAATATTATGTTATGAACTAGATCAGACCTCCTCAAAATATTTTAAGAAGGTAGCCGAGACTCTAACTTATCCTATTTTTGAGGCAAATGTAAAGTGCCTTGTTCTAGAGGCAACTTGATTGGTCAAAGTACTTGACATTAGTCAAAAACACAACTTATTTGAACCCTCTAGTTAAAATACAATCAAAGAAAGAGGAATTTAGAATAACAACTACTGGAAAACTTAACAGAATAATAAATACAGTAACTATTACTAATTAACTGTTCCAATGTAGTAACATCCCAGAAAGACCCCTTGGCAAAAAGGACAATACAGAAAAATAGATTTGTCTTGCAGGTAACCCAGCAGCGGAGAGAAACCCCAGCTTCTAGCTGTAACCAAGAGAGGTAAATGTTAGCTGCTGCTTCTTTAAGCCCACAACAGCAACTGCTTAAAACAAGAGCCTAAAAATTTTTTAAAAAACAAGAAATCCAGGTCTGAGGGAGCTAGTTACACCCAGCCAGGCTACCTCCGTTGTTCCGATTTAACAAAAGACTCCATGGCCTCACAAGCTGTTTGCTCTAGTGATTTCAGCAGACTGCTTGGTACCTCTGCCTTACAACCTCGCTCCAAAAACAGAGCAGGACAAAATAACTTCGTAAAGTTACAGCATTGTCACACTTTGGAGTGAGGTTTGAAATCGGAGTATTTTGACCTGGAGGAATGAGTGCACCCGAATCAGAATTGAGCTCATATCGGTAATTATGCTTGGTCATCTGTTAATCTATTTTTAATTAACATATTTTGGTATTTAAGAAAATGTATGGCAACAAGTTGAGTAGGGCAGAATGAGGTTAGTTGTATGTTGCGTAATCCTGTTGATTAACTATAATTGCTTTGAATGTGTTATGACTAAAATTGCGGATAGTGAGCATTTTTATTTTAAGATTTTTTATAATTATATTTTATTCGAGGAAATTAAGCATTACATTCTGTCTTATTGTACTTTGAAACAGGAGGATTAATGAACTACTAATGATTCATACATAAACATATTTCTTTCATACTGATCTCGAAGTGGTAGATGTTTACTACCCTGCATTTACATTTAATTGTGCACAGATAATCAGATTTCATTTTTTAAAGCATTTTTTAAATGAGGCATTTAATAGCATCACTTTACACATTTGTGGGAATATTGACATGGTTTTGAAATTAAACATGGGTGTTAATAATATTTTAGAATCATGCATTTTATGAGATCTCCCAATTAAATAATTTTTAAAAAATAAATAATTGATCTCAGCCATTTTCTTAACCTTACTTATCCTATCGCGTTCCAAGAAAATCATATTGGGAGTGATAAATGGTAACTACCCTATAATATTACTCATCCTTGTACTCCAGTGTTTGCGAGAGTAAGGGATCCCAGCTTATTCTTTTGCGGACTATGTTTTTCACTCAACGTTTCATAAATTGGCTATCAAACAGTCCATTTATACCACTGCAGTGAATGTGTAACAACAATATTGTGCATTTTGAAAATAAAGCAGATCTGTCTTTTAAAATCGACACAAATCTTTCAAAATAGCTTCCAGAAGTCAAATGATTACCTTAGTGGATTCAGCTGGTATTGGGACTAGATTGTGCTTGCCTTAAAAATAAATCTCAAGAGATACTTTGTAATTCAGTGAACGTATTCAGGATAAACAAATTCTTTGATAGTGGCTCCCCTGGAGGTGTGAACATTTCTTACTACTTTTGACCAAAAACCTGACAGGACGAGAGCCATCCACCCTCCTAGCTGAGACAGTTAAAATGTTAATCACTTTGACTAGGTAACAACAGATGGATCTGTGTCCCAGACCTAGACGAGTCCAATAATGAAGCAGGATTAGACAGTTTTAGGTTAGCAGCCACTCCTAAGTCTTGAGCTGAATAGAAGTCCAGGTGTAAGCAACTGTTTTGTGCACAGACTGAGAAAACCATCTTGAAGCAATCACTGCTTCTCAATAGGGAGACTCGAAGGTATCCAGGACTGATATTAGAAGAGAAGAAACAGGAGCAGGAGTAGGCTATTTGGCCCCTCAAACCTGCAACTCCATTCAATAAGATTATGGCTGATTTTTCTGTGGACTGAGCTCCACTTAACACTTACCCGCCTGCTCGCTATAACCCTTAATTCCTTTACTGTTCAAAAATCTATCTATCTTTGCCTTAAAAACATTTAACAAAGTACCCTCAACTGCTTCACTGGACAGGGAATTCCACAGATTCACAACCCTTTGGATGAAGAAGTTCTACCTCAATTCAGTATTAAATCTGCTCTCTTTTATTTTGAGGCTATGCCCCCTAGTTATAGTTTCACCTACCAGTGGAAATAACCTTCCTGCTTCCATCTTATCTATTCCCTTCATGAAGTTATATGTTTCTGTAAGATCCTCCTCATTCTTCTAAATTTCAATGAGTATAGTCCCAATCTACTCTATCTTTCCTCATAAGCCAACTCTGTCACCTCTGGAATCAACCTACTGAATCTCCTTTGCATCCCCTCCAGTGCTAGTACATCCTTTCTCAAGTAAGAAGACCAAAACTGTGCACAGTACTTGAGGGGTGGTCTCACCAGCACCCTATACGGTTACAGCATAACTTCCCTGTTTTTAAATTCCATCCCTCTAGCAATGAAGGACAATATTCCATTACCTTCTGCACCTGCAAACCAACTTTTTTTGTAATTCATGCACAAGTACACCCAGGTTCCTCTGTACCGCAGCATGCTGCAACTTTTCACCATTTAAATATTGGTCCCTTTTGCTGTTAGTCCTACCAAAATGGATAACCTCAGATTTACCAACATTGTACTCCATCTGCCAGACCCTTGCCCACTCAATTAACCTATTTATACCTCCCTGCAGACTTTGTGTCTTCTGCACACTTTGCTGTACCAATCATCTTAGTGTCATTTGCAAACTTTGACACACTACACTTGGTCCCCAACTCTAAATCATTTGTGCAAATTGTAAACAATTGTAGTCCCAATGCTGATCCCTGAGGCACACCACTAGCCACTGATTGCCAATCAGAAAAACACCCATTTACCCACCACTGTTTGCTTTCTGTTAGTTAGCCAATCCTCTGCCCATGTTAACAGACTACCTGTAATGCCATGCACCTTTATCTTACGTAGCAGCCATTTGTGTGCCACCTTGTTGAATGTTTTCTGGAAGTCCAGATACATCATGTTCACTAGTTCCCCATTGTCCACTGCACTCAATGTCCTCAAAGAATTCCAGTAAATTAGTTAAACATGACCTGCCTTTCATGAACCCATGCTGTGCCTGGCCAATGGAACAATTTCTATCCAGATGTCTCACTTGATTATAGATTCAAGCATTTTCCCCAAGACTGAAATTAAGCTAACAGACCTATAGTTTACCCCCTTTTTTGTCTGCCTCCTTTTTTAAACACATCACATTTGCTGTTTTCCAATCTGTTTGAACTTCCCCAGAGTGCAGTGAATTTTGGTAAATTGCCACAAGTGCATTTGCTATTTCCCCCGCCATCTCTTTTAGTACCCTGGGATGCATTCCATCATGGCCAGGAGACTTATCTACCTTTAGCCCTGTCAGCTTGCCCAACACTGCCTCTTTAGCAATAATGATCACTTTTAGGTCCTTACCTGCCATAGCCTCCTTGTCATCAATTATTGGCATGTTATTTGTGTCTTCCACTGTGAAGACTGACACAAAATTCCTGTACTGAACTAGGCTACCAGCCACCAATTATTTGACAACAGAAACAATTGCAGAGTTTTTAACACCTTCGGTTTGGAAATAGAATCTTCAAGCGAGGCACACCTGTAATAATGTGAAATGATCATCTTCATACCTGCCTTTTAGCCTTACTTTAAATGGTTGTATCTGTATTTCAGCTGATAGCTGCGTAATCAAAAGTTGAAGTTATTGCTGAAAGTTATTTAAGTAATTATTTTTTTTTTCTTGTTTAAATCATAAAAGTGTGTTTCTGGTTATTTCCTAAATTTGAAGCTCTCATAAACTGTAAGGGACTGCAACAAACTTCGTACAAATTTGTAATTCACATAGCTGTGTGGATACACCAGTTGTGATTAAGGCACCCACCTGTGCTGTGATTGCCAAGGATGATGGACAGAGAGAAACTGATAAATGTATTGCTGTCAAATTGTATGTGATTCTAAGATTTTTAAGGCAGATGATTTTAAAAATATTTTGAGAACATTACTAGCCATATTCTCTGCAGCATATATATATGTTGAATGAAATACTTCAAGCACCTCTTAAAAATGCTGATTCTGAACAAAGTTACTGCTGGTTGACTAGAGAAATTGAACTTCTGGTCAAGAAAAAGGAGGAGGTATATGGCAGGTATAGACATCTGGGATTGGGTGAGTTCCTTGGAGTATAAGGACAGTAGGTGTATAGTTGAGGGAAATCAGGAGGGCAAAAAGGGACATGAGATAGCTTTAGCAAATAGGGAAAGGAGAATCCCAAAAAAAATTCTACCACTACATTAAGGGCAAAAGAGGACATTAACTAGGGAGATAATAGGGCCCCTTAGCGGTCAACAAGGCCGTTTATGTGTGGAACTGCTGGAGACGGGTGAGATACTAAATGAGTATTTCATGTCAGTATATATTGTGGAGAAGGATATGGAAACGAAAGGACTTGGAGAAATAACTCGTGATATTTTGAAAAGTGTTCATATTACAGAGGTGGTGGTGCTGGACGTCTTTAAATGTATAAAGCTGGATAAATTCCCAGGACCTGATCAAGTGCATCTCAGAACTTTGTGGGAAGCTAGGGAAGTGATGCTGGGCCCTTGCTGAGATATTTGTAACATTGCTAGCCACTGGTGAAGTGCTGGAAAATTAGAGGTTGGCTAACGTTGTGTTATTGTTTAAGAAAGGTAGTAAGGAAAAGCCAGGGAATTATAGACAGGTGAGCCTGATGTCAGTGGTGGGTAAGTTGTTGGAGGGGGTTCTGAGGGACAGGATTCAGGTGTATTTGGAAAAGGCAAGGACTGATTGGGGATAGTCAACTTGCTTTGTGCCTGGGAAGTCATATCTTGCTAACTTGATTGTGAGACTTTTGAAGAAGTCACAAAGAAGATTGAAGGCATAGTGGTGGAGTTGTCTAAATGGACTTCAGCAAGGCGTTCTGCAAGGTTCTGCAGACTGCTTAGCAAGGTTATAACATATGGAATCTAGGGAGAGCTAGCTATTTGGATACAAAATCGGCTTGAAGGTAGAAGACAGAGGGTGGTTTGTGGAGGGTTGCTTTTCGGACTGGAGGCCTGTGACCAGTGGTGTGCTGCAAGGTTCTGAGCTGGGTCCGCCTGTTTTTGTCATTTATATGAATGATTTGGATATGAATATAGGAAGAATGGTTAGTAAGTTTGCAGCTGACTCCAAAATTGGTGGCGCAGTGGGCAGTGAAGAAGGTTATTTCGAGTACAACGCGACCTTGATCAGATGGGCCAATGGACCGAGCAGTGGCAGATGAAGTTTAATTTAGATAAATGTGAGGTGTTGCATTTTGGTTAGGCAAATCAGGGCAGGACTTATACACTTAATGGTAAGGTCTTCGGGTGCAGGATTATATTTACTTGAAAGTGGAGTCGCTTGTAGACAAGGTAGTGAAGAAGCCATTTGGTCTGCTTGCCTTTATTGGTCTGTGCATTGAGTGTAGGAGTTGAGACATCATGTTGCAGAATATTGTGTTCAGTTCTGGTCTCCCTGCTGCAGGAAAGATGTTGTTAAACTTGAAAGGGTGTAGAAAACATTACAAGGATGTTGCTGGGGTTGGAGGCTTTGAGCAATAGGGAGAGGCTGAATAGGCTGGGGTTATTTTTACTGGAGGCTGATGGGAGACCTTATAGGGGTTTATAAAATCATGAGGGGCATAGATAGGGCGAATAGCCCGGGTCTTTTTTCCAGAGTAGGGACGTCAGAAACTAGGGCTTAAGGTGAGACAGGAAAGATTTAAATGTGACCTGAGGGGCATCTTTTTCACGCAGAGGGTGGTGGGTTTATGGAATGAGCTGCCAGAGGAAGTAGTAGAGGCTGGTACAACTACAACATTTAAAAGCCATCTGGATGGGTAAATGAATAGGAAGGGTTTAGAGGGATGTGGGTCAAATGGTGGCAAATGGGACTAGATTTATATAGGATATCTGGTTGGCACGAATGAGTTGGGCCAAAGGGTCTGTTTCTGTGCTGTAAGTTCTGACTATAACTTAATGAAATGCATATTCATTTGTTTTGCTGCAGTATTTTAAGAACTGAAAGTGTTTTCTAAAAATAAATGAACCATGTTCATTTTCTGAACAAGTACACTTTGCTTTATTTTCACAGGTCAGAATCAAAATTTAGTATACTTAGTTATTTGTGTGCACTGTTATTAAGACATTCTGCAATCATAGATCGACCATATTGTTAACTAATTAACTGAGGATTCTTAATAAAAATCAAGTAGTTCAGTTGACTGTTATTTAGCGTGAGTCTAGATACGTTCCATCATTGGTAATTAAGTGTGAGTCCAAAAGTGCACAGCCACCATTTTATCATTGAGAATTATGATCTCTAAATTTACATTTATCTCTGCATTTTAAATTTAAATTGAATCACATTTTAAAGTTGTACTTGTATTTAGGGGTTCAAATGGCAGTTCAGGTTACACTGCCAAAAATTCAAAACGTGAGCATCTTAATTTAATGTTTCCAGCAATCCATTTTTCATGATATCTATTTATATGTTATTTGTGGAAATCTGCTCGATTGTCGCCTGATAATGTTGTTAGACTACATCACAATCTTCCATTGAGGATTTGATCATGAACATCATTGCTTGATGTTTTTCATGATATTTATCATGTAACAAAATGGATTCAAAGCAGACAAAACCAGCTGAACAAAATATGGAGACAGTGGTCAGTCAGAAAATTATACATAGAAACATAGAAAATGGGTGCAGGAGTAGGCCATTCGGCCCTTTTGAGCCTGCAGTACCATTCAGTCTGATCATGCAATTTCAGTGCATCATTCCTGCCTTCTCTCCATATCCCTTGATCCCTTTAGCCTGAATATACGAAATGAACTAGCCACAACAGCTTTCTGTGGTAGAAAATACCACATGTTCACAACTCTCCCATCTTGAAATTTACATTAAGCTTTGTTGGAGCATTTTATAAAGCCAGAAGATCAGAGTGAGAATGGAAGAGGAAGTTCGAATGAGGTTTAAGATCAAAGTATTCACTCACGACAGCTGACACCACATCGAACAGAAAATGGATTGTCTTGGACTGGAAAATAAAATATAAATTGTCGTCTTAAGGATTATTTGTGGTCTGGATAATTATCAGGAAAGCAATGAATGAGAAGGTGTTCGCCCAAGTTCTTTCGATATTGACAACAGTACTGTGAACCTTGACTTGTTCTTTTTTAATTTGTGTATATTTTAAAAGTTCACAGAATTTACATTGTGTTCCTTCAGAACAGAATTGTTTAACAGCTTTTCCTTTGCTTCATACGGGTAAATTGTCAGTGTGCACTTATTTTCTGTTTGCACATGAACATCCTTAGAATGATGTTGACAAAAGCAATTTGCTGTAAAGTTTGCAGTATGATCAGGGCTGCTGCAGAAAAAAGCATGAAGCTGGTAGGCCCTGTCCAGTGGTCAAATGCAAAGACTGAATAGTGTCCTTTTCTAATAGTCAAAAAGAATACATGAGCAGATGTTCTACATTCAGCCTTTTCTGCATTCTTGGGAAACCCTTCCAATCAAAATCAATTTGCTTCATTTTTTTTAGTGAGAATTGAAAAGTTGACCAATCAAACTTGACTTTGTACGGTTGCGTACATGATTTCTTCCCAATATTTCTCTGCAAGCTGTGATTGTAAGTCACATTTGATGTTTTTGAATTTTATTTCTTCCCTGACCATGTCTTAAAGTAGAGAGTCTTTCTATTCAGTTAAATGGATCCCGATTATCAAAGTGGAATTGGTCATTTTAAAAAATTAAATTGCAGCAAACTTTGTTTTGATCAGCACCTTATGAACTGGCATATTCGATAAATCGACAAAAATTATACACCTGAAATACTGGAACTTTACAGTGTTATCACGATCTCTCCGATGCCCGAACATCCAGTTGAAAGTGCAAATGAGAAGCTGTCTTCAGTAAGTTTTATTTAAGGTAAAATTGCATGATTATTTACATGATCTGTGCTGCAAGTGAAGTATAACAGTGATGTGTAGACAACCTGCATTGTATTTCTAATATTTAGTGTGTTTTTGTAAAAACACTATGTGGATCTCTTGATCAACCGGAATATTTGATCAGCTGGCACTCTCCTGGTTCGATAGGTGCTGGTTAACAAAAAAAAGTTTGCTGAACACGTGCTAAAAATTCTTGTTCATTTTTTTGCTGCTGCTTGTAGCTACTTTGCTGTAATGGTATGATTCTAACATTTATATCATGCCATCCATTGAAGTATGGGCAAGCAGAGGATTTCAAGGTAGGCAGGCAGTCAGTAACACCTAGAGGAACAAATGAACAGAGTCCTAAGGCTGGCATTTTCAAAGAGCGGTTGACATTTAACTTTTATGTAAACCATATGATGTTTGGCTGGGAGAACAAAGTACAGAGGTAAATTTGTGGAAAGTGCAAAGTGGGCGGGAGGATGAATTCACTAGGTTTGAAAATAATTCAATCAGTGAAATCAAACTTGATTGATTAATAACTGCTGTAAAGGAGTTTGTTCCAAGTGCTAAAATTGAGAAAAACTGTAACCTTTTTAAACAACCTGTACCATACCTAGCTCGTTATTTAAGAGACTGTAGCAGATGGAAAGTAGGAAACTAAGACTATACGATGTAGGAACGGAAGTAGGCCAATCAGCCCATCAAGTCCCCTCTGCCATTCCTCAGCTGCATTTTCTGTCATTTCTCTATGGCCTTTGACTCCCTTGATGATTTAAAACCTGTCCATTTTAGCATTTAATATGCTTAATGTCCTTGCCTCCAAATCCCTCCGAGAGAAGAAATTCCTCTGTCTTAAATGTATGACTCCTTATTCTGAGATTAAACCTCTGGTCCTAGACTGCCTCACAAGGGGAAACTATGTTTCCGCATCTATCCTGCCAAGTCCTGGAAGAATCTTGCATGTTTTGATAAGGTTGCCTCTCATTCTTCTATATTCGAAGGAGTGCAGGCCCAATCTACTCACGCTCTCCTTCCAAGAAAATTCCTCCACAACTGAAATCAACTTCGTAAACTTACTCTTGAATGCCAGTATATCTTATATGGGATAAGATGCTAAAACTGTTCAGTATTTCAAGTGTGGCCTGACTAGTGCCTTGCATAGTTTTGGCAATACTTTCATACTTTTACAGTCTCTTCCCTTTGAAGTAAAGACCAACATTCCATTTACCTTTAGGGATTCTATGGTTAGCATCTAAAGTGCAGAAAGAGGCCATTTGGCCCATCAATTCTGCATTGACTCTCCAGAGAATATCCTTTCCCATTCCTGTAGCCCCACATGGTGTTTTTAACATAGCTAATCTGACATTCCTCGACACTATGGGGCAGTTTGTTTTTAGCGCTGCCAATCCACCTAATATGTCCATCTTAGGACTGTGGGAGGAAACCCATGCAGACACTCCACACAGACAATGGCCCAAAGCTGGAATTGAACCCGCGTCCCTGGCACTGTGAGGGAGCAGTATGAACCACTGCTCCTGTCATCTGCTGAACTTGGATGCTACAACTTAATGGGCGAGGATTCTCAAATCCCTGTACTATGACTTTATTGCAGTCTTCATTGAAATGATAATCAGCTCCTCTCTTGTTTATTATATTCCTAAAGGTAAAATTTATTGGATTCTGAGGTCTAAGTTAGTACAATTAGGGTCCTGAAAAGAGACAGTAATTTATTAATCATAATTAATTACTTAGTTAAGAAAATAAAAATGATTAGTCAAGTACCATTTTGCAGTTGCAGAATATGGAAGCTTCTGGATGCAATGTGCTCTGGCATAAATCTGTATGCAGCAAGTCTTTGTAGGTTGAGCAGCTTACAGTTTAAGGGGATTGTGGCTGTTCTCTCCAGCAAAGAGCAGGAATCCAGAATTTAGTGTTCCCTTGTGCCAGGGTTTGTGACCTCTATTCAGGACTGAAGAGGAATTACAGTGCAAGGGAAGGATCTCATCATTTTGGTCCATATAGGTACCAATAATATAGGCAGGGCATGAAAAGAAATTCTGCACAGTCAGCATGAAGAACGAGGATCCAAATTATAAAGTAGAATCTCAAAGGTAATATGCCTGGCCCTCATGCAAACAGAAATTGGACAAATAAGAAATTAATATGTTGCTCAAAGACTGGCGTGCTAAAAATGGGTTCTGATTTGTTGGGCACTGGCACCGATACTGGGGAGAGTTGGTGCACAACCTTTTGGGGTGGTTTCTATACCTGAACAGTGCTGGGTCCAATGTACTAGCACCTTGCATTACTAGGGAAGTAGAGAGAGTTTTAAACTAGTACTGGGGCCAAGGCATCAAGTTTTTGAAGATGTGTTAAATCAAAAATGAGAGGAAGGTAGTAATATTGGAAGCACTACCTCTGGTGTGCCAGGAAGGAATAGAGTACAGATCTAAAAGTAAATCAACATTAGGCTAAAGGTTACAAAGAGAGGTTACAAGAGAAGAACAGGTGAGATGACCCAGTGGTAGGCAATCAGCATCACAGAGGAGCAGGTGAGATGAAGACCCCCGCACAAGTTAGGTCCTTGCGCTATGTTTAATATTGTTTAAATGAGAGCAAGTAAGCTAAGGATAATTTAAAAGTAAGTCTTGACAAGGAAACTTGGTTTGGTGGAATGCTCCCCCTATGGAATTTTGAGCACTTAGTGTGTCCAAGGTAACCATGTGTGCAGCAAGTCTATCGAGTTACAATTATTAGAAGCTTGCATTTTGGATCTGGAGTTGACTAGAATCACTATGGTAGTACCAGCTACGCAATACCACCTCTTTCTCTGACAGATTTTCTGTTTTGGAAACTTCTTTGAATGCTCTCTCAGGGTGGTTCTACTGATGGATAGGGTGGGGTGGGATGGAGTAGGGTGAGGTGAGGCGAAGATGTGGAGGAGAGGGAGAGATGAAAACAAGTGCGAGAACAATAGTGATGGGAGTCCTATTGTCATTTACCTTGTGCCATCATTAAACTTGCAAGGGTGTTTTCTAGTCAGGGAGTTGATTACAAGTTAGTTTGAGGGACGGGGGGAGATTAAAATTGAGTGGCGGGGAGTCAAGTTGTGAAAGATGGAAATGAAAGGTAGAAAGCAGAAGTGGAAGGCAGAGGAAACCAGGGCTGGCAGCAAATAAGGCTGGGGTACAAAAGAGTCCAAAGTGTCAAAAAATAAATCTAAAGCTATCATATGTGAATACGTAGGACAAACCAAAGGCTGAAAACATTAGTGGAAGTTGTCTATAATCCAACAGTAGTGGATGGCATTAAATAGGAAATCGGAGAATGCATGAAACAAGGGTGCAACAGTAATCATGTGTGATTTTAATCTGCATACCAGCTGTAAACCGCATAGTGAAGGCACCCCTGGATAGCAGTGACTGCAATGTCTCGAAGTGTCACATACAGTGTGAGAGAGAGAATAATGGGTCCAACACTGTATTTTAAACTTAAATAAGGCCCTATGAGAGCATGAAAGCAGAATTAGCTGAAATGAGCTGGCAAATTAGGTTAAGGGATAGGCCAATACAGATATAGTGACAGATATTTAAAGAAATATTTCAGATTGCACAGAATATGTACATTCCAGGTGGAAAGAAATATTCAAATGGAGGACCTCCCATCCGTGGTTATCGAAAAAAAGTGTCTTAAATTTAATGGAAGAACCGTTTCTAAAAAAAAACACAGGTGAGTGGTTGGTCAGAAGATTTAACAGAATGTCAATATCAGCAAAGATTGACTAAAACATTAATAAGGAAGAGAAAATTCAAGTACAAGAAAACAACTACCTAGAAATGTAACAGGTAGTAAGAGTTTCTTTCGATATTTAGAAAGCAAAAGAGTTAACAGTGAGCATTGTCCCTTTTGGAAAGTGAAGCGGTGGAATTAATAAGAGGAAGCTGTAAACAGGAAATTGAAGGAACGGAGCAACTTAAGAAAATTACTATCACCAGGGAAGTGGTACTGATAAAAGTTGTTGGGAGATGCAGGCTGATGAGTTCCTGTGACAAAGAGGATTTCACCCAAGGTTATTAAAAAAAAAGAGATAGTTGATGTATTGGTTCTAATTCCCTAAGTTCCGAAAAGATTCCATTAGATTAGAAAAGAATGAATGTAACTCCTTTTAGTCACAAAGGAGACTTACAATAATATTGGGAGGACTTGAATATTGCAAGTGTGAGGGAATAATGTACAAGCAAGGTTTTTTTTTAAGAAACAGAAGAAGCCGAGAGATGACTTGATTGATAGATTCAAAACAATGAGGGGCTTGAATAGACTATACGAGGAAAAGCTGCATCCCCAAGTGGAGACACCAATTACTGGAGAAATCAGAGGGTATTGAATGTCTGGAATCTGCTGCCCAGTTTGGTGGTTGAGGTAAAAATCCACATCTCATTTAAAAGGAACCTGGATCTACATCTCAAATGCTGTAACTGTTAGACTACAGCCGACATGCTGGTGAAAGCGATTAGAATGGGTTAATGGCCTCTTTCTGTGCCGTAACCTTCCTATAAAATACTTCTGGCTATCCCTATCCCATTTCTAGTCTCTACATCAGACCTATTATCTTCTGTCATCAGCCTTGAAGAAGGGTCACTGGACTTGAAATGTTAACTCTGGTTCTTTTTAAACTTTTTTAAATTCATCACGGTTGCTAGACCAGCACTTATTGCCCAGAGTTAAGAGTCAACCACATCGTGGGTCGAGGGTTACATGTAGCCCAGACTGGCTAAGGATGATCGTTTACCTCCCTAAAGGACATTAGTGAGCCAGATGGGCTTTTCCGTCAATCAACAGTAGACTCATGGTCATCATTAGACTTTTAATTCCAGATGTTTACTGAATTCAGAATCAACCATCTGCTACGATGGGATTCAAACCCAGGTCCCCAGAACATTACCTAGATTAATAGTCCAGCAATAATACCATGAGGCTGTCACCTTCCCTGTTAATTTCTCTCCACACGTCAGACCTGCTGAGTTTCTCCAGCAATTTCTGCTTATATTTTTATCTTGTTATCCTTTGTCCTAAATAGATTAGGATTACAGATTCATGTCTGACTTGAGTTCAAAGAATTTTTCACAAACACTGACATTTTGCAGGTGAGCTGTTCAATGTTTTTGGTTGACAAGTGTCCTTCGTTACTGTTGGATTCAAGTTTGCAATTGGTAATTTACTGATCTTAGGTGGTTTATATCACCCCCAGATCCCTGGTTCGAGATACTGGATTTACTTAGGAAATGTGAAATGAAGAAGGCAGTAGACAGGTGTTTAAGGGCAAAAAAAGCTGTGCTTATTTACAATATGAAAGGTATTAATTAAGTGAAATTAACACAGTGAATTATACAGAAGACAGTAATACTATTCAGTATACTATTTGCTAGATTAAACCCTATTAGAACTTAAATAAGGGTTTTAATCACTGAAACTTTAATCAGGCTTCCTACCCTTGGGATTCCATGCAATGTCACCACCCGCCTTGTCGTCCCTGATAGCTGGGTCGGACACTTTTGGGGTCTCGGGAGTTTAAGCTCATCACTGAGGAAAATGAGATTTTGAAGTACAGCTCGCTGTTCCTGTTTGCTGTATGCAATGCCTTGAAGACTATAGACTGCGAAGGCCTAAGGTCTGAGTTGAGTCTGCTCATATGGTAGGATGCGTAGTGGATCTGTCGGGTAAGTACTTGGTTTTCCTTATTCTCTGTGATTTTGTGGGCTCAGTTTTTATCTCAGGATGTGACTGAGTCCTTGTAACCTCAGTTGGGTCAGTGGTCTTCAGAGTTTATCAGTTCTTAGGTCTGCTGATCGTGGTTGGTTGCCGTTCGTTCCCCTGGTTCGGAACAGGCCTGTGTCGGTAACTTTTGGAATTGCTCTAGGGGTTTGCTCCTTCTAGAGATAGCTCTTGGAAATAGCTGCTGGTATCAGCTGTTGGAATTCTTCTGGAGATAGCTCTTTGGAATTCTGCTCTGAGGATAGCTCTAGGGGATCACTCTCGTGGCTAGCTGTTTGGTACTGCTCTGGGGATTGCTCTTTGGAAAGCTCTCAGGGATAGCTGCCTCAGGTGAGGTTGGGACCTGCAATTATACTAATTGTGAGCCCCTTATCTTTGTGCCAAATCGGTGCTTGCCGTTATGTTACTGGTGTTCCTTTTAAAATCAGTTGGTTTCCCTGATGGTTACGAGTATCTCTGAGTGGATTTTGATTGAAGTTGAATGTCCAGGATCTCTGAATGGATTTCAATTGAAGTTGAATGCAAAGTATTTTTGTAGGCTCCATACTGTCTTACCTAGTTAGCATTTCGCTTGAGTGTGTTAGGCTTGGTTGATTGTTCTCTTAGAGTGGAGATGTAACCTAGAATTCAAAGCTGAACCATAGCCCCAGCCAGAAATCATTCTGGCTCTGTTGTATGTCTGTAGCCTGAGCCCCGGATTTTGTCCAGCATTTTAGATGTTAGAAAAGTCCAGGGCCTTGTCCGGTATTTTAGATGATGGAGATTTTTGCTCAATCCTACATTGTTATGTACTGCGAATATGTCAGTATGGTATCATTTAATCCTCAGGTCTTTTACCATAATTTGTTGCGTATACTTCCATTCATGATCTTGATCCATATTTATCTTTCATTTAAACTTTGCTGGTGGCACTGTTCAGAATAAATTTGTCATAATGTAGCATAATAGTCTAATGCATTCACTTGGAGTCAATGCAAATATAACTTTTGCATATTCATTTGATTTAACTGGGTGTGAGTGCTCCAATATATATTGAATAAATTGTTTTTATCCAGACTGTTTGTTTACTTGGACTGAAGCCAATTTCATTTGACTGGAGGTTCCTGTTTCCCTTTTTGAGACAACTATTTATTTATGAGACTAGGGTCAAATTTAGGTCAAACAGGGTAGGAATTGTAAGTTCCTTCTCTAAGGAACATTTGTGTATCAGTGGACATTTAAAAAAGTCAACAATTCATGATCGTTTTTGTTTAGTTCTTATTGTTTTTTTAGGCAATGAATCTAAATTCTCAGTATATTCTGGTGGGATTTGAGTTTGTGTTCTCTGGAATATTAGTTCAATCCTTTGGATCACTATTTCAGTAATTTAGTCTTTGCTATACCATTTTACTTTTATTTGTTGGTTTCTTGAGCATGAGTATGCTATTTGTCTCCTATAGTTCCAGTGTTGTGATTGCTTTTGAAATCTGTCAAGTGAGAATGCAGTGGTTAAGTTAATGTCATTTTAAGGTAATGACATTTCAAAAGTACTTCACTGCTTTGAGATCTGTTGAAGTCCTGAATGATTAAAACTTTTCTTTCTTCTCATCCATGCTGGTTTGCAATGTGATGCCAACAGCTTCTGTTCAATTCCTGCACCAGCTGAGGTTACCATAAAGCACTGTCCCCCACAGCCTCTCCCCTCAGCTGAGGCATCGTGACCCGCAGGTTAACTGACCACCTGTCATCTCTGATAAGGGAGCACCTCTATGGTCCTCTGGCTCTGTGACGACTTTATCTTTGTTGTCTCTCACATGCGTATACTGCCCTTTCTCAAGTGCTCACTTTTGAATGTGCTCTCCCTCTTTTATTGTCCTGTCAAATGTTGTGTTTAGCATGCTTTTGGTGTTGTGTGTTTGTCTCGTAGTTGATTGCTATTTATGAAAATCATTTGATTTATGAAAATCTTTTGAGTCAATGAATCAAAAGTGACCAGGAATGAAACCAACAAATGGGGAAACCATACAGACTTAAATTCTAACTTCAACATGTGACATAAATAATTAACTTATCACTCTTGGCATCTGCAGTAAAACAGGTACACTCTGATTTTAAAAGAAACAGCCATTCTGTGATTCATGTCTCAGGGCAAAACAATGATTAGTCATAGACGCCTGCTTATTTAAATTTTAAACAAGGTTTGAAAGTTAACTGCCACTCATCAACTGTTGTATTCTCCATAGCGATGCCTCTACCAATCAGAGTCTACCAATCAAAGCTGTCCTCTCATAGAGGATAAACTTTTGTTTTATATTTGACACTTCTTGTGAATTGTCCTAGTAATTGCAAGACAATGGTCTGCAAAAAAAAAATTGTCAATGCTTTTTTGCAGCAATATGTTACTCAAAATTCAGTTAGCATGGTGCTGAGTTGTCTGTTTTGTTGTTTGGGTTCTGGTCTGTTCCTTTGCTCCAAGTGACCCTTGATCCTGCCTGACTTGCAATCAAGCAGTAATGAAGAAAATAACAAAACTAAAGAGTGATGAAAACATGAGGAAAAAAGTTAACAAGAAAATTGCTAGACTTGCTAATATATTGCCAGCTTATGTTTATAGCTGCCCATTATATATTGCTAGCAATTTCTTGACAACATGTTAAACCACTGCTCTATTCTTCTCTGGTTCCCTCATCTACCTTAATCAATGAATGACATCCGACTTTCCACTGTAAAGGAATGGTTCCTGACTTGATTGACCTTTGGCAGATTACTGTTAGAGTTTCTGTAGTTGTTGAGACTGTCATTACGTTTTGAGGTTGGTTGGCTCGTCGAGCTGGTTTGTTGTTCCGCAGATGTTTCGTTACCATTCTTGAAAACATCATCAGTGCAGCCTCCAATGAAGCGTCGGTGTGTTTTCCCGCCTGGTTTTTAAACTCTGGAGTCTGTCGAGCTGGATTGCTTCACTTCCGGTTTTCCTTCGTAGTGGGGTGTATATGGGATCGAGTTCTCTGTGTTTACTAATGGCTTTCTTCGTGGAGTGCCAGGCTTCTAGGAATTCCCATGCCTGTCTCTGCTTAGCTTGTCCCAGGATTTTGTTGTTGCCCCAGTCGAATTGGTGGTTCTCCTTGTCCATGTGGATTCAGATGAGTGAGTGTTGGTCATATCTTTTTGTAGCCAGTTGGTGTTCGTGTACCCTTGTTGTTAGTTTCCTTCCTGTTTGTCTGATATAGTGTTTCTCACGGTCTCTGCAGGGGATCTTATAGATGACATTGGTCCTGCCCATGGCGGGGAGTGGGTCTTTAGTTTGGGTGAGCAGTTGTCATAGGGTTGTTGTGGGCTTGTGTGCCGCTCTGATGCCTAGCAGTCGTAAGAGTCTGGTGGTTATTTCCGATGTGTTCCTGATGTAGTGTGATGAGTGTGTCGGAGCAAGTAGTATCTTCCTGATGTTCGTGTAGGCATCTTCTGACCCAGTTTTTTGGATATCCATTATCCTTGAAAACCTGGAGGAGGTATTCTTCTTCCTCTTGGCATAGTTCTGTGTTGCTGCAGTGTGTTGTGGCCCACTTAAATAATGTTCGCATGCAGCTTCGTTTGTGTGTGTTGGGATGGTTACTGTTGAAGTTCAGTACCTGGTCCGTGTGTGTGGCTTTTCTGTGTACTTTCGTTTGGAGTTCCCCATTTGTCTTGTGCTCTACCATGACGTCCAGGAATGGGAGCTGTTTGTTCTTCTCCTCTCTGGTGAATTTTATTCCGGTGAGGGTGTTTATAAGTTTCTGTGTCTCCCCTAGTTTGGTCCGTTTAATGATGACAAAGGTGTCATCCACATAGCGTATCCATAGTTTTGGTTAGATTAGCGGCAGACTTTCTAGTCTTTGCATCACTGCCTCTGCTATGAGTCCGGCGTTAGGACAATGATCCCATGGGTGTCCTGTTGATTTGTTCGTATGTTTGACCGTTGAAAGTGAAGTGGGTGGTGAGGCATAGGTCCAGTAGTTTGAGCATGTTGTCCTTAGAGATGGTTTTACTGGGGTCTTGCTCTTGTTCCAGCAGTGCTGTCATTGTTTCCCTTGCTGGTGGTATATCTATTGATGTAAATAGGGCAGTGACGTCAAATGATATCATGGTCTCCTCGTTGTCTATCCTTATGTCTTTGATGGAGTTGAGGAACTCTTGGACTGAGTAGATTGAGTAGGGTGACGTGTTGACTAGTTGCCTCAGTCTCCTTTGTAGTTCCGTGGGGAGACTATGGGTCTAAGGGGTACTTCTGGCTTGTGCACTTTTGGGAGGCCGTAGAATCAGGGTGTGTTGGTTCCTTCGGGTTTCATTCTTAAGAAGTCTGCTTTGTTGATTTGTCCTGTCTGTTTAAGTCTTTTTAGCGTGTAGAGGATTTTGTTGCCTAGTTGTGGTGTCGGGTCAGCTTGTACTGGTCAGTATGTGTTTTTGTCGGCGAGCAGTGCCTGTGCCTTGGAGATGTAGTCCCTTTTATTCAGTATTACTGTCATGCGCCCTTTGTCTGCGGGTAGTATTGTAATGTTCTTGTCCTTCTTCAGTCGTTCCAGGTCCTGTCTTTCCAATGTGTTGAGGGTGTTGAGTTCGCTCCTTCTGGTTAGTGTTGCGATTATTGTCTGTCTTATTGTTTGTTGTGTTTCCTCATTGATATTGTTGGTCCATAGTGTGGCTTCCAGTGTGGCTAGAATTCAGTTTTGTTGGCGTCCCTGTAGTTGTAGTTCAGTCCTCGGGTGAGAACGGCTTTTTCTGTGTCTGTCAGTTTCCTGTCAGAGAGGTTTCTTACCCAGGTGCCTGTTCTGTTGTTGTCGTTTTTGTGGGTAGGTGTGGCTAGCTTGTCTTGAAGGGTCTGTCTTTTCTTGGCTGTTGTGGTCTGTTGGCTGATGTTGATGTCTTGTTCCATGTCCGTTGTCCAGTCTTGATTGGTAGCTTCCAGGAATAAAGTTTTTATGTCATTATGTTTGTTTTCTCGTTTTCTCGTTTTTGGTTTGGAACTGGATGTTGAAGTTCATATTTCATCTTTGAGCACCAGCTTGCATTGGAAAGGAAGACACAACAAACAAACTAATATTTGCTTGTGGGAACTGGCCTGGGGAAAGTGGATTTGAATAGGTCAGTCGAGGGTGGGACAATGCTAGCCAGTAAATGACAGAGAATGCTGAAAAAGAAAGAGAAACCATAGTTTAAACTGGTTTCGTCTGGGTTTTGGGCAGCAGTCTGCATGCGTGAAAACTGTTTAGAGTTTTACTCCCTCTAGTTTTACACTCAGTTACAGAATTGTTGAAGGTTTTGAGGAAAGAACCCCAATCTCTAAGACACAAGTCTCCAGCGATCTGCAGAAGTTGCATGAATTAAATCGGTGACTTTGAAATTCAAGGAAGAAATGATTCTGTGTACCTGGTGTGCAACACATTGTTCATGGATTTCTGAAGGCCTAGTACCTATTGTGAAACTGTTGAACTAGCAAATTACAGTTCTTATTTTTCATTTAATGTATCCTTTAACTGTGTTTGTCCATACACCTGCGAGTGAGTGAGTAGGTGTTCAAAGAAGATTGGTCTTAGTCATAGATATTAAGTAGATTGCCTTGTTCCTTATCCATGTTCTGCTAAAGTTATGTTAATAACATATTTTTTGTTCAAGTATAAATTCAGTGTCTAATACTTGTAAAGTCTGGTCAGGAACAGTTGGGCGGTTGAGGGTCTTTAAGTTTTACTGTGATGTGCATCCAGGATAGAAAGACCAATTTGATTTGGTCTGTTGTCCACGTGTCATAACACAATGTTCTCGGATACTTCCTATAAAATCCTGGGATGGAAAATATTTGGTTCTGAGGATTTGTTACAAACTGCATTGTTTTCTTCATTACTTTTCAATTCCTCATAATAATGGTAATGAGTTCATGTCCCTGATTCAAAACCTACGATGGATGCAGTGGATATCAGCATGTTACTGTAAATATTGATGGAAAATTGTTGTTTAACATATTTACCATTTAGCGTGCTTCCATTGTCAGTTTTTAAGTAGCCACATTCCTCTTTATTATCCTCTCTTCATAACATAATAATTGCTAATAGTGAGATTGCAGGGCTAACATGCTCTCTCAAAAGCGAAAGGTGAGATCAACAAGTGCAGAGAGCCCCAGATATCGAGAGATATACAGGATTTGATGATGAAAAAAAGGAAAGCTTATGACAGATAACATAAGATCTTAAAACAACAGATGCCTAGAGAGGTATAGAAAGTACAGAGGCTTACTTAAGAAGTTAAGACCGTGAAGAAGGGACATGGAAAAATGCTGGTGGGTAGCATTAAGGAAAATCCAAATGTGTTTTAAGTCTATTCGAGGAAAAGAGAATAACTACGGAAAGTGCGTGGAGTTTGAAAACAGCTCAGGTTTTAAATTAGTACTTTGCAGATGCACTTCGGTAGAATTAAGTTCACCTTGGAGAGGCAAGGATTAATCAAAGATATTCAGCATAGCATTGTCGGGGAAGTCGTGTCCAACAAATTTGATTTGAATTTTGAGAATATGACTGGTGTATTTATGTGTATGTATGTATATATATATATATATAAGAGAGGTGCAGTTGATGCAGTCCACATGGACTTGCATAAGGCTTTTGTCAAGGTCTCATGTGGCAGACTGATTAAGAAGCTAAGAGCTTGTGGGATTCAGGGTAATTTAGCAAATTAGATCCAAAATTGGCTGAATGGCAGGAAGCAGAGGCTGATGTTTGAAAGAAGTTTTTGAGATTGGCAACCTGTGTCTAATGGTCCATCACAGGGTTTGGTACTGGAACCTTTGCTGTTTGTGTACGTAAATGATCTAGATGACGTGAAAATTGGTTGTGTGGTAAATAGCAATGATGAAAGCCTTAGACTAGAAGATGGTATAGATGTGCCGGTCAGGTGGGCTAAACAGTGGCAAATGGAGTTAAATCCTGAAAAGAGAGTGGTGATGCATTTTGGGAAGACCATCAAGGCGAGGGAGTACACATTGAATGGTAGGATAACAAAGTGCAGAGGATCAGAGGCTCCTGTGGCTGTCCAAAGATCCTTGTGGGCAGCAGGAAAGGTAGCTAAGATGGTTAAGACAACATTTGGGATACTTGCCTTTTTTTTTTGAATACAAGAGCAAGGAGGTTATGTTGGAGTTGTAATATAGCATTAATTTGGCCACAGCTGGAGTAGTGTGAGCAGTTCTGGTCACTATACTATAGGGAAGAATGCGATTGCATGAGAAAGGGTGCTGCAGAGATTCACCAGGATATTGCCTGTGCTGGAGTGATTCAGCTGTGGAGAGAGACTAGATGGGCTGGAACTGTTTTTGTTAGAGCAGAGAAGGAATGGGGGTGGGGTGGCGGTGGTGGGATCTGATTGAGGTGCACCGGGTTCTGAGGAGCAAAGACTACTAGAAAGGGAGAGACTTTTTCACTTAAGTAGAGGAGTCATAACTAGGGATGCAGTTTTAAGGCAAAGAGCAGGGGTTTAGAGAGGAGGAAGTATTTTTCATATTGAGGGTTGTGGGTATCTGGAATACATTGCCTAAAAGGATAACAGAAGCAGCCACACTCCATACATTACAGCACTATTTAGATCAACACTTCAAATGCCATGGTATTCAAGGCTCTGGGCTAAGATTTTTTCATTATTCACTTTGTGTTGTGGGCTCCACTGGCTGGCCAGCATTGATTGCCTATCCCTGGTTTCCTTGAGAAGGCATTGGTGAGTTGCCTTCCTGACCTCTGCAGTCCGTCTGCATTAAGTAGACCCACAATACTGGGAGGAAATTTAGAATATTTAGAATCCCTACAGTGTGGAAACAGGCCCTTCGGCCCAACAAGTCCACACCGATCCTTGGAGCATCCCACCCAGACCCATCCCCCTATAACCCACACATCCCTGAACACTATGGGCAATTTAGCACGGCCAATCCACCTAACCTGCGCATCTTTGGACTGTGGGAGGAAACTGACGCACCCGGACGAAACCCACGCAGACACGGGGAGAATGTGCAAACTCTGCACAGATGGTCACCTGGGGCTGGAGTCGAACCCAGGTCCCTGGCGCTGTGAGGCTGCAGTGCTAACCACTGAGCCACCGTGCCGCTCTAAAACAGGAATTAATTCTGGGATTTTGACTCAGTGGTTATGCAGGAACAACAGTATATTTTCTGGTCAGAATGGTGAGTAGCTTGGAAGAGAAAGTGCAGGTGGCGGTGTTCCCATGTATCTGCTGCCCATGTCTTTCTAGATGGAAGTGATTGTGGGTTTGGAAGGTGCTGTCTCAGGATCATTGGTGAATTTCTGCTGTACATCTTATAGATAGGCCACCCTGCTGTTAATGTGCATTGATGGTGGAAGGAATAAATGTTTGTGGATGTGGTGCTAACCATGTGAGCTGCTTCGTCTTGGATGGTGTTAAACTTCTTGAGTGATGTTGGAGCTGCACTCATTCAGGCAAGTGAGGAGTTTCCTGTTGCCGTCCTGATTTCTGCCTTGTAGACGGTGACAGGCTTTGAGGAGACAGGCAGTGAGTTACAGCAATATCTGTTACCTCTGAGCTGTTCTTGTAGCTACTGTGTTTATGTGGTGAGTCCAGTTGCGTTTCTAGTCAATGATAATCCCCAGGATGTTAACTCTGAGGGATTCACCGATGGTAATTCCATTGAATGTCAAGGGGCAGTAGTTAGATTGGTTCGATTGCCTGACATTTGTGTGGCGTGAATGTCACTTACCCCTTTTCAACTTAAGCCTGGATATTGCCTAGGACACTACCCTGAGGAACTCCTGCAGAGATGTTCTGGAGCATAGGTGACTGACCTTCAACAACCATAGCCATTTACACATGTGCCAAGTACATTCTAGTTTTGTTCGGGCTCCTTGTCACCTCACTTGGTCGAATGTGGCCTTGATGTCAGGGGCTGTCACTCTGATCTCATCTCTAGAATTTAGCTTTTTACCCATGTTTGAACCAAGGCTGTAATGAAATGTACTGTTTGTATGTACAAAGGAAACTATTGAGAGAATGGGAACTTTGAACATAGAGGGAAAAATGTGATTTAATGCAGTTGTCAGAATGATAGCTAGCTTATTAATGATAAAGATTGATTTACGTTACCAAACAATTTTAATGACATCAGAAGGCTTTCTCAAACTTTTATGCGATGTGATTATTTTGGAAAGCTTAAAATTCTACAAGGCTGGTGGCACATTGTCCTAAAAAGCTTCTAAAAAGCACTGGAAAATTCAACCATGGGAACTACTAGTGAGAGAAGGTACTCCTCAAGTCATAGATTCTGTCTCTGCTGATTTTGCTGTTCCTCCAAGATGGAATCTTTGATTGGAGGTGCTGCATGGGCAGGAGACTCAGGAGTGAAAGCTTTCTTCCAGTGGTTGTTCTGTAATACAGTTTTTGAGCAACCACTTGATGGAAAAACGTCATCTAGTCATTACCTGCTGATAAAACGTTGTAAGCATTCTCTACAGGACAGTTAAAGACTCCTGACAAGAAAATGAAAACATAGTTAGATAGCTATTTTATCATCCAGATAAATTAAAAAGATAAATCAGTGTTGTATACAATCCACTGGAAAATAAAAACCGAAATTGCAGGAGAAACTCCTCAGCGGATCTGGCACCATCTGCGGAGAGAAAGCAGAGTTAACATTTCGAGTCCAATGAATCTTCAGGTCCTTTTAATTTAGCTATAGAAAATAATAAGAGTACTGAATGTAAATTAATTTGAAGTCTGTAGTTTTCATTGAAAATTATGTCATTTTATGCAAATATAGTTGTTTTAATATTTCGGTAAGACATTGTAATCATTAGTGCAAACAGGATCTTATAACATGGTTATTAAAGGTTGGCCAGAACAAATCTGATGGTGAAGTGCTGCGTTGTCAATAATTCATAGTGCCTTTTGCACAACCAGAAATGCCCTCTAAAACAAAGATGCTTTATGTATATCTTGATCAATGCACAAAATAAATGGGTGTAGTGGGCAGATTCACCTCCAAATGTCCTGAAATTGTCCGTGAAAGTTCCAGTGAGGGAAAAAAAGTCCTCCATAAACCAAATGGAAGGAAATGGTATGAAACCACTTCTGCAATCACTGGCTGGAAGGGCCCTTGCTGGATGTGGGAGTCCGACTTGCTGTGTCCAGAGTTGGGTGTCAGCCAAAGGAGGGCAATTGAGGGAGGAGGACGTGGTTGGAGGAGGATTTGGTGGGTTTAAAGAAGCTTTAATGGTAGACTTAGAGGGAGGAGGCTGCAAGAGGTGGCGTGAGGGAATGAAAAGGAGGCTGCATGGGGTAGTGTGGGGGAGTGAGAAGGAGACTGTGCAGAATGCTGGAAGGTATGGAGAACGAGACTGCATGGGGTGGTTGGGAGGGAGAAGGAAGCTGCAAGGAGAGGTCGGTGGAGAGAAGGCAGCTGCAAGAGGAGGCATAAATGGGGAAGGAGCCTGCAAGAGGTCTGAGGGGGAGAAAGAGGGTTCATGAGGAGATGTGGAGGGGGGAGAAGGAGGTACGGATGATGTAAAAGGAGGCTTGGAAGGAGAGATGGGATGGAAGAGAGGCTGCAAGACATGAGGGATAAGAAGAAGACAGAAAGAAGTGTGGTCAGGGAAAGTGGCTGCAAGATAAGTGTGAGAAAGAAGGATACTGCAAGGGGCCTGCAGGGAGGAAGGGGAGGTTGCAATAGAAGTGTGAAGAAGGAGGCTACAAAGAAGCAAGAACACATTTAAACTTGTCAACAAAAATAATATTCAGCTCATTGGAATCCAAGAAAACTTGGAATTCATTACCTCAGTAATTCATTGCAAATGAATGTGGAATGTTTAGGGCTGTGTAAGTTCAGGAGCTACTATACTTGCAAAAATATAGTGGTTGTCAGTTACTAAATTTAAATTTGAGATTGATATCCGAAATACTGTAATTAGTCTTGTAACTGCCTGGCTAAAATTTCCAGCTTTGTGTCTGTGCAATGGAAATACATTAGTTGTGACCTCACCAGTCTGCAGAATGTATGTTTAGGGTGAAGGCTTTTTGTATATTATAGTGTATCAGTTATTTTGAAGGAAGGTTACATTAAGTTGTACTTCGTGTACCAATTTAATGCAGTAGTGTCCAGGAAATTAATGCTTTCCATGTATGTTGTAGATTTAAGTTTAATGCAGAAATGGTAATTATTAGCATCATATAGAATCTTAAAATCATACACTACTGAAGAGGCCCTTTGGTTCCTCGAGTCTGTTAAAATGATGCTAAGCCTACACTAGTCCCACTTTCCAGCACTAGACCCATAACCTTGAAGTGCTCAACTAAGTACTTTTTAAAGTTTATAAGGTTACCCGCCTTGACTAGCCTCCCAGGCAGTGCTTACCAGACCCCCCCCACCACCCAGTTGTTGAAAACATTTTCTCTCAAATCCCCTGTAACCTCCTGCTTTCCACCTGTAAAAGTGTGTCCCCTTGTTACTGACCCTTCAACCAAGGGAAAAAGATGCTTTCTGTCTAGCCTGTTCATGCCCGTCAATCTTATATACCTCTATCAGGTCCCCTAGAAATAATGAAGAGGATAGATGAGGGCACAGTGGTGGACGCGATCTAAATGGACTTCACTAAGGCATTCACCAAGGTTCCTCAGGGTAGACTGGTTAGCAAGGTTAGATCACACAGAATAGAGGAAGAACTAACTATTTGGAAACAGAACTGGCTTGAAGGGAGAGGACAGAGGGTGGTGGTGGAGGGTTGCTTTTCAGACTGGAGGCCTGTGACCAGTGGTGTGCCACAAGGATCGGTGCTGGGTCCGCCCTCTTTTGTCATTTCTATAAATGATTTGAATGTAAACGCAGGAGGTATGGTTAGTAAGTTTGCAGATGACACCAAAGTTGGAGGTTTAGTGGACAGAAGGTTACCTCCGAGCATGATGGAATCTTGATCAGATGGGTCAGTGGACCGAAGAGTTGACAGATGGAGTTTAATTTGGATAAGTGTGAGGTGCTGCATTTTGGAAAGGAAATCAGGACATTTGGAAATTTGGAAAGAAATCCTGGGAAGTGTTGCTGGAGAAAAAGATCTTAGTGTGCAAGTTTGTGGTTCCTTGAAAGTGGAGTCACAGGTAGATAGGATAGTGAAGAAGGTGTTTGGAATGCTTGCCTTTATTGGTCATTGCATTGCTTATAGGAATTGGGAGGTTATGTTGCAGATGTACAGGACATTGGTTAGGCCACTATTGAAATACTGCATGTAATTCTGGTCTCCCTGTTACAGGAAGGATGTTGTGAAACTTGAAAGGGTTCAGAAAAGATTTACAAGGATGTTGTTGGGTTTAGAGGGTTTGAGCTATAGCAAGAGGCTTAGTCGGCTGGGACTATTTTCTCTGGAGCTTCAGAGGCCGGGGGTTCACCTTACAGAGGTTTATAAAATCGTCAGCAGCATGGATAGAGTAAATAGACAAGGTCTTTTCCCCGGGGTAGGGGTGTCCGAAACGGGAGGGCATTGGTTTAAGGTGAGAGGGGAAAGATTTAAATGGGATCTAAAGGTCAACTTTTTCACGCAAAGGGTGATGCCTGTATGGAATGAGCTGTCAGAGGAAGTGGTGGAGGATGGTATAATTTAAAAGGCATCTGGATGGGTATATGAATAGGAATGGTTTAGAGGGATTTGGGCCAAATGCTGGCAAACGGGACTAGATTTGTTTAGGATATCTGGTCAGCCCAGAAAAATTGGACTAAAGGGTCGCTTTCGGTGTTGTGCATCTCTGACTCTGACAAAAAACATCAAGCTTATCCAACCTCTCTTCCGAGTTAAAATGCTCCATCGTAAGCAATATCCTGGTGAATCTCCACTGCACCCCCTTGGTGTAATCACATCCTTTCTGAAGTGCAGTGACCAGAACTGCACATAGTACTATAGCTATGGCCTAACCAAGTTCTGTATAGCTCTAATGTAATCTTTCTGTTCTTGTCATCTACGCCTCGACTGGCAAAGGCAAGTGTCTCTCTCCTCTATTAACCTGCCCTGCCACTTTCAGGGATTTGTGGGTAAACACACAGGCATCTTTCTGCACTGAACTTCCTAATGTCCTGCCATTCATTGTTTACTTCCTTGTCTTGTTACTTCTTCCCACTTGGCTCAAATCCCTCTAAACCATTCCTATTCATATACCCATCCAGATGCCTTTTAAATTTGACTTCACATGCATCAAGGTGACATTCCAGCTGCCACTGATCTGCCCAGCTGGCCAATCTGTTTATATACCACTGTAACCTCAGACCTTCTTCCTCACTATCAACCAACCATGTCATATCATCTGCAAACTTATTTATCATTTCCCACTTTCCCCACATTCTCATCTACATTGCGTTATCTATATATAATGAGGATATTGACGAATTATTCTAGTTCTGCTTGTGTGCAAATAAAATACCCCATATGTCAATACATAACGGAAAATATTGTCACTACATGACAATATCAACTAATAAAATGAGTTAGTGAGGATGAAAAAGTATCCCCTAAAAATCAAAAGATAGCCCTTCAGGAAAACTAAAGTGGAGCCCTTGAATAAAGGAAAAAAAATCCCTTAGATCCCTAATCTTGATACTTTTTTTGCACTTTTTGATGGTGACTCGAATATAAAGTTTATGTTATCCATGTAGAGTTGCACTACACCTATAACGGTTGGTCTTAAACGTGCTCAGTTAGACATTGTTCTTGCAAGAACATTGATCTAACGAAGTAATTCTTTCCCATATTGTTGTCAGACCTGCTGAATGTCTCCAGCATTTCGCTTTTGTTTCAAATAGTTGCTCAATTTTCTGATGTTAGATTAGTTTATTTTAATATAATTTTGTATTTAGGTTTAGCTTGGGAGTGTCCTGGGGAAAAGGGGCTAGATCTTGACTTTCTTGACATAATAGTAAAAAAGACTGAGGACAATTTGGGAAATGCGCAAAATAGCTTGCTGACTCAGCATCACTCTGTTCACAATGTCAGACAAGATCATGCCCACCGTAAATGGTTGAAAGCTAAAAATTGACCAGATGGACCAGAAAAAAGTAGAACTTGTTTGATTTTGTAGTTCAAACATTTCTAGCGCATGAGTCATAATGGTTTGTAAGTGTATAATGAAGAGGGCTAATAGAATGGTATCCTTTATTGTGAAAGAAATTGAACACAAAAGTAAGGATCTTGTGCTTCACTTTTACAAAGCATTGGTTCGACCATGTCACAAATACTGTCTGCAGTTTGGTCTCATTACTTATGGAAGGATATAAATTTGTTGGAGGCAGTTCAAAGGAAACTTAGTAGATTGATATCTGGTATGAATGGTTGTCTTACAAGGATGGATTGGACAGGCTGAGCTTGTTTATATTGGAGGGGTGACTTGATTGAATTGTATAAGTTCCTGAATGGTCTTAACAAGGTGTACTTGGGTCAGCCAGCACTAGAGGTTTTAAAATTACAGGTCAGGACTGAGATGAGAGCATTTTTGTCCAAAGGTTGTGTGACTTTGGAACTCTGCATCAGAAGGCAGTGGAAGTCGGGTCATTAAATATTTTTAAGGTAGATGTGGATAGCTTCTTGTGATATGCTGGGAGATCAAGTATTATTAGGTGTGAATGAGAATGTTGAATTCAAAACACATATAGATCAGCCATGATCATATTGACTAGCGGAGGAGGTTTGAGAGGCCAAACGGTCTTGTACTTCTAATTTAAACTTGTAAGAGAGAAGTGACTGAAAGGTGAAATGAACAGATTAGAAAAAGGTCAGTCCATTGCTCTGATAAGAGATTACCCTTTCACAGATTCTGTGAGTGGCTCTGCAAAGGGTCTTTGGGTTATTAGATTCATATTTTGCTCATTCCACACTGGGCTAGCAATGATTACAATAAGAGAGGAAGCTTTACCACTTCCACACTTGGACTGGAACTCTTATCCTTCCTTCACCTCTTACATTCTATCCCCTTTCCGTCTGGAAATCCTGCTTTTCATCACTTCCAGAGCGATTCCCCTACATCTAGTAAAACAAGTCCCTCAGTACCCACTTCTAAAGTCCTGAATGTGATGGTTGACAATGGGAGAGATTTTAACAGCTTTACAAAGGACCCAGTCATCGCAGCCTAGTCAGTCACATTATGTGTCTACAGCAACTTTACATCCAAGCTGTACTTGCACTTTGAATAAACAACTAGCATCATCAATCCTGGTAATAGTTGTAGCCAAAATGTGCCACTTTTAAAAGAAATCCCCATTATTTTACTGAGATAGTAGGAACTGCCGATGCTGGAGAATCTGAGATAACAAGTTGTAGAGCTGGACGAACACAGCAGGCCAACCAGCAACAAAAGAGCAGATAAGCTGACGTTTCGAGTCTCGACCCTTCAGAAAAAACTCTGAAAAAGAAATTTCCTGAAGAAGGGTCTAGACACAAAACGTCAGCTTTTCTGCTCCTCTGATGTTGCTTGGCCTGCTGTGTTCATCCAGCTCTGCACCTTGTTCCCTTTACTTTACCGTTGCATTTCCCTCAGGAAACTGAATATTTTATTCATAGTTATTATAATCAAATTGTGGAACAATCCACTGATCTTTTGATATCTTGAATCAAGCTTTGTAATGGTACCTATTGCCACCCTTAGTAAAAGGTAAAGTGGTAAAAGGCAAGAAAAGCTACCTCATGAAAGCTATAGTCTCAAGTGCCCCAGAAGCCTCCTGATCTTTGCAAATAACCTGAACTGAGTTTGAATGCTAACAAACTTAGTTTGAAGAAGGGCCAGTAGAAGGAGTCAGAATTCTTCCAAGCCTTAGCTGGGCAACAAGGTGGTATTTTGACCTGAGTCAAAGGTCCAGTGCAGCAACTTTATTTAATGTGTAGACATAATCAAATGCTCCAAGTTGTGTCAGATAAGCATTATAAAAAGGAGTATGACATTGATCCACAAAAGGACACGGGTCAAATGATCAAAAAATTTGGTGAAAGAGGTAGGTTTCAATGAGTTTCTTAAGGAAGAGGATTGATGGGCAGTGGGGATGGGGCATTTCAGAACTTAGGGAATAGGCAACTGAAGCCATAGTCACCAGTGATAGTGATTAAAATTGAGGGTGTATACGAGGCTGGAGTTGGATATCCTGGAGGGTTGTGGGGCTGGAAAAATTGCAGAGATGGGGAGTTTTGAGGCCGTAGCAGGATCTGAAAACTTGAGAATTAGGAAATGAAGATGTTGCTTGATTGGAGGCCAGCGTATGTCAGTGATGGCAGGGGTCATGGTGGGGGATGATGTTTGCTGCAAGTTAAGACATGCCAGCAGTGGTTTGGATGGCCTCTGGATTAAGAAGAAAATTTAGTACTTCGTATTTAGTAATGCTCTTAGTTACATTTTAATGCTTACAAGGCAGATTTTACAACTCCTGTTGTCTTATCGAAATTCAGTGCTTGCATAATAAAGTTGTTAGAAATCTTGATTTTTGTAAAGTACTGTTCTCCTTTCACTTTCAGATAATTCATCTGATGCAGATTTATGGCTGCTAAATAGTTGTACTGTGAAAAACCCAGCTGAAGACCACTTCAGAAACTCAATTAAGTAAGTGCGGGGAAACCTGATTTGACACTAAAATTTGTTTGTATCTGAGATTGAATAACATCTCATTAATATTAGATTGTATAATTTTTAATGTTAATTAAGGTTTGAAAGAGATTTAAGATTAGTTCATGATTTCCAACTAGTAATTATGTATCATCTTTAGCAATGTAGGAAAACGAGAACCAAATCGTAAAATTTTAAAAAAGTGTCAGCCACTTTTTTAACACACAAATGTTTGGCTTCTCCTCCATAATATATGTTCAGTTGTGTGCTTATTTCTACACAAACCTCAGATTTACAGGAAATTTGAAAGACTACTGGTTGATTTGCTTTAAATAACTATTTACTGCTTTTGGTCTGTTGACATGAGAAAGCAAAGCGAGCTATGCTGTTAATGAGCTAGAAGCATTTTCAATGTGAAGTTATGGTTTTTTAAAAACATTTTGGTGTGTGCTGATAAAATGAATATAGGTGTATAAATGTAGTTGGATTGGGATGTCTGGTGGTTCTTGTTAGTCATCATGTAAGGATGTTGATTTTCCAATTCTTAATTGATTGAATTTATTACAATTGATAGTATAATAAATTCTAGTAATTAGGGAACGATAGTCATTTTTATGTCTTTTGTGTAAGGTGATGGTCCTCAGAGTTAATGTTGAAGTTGCATTAATTGCACCCAATCCGATGACGCCGTAGAGTCTTTGGGTGGAGACAGAGTTCTATCTGAACCTTTTTAAGGAATAGATGTATGCTAAATAGCTCCTGAAAGTCCTGAGCAAATATTCCTCATGAGCAATGTAAGGTATACTTAGTGCTGTCATGCAATAAAAATCATCTTGTTAATATTTCAGTTTAGATTCACCAGTGGTCTATCCTTTTTCACCAGTCATCAGGCATGATGTAGATATAGTACAGATAAAGTAGAATGGATGGCAGTGAAGTATCTCAAACAATCCTTACTCTGAACCACGAGCTGGCAATCAGGCAAAACATCATCATAACAGCAGTGTGGATTCAAATTCCAGGTAGAGACCTGAACCATAAAGTGAAAATTTTGGAAGTGAGAATTTGTTGAAGAAAGTTGAATTTACCACTTAAAAGCATTACCATTTAAAGAAGACACAGATAGTCAGCAGCTGAAATTTGATTATCAACAGTCAACAGCCATGGGAGAAGTAACCAATCAAGCTGAGCATGCAAAAGGCAAAACTTATCCAAGAAGCCCATAAATAACACTGGGAGAAGATGTGAGCTAGGGAGCAAGAGATAAAACTGGCTGCACTCAGGCGAAAAAACCACTTAGACGTGGGAGACAAGATCTTGGTCATGGTATAAAAAGGGACATTAGCAACGTAGATTCATAATTGGCTAATTGATAGGAAACAGAATAATGGTCAATGGACAGTTTTCAGGCAGGAGGAAGGTTTGTAATTGGGGAGTAGGTATTGGGACCTTTGCTTTTCCTGATATACATTAATGATCTGATCTATTGGTCTGCAGGGAACAATTTAAGTGCATGTTACATAAAACTTGAAAGGATTGTGAATTGTGAGGATAAACTCCAAAAAAGACATTGACAAGTTAGTGGAATGAGTGCATAGGTGGCAGATGATGTTCAATGTAGAAAAGTGTGAAGTGATGCACTTTGGTTGGAAGAACATTGAAAGACAATATGAAATAGGTGCAGGAGCGGAGGAACTTGTGTGTTTCTGTGCACAGATCAGTGAATATGTCAGGATGGGTGGTGAGAGCCTTTAATAATGTCTGCAGTGTCCCAGGCTTTATTAATATAGGCATAGAGTACAAAAGCAAGGAGTGAAGTTGAATTTGAAAAGTCACTTGTTAGACCTCAGCAGGAGTATAGAACGCTGTTGTGGGACACTGCATTATAGGAAAGATGTGAATCCATTGAAGAGAGTACATAAGCAGTTTACAAACGGGGTTCCAGGAATGAGAAACCTAGTTGTGAGGGTAAAATTGAAGAAATTCGGACCATTCTTGGCGACGGGAGGGCTCAGAGGAGATTTGATAGAGGTTTCCAAAATCATGAGTGGGTTGGATAGAGTAGATAGGGTGAAATTCTACTTGCTTGTAAAAGGAACAGGAATGAGAGGGTGTAGATTTAAAACGACGTGCAAAAGAAGCAAGTGATGTGAGAAAAATCTTTTTCACATGGCAGATGGTTAAGTATGGAATGCATTGCCTGGAAATGTAGTGGAGGCAGGTTCTGATGAGGCGTTCAAGTGGGCATTAGATGATTATTTGAATAGAAATAGTGTGCAAGGGTATTGGGGGAAAAGCAGGAGATTGGTACTGGATAATATTCATTTGAAGAGCTAGTGCAGGCATACTGAGCAAATGGTGGCCTCCTGTATCATAACAATTCTGAAAAAGACAGAGACCTTAGTGAAGGAGGCTCTGTAAGGAGTAACAGAAGAGAACCCCTCATGGATGAGTGATAACTTCATGAAAATGGTATAGAGACCAAATGGGGAAGACAAGTAAGTGTAAAAGAGAGTGAGAGTCTCTCTTAACTTACATCGCCACTGTCAAGAGTAGGCTCCATAAAGCAAGCTGCAAAGGACAGTGAAAGGGCCAGAGAAATAATTTATGTTAGTGCTACAGATTTGGGAAGCCTTCAGAATTTAATTATATGGTAAAGGAGCAGATTTAAAGAAATTTAGCACAACAGTCCAGCAGCAGAAAAGAGATCAGGACAAATTAAAGATATAAATAGTCCCAGACTCAGCATCTAAACTGTGATTTCTGCAGAAAGATTTATATGAGCTGCAGCCAGATAATTTCATTTAAAAATGCGTGTAGAACACAGTACTTAGTGTTGTCGGCTAGGAAGGGCAGGAAATTTTGCCTGGGGAGAAATAGGAAAGCTCCATCTTGGCTGTAGAAGGTAGAAAACACTAAAGAAGTGCAGAGAAGCCACCATTGTAACCATTTAAAAAAGGACAGGAAAACCCAATACAGGAAAATTCAGTAAGTAATTCAGAGATGCAGTATTTCAAAGAAACAGTTTTGGAACCAGTAAATTACTATAGATCAGGCAGTATTACATTTTATACTTAGAGTGAATGATTTTATACTGCATTACTGTAATAAAATTTAAAGGACTGGTGAACAAATAAAATATTGCAGAGGCTAGCAAGCTCTTCAGAAATTGAGTTTAAAACAGTGTTGATTGAATGCAAGAAGACCAGGCTAAACAGCAGCATATTACAAGCAGTATTGAAGTGATATACAATCTAAACCAGCTTTCCTGGAAGAAATAATAATAAGCACACTGAGAATAAATGGAAGGAGACGTAACATTTCCTCAAAGTCAAGATCAGCAATGGATTATTACAGATTTCTAGGATTTCTTGGAGGAGACAGTACTTAAGGTACAGAACTACTTCAAAATCAAACACAAGGTGTGAAGTAGAGCTAGTTGAACAACTAAGATTTTACTGAAAATTTTAGCTTCCATAGAAATTGTAGACAGTTTCCTTTATGATCTCTACTGATAATTGGAAAATTGTACCTATGTAGCTTTGAAACTATAATTCACAAAAGACAATAATTCCAAAAAGAATTCTTCGATGAAACTGACAGATTTTGGAGAAAGCTATTCAAATCATGCTGGAAGCGGAAAATAGACTTCTGAAACAGATCCTGAAAGAAGAACAACTGTACTACAGGAGAGCAACAGAGTCTTTTCCTTCTATAAAATGACTGTCTAAGGAGGCATCTGATAAGCCAACATGGTATAAGCTGATCAACAGATATTAAGAACTATTTTCAGTGCTGTAAGACAGCATAGCCTCACAGACAATGTCCAGGCAGAACATACCTTCATAAAACTGTAACTCAGTTCCAGAAGATGTGAAGAAGTAAGACACAGTTTCAGAATATTGGAAGTATTGGTTGTCACATGTGGAAAGGGGTCTGTAGAGTGGAACGCCCATCACCATTGGGCAAGATGAATTCCTTTCAATCAGTAGACCTATTAGACGAGCCACTGTGGTTGAGGAAGCAGACGTTATGAGATTATATGATTATATGTTATATGCTAATCTAATATATAATATGTATTATATGATGGAAATAGCTCTAAGAATCCAAGGAATGCTCCAGGTTACACTACAACACAATACACATAAGAACATTGAAAATGTGCACAGTATTTCCAATTATAAATGTTTTTTTCTTTTTTATGCATCTGCATGCGCATCTCAACCTCAAGTTCATCAGAAGAATTGACGGAGATAGATAATCTCTCTGAGAACGCTTGTCTAGGGACACAGAAATCTGTTAGGTCTGAAATAGTCAAGGGACAACCATGTGTTGTTATTCCTAGACTTATGGTGAAACCTAAAACAGAAGGAAAGCAATTTGACCAGATTCTAAATTGGCATAAGACAACTGTTCAATAATCTCAAGTCCAAGGAGAGTGTGTGTTCTGGGAAAGTTGTGAAATATGCGTATCACCTAGATTTGCGAAATCAGTGACTTGTGGCAGAAATTGGGTAGTGGTAAAGGTAATATGCTCGTATAATAAACTAACATATGAGAAGGGTCTTTTGTATGACGCAATGGTTCTGAAAGAGTTGATGTTGAGTTAGTAGCTCCATTCAATCTGTTTATGTTATGTACTGTCTACATTCGCCTTGCTTGGGAGCATGTATGTTTTATAAAGCACCTGAGAGTCCTTCGTAATTATGCCTGACTAGCAGCGTAGGTTGTACCTATTACCAATGCAATAAACCAGTTTTGTTAAACAAGAGACAGTATATCTTCTGTTTAAACTCATCAGTGGTGTATTCCCTACTACTAATATCTAGATAGGATCTAGGTAGAGTAAAGACGGAGAGTGGGTGGCAGCGAACAACCTGAAGTACTAGGTTCTTGCTCTCACAAAAGCGCAGCAAAATAGGGCTCCTGATTGCAGCTCGTCTGCTCTGACTGCTTTTCTTTCTTGTTCATTTTCCATTTCTTGCTTCTTTTCTGTCTTGTAGTTCTTTAGATTTTTTTCTTTCTCTACTTAAGAAGGCAGCAGTGGCAACGGCAGCGGCTGGGGGCTTTGACGGTCGGCTATGAAGCGGCTGGTGTGCCTGAGTGGAACTCTATTGATTGGCAGCATGACGGCTTCATTGATAGCCAGAGGAGTGCCAGACTGTGATTGAAGCAAGGTGACTAGTACGGCAACGGAGTGTGGCAGCAGCTGCGGCCCAGCGTGACCCCAGATGGTGGAGGCAGCAGCCGGCAGCAAAGGATGGTAGCAGTGGCGGTCAGCAGAGGTGGTAGTGGTGAAAAATGCCGGAAGTGGCAGTCAGTTGTGAATGATGGCAGCAGCAGCGGTCAAGTCTGAAGCTGTGCTTGATGGAGGTCAGCAGCGGCGGTTGACAGCGAAGGTGGCTGGCGAACAGGGGTGGGCCTTAACCCTGCACAGGTGAAAGCATGACTAGTGCAGGGAAGAGTAAGCCCACTCGGGTGAAGCCCAGTTTGGAGTGTCTGCAGGCCCATCGCTTAAGAAAGGACAGTAATGTTTGACTTTTTAACTTCCTTTATTTTTTCCACTTTTATACTAAGACTGTGCTGCTGAACTTTTTAACTTATTTTTCTACTTTTGTAACTAAGATTTTGTATCCAGGAATGTGCTGTGTGTGGTGACATTGTAGACTTTTCACTATACTGTTGTACTCCGTACTTGAGTACTCGTGACAATAAAACTGATGTCTCAATTTAACTGTTGTTCTGAGCCATATATTGCCAGTGGTGGAAGATACCACAGAATGCCCATAGTGGAAATCAGGCAAATACCACAATCATTTTTTTCCATTTTCTTCCTTTTGCCTATAGCATTGTGTATGTTCATCTCCAATAAATATCTCCACAGTTGAAGTAGCATAACAACACCAATTCAACCAAAGACGTTCAATATGGAGCAAAATGAAATTTGGCAAAATGAAATATCTATTTGGCAATTGCTGTAAAACAAGATCAAAACTTTTTTGCCAAAAAATTGTACCACTGCTTAATCTTTTTTCAGCTCACTAATGGTATTTATAAGGGGCATGAGCACCATGTTCCTCCTTACTTAAGCATAAAATTGATAACCATAGAAATCTTTAGGTGTATGGCCACTCTCTCTTAATTAGCACTTAACACTAGTTAAGTCTGAATTTTTAAAAAGGCAGGTATGTCAATATTGCTTTTGCTTCTTAAAAAGTGTACTTGTTTGATCTTGATTTCTTTGTTGCAGAAGTCACGTTAAACTTTCACCTGAAAGGTCAGCCCAGTTTGTCCAATTAAACAACACTCTTTAAACATTTCAAAGTTCTTAATTTTCCCAGGGGTGATTGTCACATGGACAACATTTCCGTGCTGGAGCCATCTCTGATTTTAACTGGTCTCTAATTTCCTCATGACGGAGATAGCTGGACTTAGTGAACTCTGAGTTTTTAATCAGTGAAAGTCAGAAGGAAGTCAGTCTTCCTTTTATCCAGAGATAGTAGGAACTGCAGATGCTGGAGAATCTGAGATAACAGGGTGTAGAGCTGGATGAACACAGCAGGCCGAGCAGGAAAGCTGACGTTTTGGGCCTAGACCCTTTTTCAGATCTAGGCCCGAAACGTCAGCTTTCCTGCTCCTCTGATGCTGCTTGGCCTGCTGTGTTCATCCAATCTACACCTTGTTATCTCTTGCTTTTATCCAGGCTGGTTTGCGGTTTTCCTGTGCATTTTGGATGCTTAAAATTTTATAGCTGGCTTTAAAATGAAGTCTGGCTATGTCGATCTGATGTGGAGGATAGGAAAATCTATAGCTTGTAATCTACCTTTCCTCTCCAGTACTGTCTCTACAGTTCTGTAGGACTCGAGCACAATATCTAGGCTTAATACTTGTTCTGAGAGAAGACAATATTACTGGTGGTGCTGTCTTTTGCCTGAGACTTGAAACCAAAACCCTGTCTCTTTGTACAGGTAGGTTTAAAAGGCTGCATTTCTCTTTTAAAAAGAACGGTGCTGAGAGGTTTCTCTTTCTGTTTTGGTCTGTATGCATCCTCCAACTTGCACAACAGCAATTTGCATTTACATAGCAGTAAAACAAAATACTGCAGGTGCTGGACATCTGAATCAAAAACCTGTTGCATTTTATAAACCGCATTCACTATTTTCATTTATGTACAGTACCTTTATTGAAAGATTCCAAGGCACTTCTGAGGAGCATTACTAAATATGATTTGCCCCTGAGCCACATAGAGTCGGATGATCAGAATTTTGGTTGAAGTAGATTTTAAGGAGCATTTTACAGAAGGAAAGAGATGTTGGAAAGTAATTCCAGAGTTCAGAGCTTAGTATACTGAAGAAAAAGCTGCTAAAGAACATAGGAACTAGAAGCATGAGTTGGCAATTCAGCCACTGCTCTGCCTTCAATACCATCATAGCTGACCTCATACTGGCCTCAACTTGACTTTCTGGCCCGCTCTCCGTAGCCCTTCAACCCATTATTGATGAAAAACATGTCTGTTTCCTCCCTACATATACTCAATGTCCTGGCACCCAGTGCAGTCTATTCAACAGATTCATGACCCTTTCAGAGTTATAATGTCCCCTCATCTCAGTTTTAGAGTAAGAGGTAGCCAATTTAAAACAGTGTCCCCTCCTCCTAAATTGCCCCACATGAGGAAAAAAATCAATTTTTTGTCAATCCCCTTTAGCTCTCACATACCTCAATTAGATCTCCTCTCATTGTTCTAAACTTTAGTGAGTATCAGCCTAAACTACTCAATCACTCTTCATAAAGGCAAACGCCTCATCTCTGGAATCAATTTAGTGAACCTGGTTGGCACATTGGCATATTAACAGGGACCTGGGTTTGATTCCAGCCTTGGATGCCATTGAGTGGAGTTTGCACTTTCTGTGTCAGTGTGGGTTTCTGCTGGGCCCTTTGGTTTCCACCAACATGGGTTAGGTGGATTGGCCATGCTAAATTGCTCATAGTGTCCAGGGATGTACTGGCTAAGTAGATTAGCCATGGTAAATGAGAAGTTATGGGCATGGGATGGGTTCTTGTGGGATGCTCTTTGGTGCAGACTAGATAAGCCTCTGTCTGCACTGTGGGGGTTCTGTCATTCTACAAACCTCCTCTAAACTGGTTCCAATGCAACTACATTCCCTCTTAAGTAAGGGGACTAAAACTGTTCTCAATATTCCAGGTGCGGTCTCTCTAATACCATGTACAGTTGCAGTAGCCTTGCCCTACTTTACTTTTTCTTTATCAATAAATGCCAAAATTACATTTGCCTTCCTTATTACCTGCTGTATATTGTTGCCGATGGTTCATGCACAAGGACATACAGATCCCTCTGCACTTCTGACCAAAATAGATAGCCACGTTAAACTCCATGTGTCAAATTTTGACCCATTCACCTAACCAATCCATATCCATTTGTAAACTTCTTAATTCTGCATTGCAGTATACTTTCCCACCTATTTCAGTGTCAACTGCAAATTTGTGTATAGTACCTTTTTTCCCTCTATCCAAGTCATTGATATAGGTTGCAAAAAGTTGGGGTCTGAGGACTGAACCCGGTAGCATCCTGCTAGTTACACCTTGCCAACCAGAAAAAGGCTCATCTTTCCTGACTCTGCTTCCTGTTGGTTAACCAACCCTTTATCCAAGCTAATAAATTACCCCTAACCCCATGTGATCATGCCTTATTAATTAACCTTTTGTGCTGCTCCTTATCAAATGCCTTCTGGAAGTCCAGGTGTACTACATCCAAAGGATCCCCATTATTCACTTTGTAAAATCTTCAAAGAATTCTAGCAAATTAGTCCAACGTAATTTACCCTTCATAAATCTGATGGATTGTCTTTTGACTTTCCATATGTCATCTTCTTACTTGCTGAATAGATTCTATCAATTTCCCACCAACAGATAAATTGAATTGAATGATTTTATTGTCATGTGTATTTTACAATGAGAAGAGCCCCAAGATACAGAGAGAAGCTTTTTCACTATCCCCACGATCTGGCACCACTTTGTATAGTTTTAAGAATAAAAATAGAAAGATATAGCTTAAAGAGAGTCCATTGGTCCTGAGCCAGCTCATCATCAATGATGCCTGTGCTGCCATTCCTCCTCCTCCACCTTGCCATCACCTATGTTGGACCCACCAATGTCAGAGTTGCGTCTCTTGCTGCTGGGTCCTCGCTGATGTTGCTGTGATGCTTTTCCGTCACCACTTCACTACCGCCAGTCCTGGACCCAACCAACATTAAACTAACTGGTCTATAAATTCCTACTTTCTGCCTCCCTCCTTTCTAAAATAAAACTGTTATATTAACATTTTTCCAATTCACTAGAAACTATCCTGCATCCAGGGACTTTTGGAATGTTATAACCAATGGGTCCTCTATCTCTCATGCCATTTCCTTTAAAGCCCTTGGATGTCCTGAGGGACTTGGCTGCCTTCAATGCCAAAAGATTCAACCATTTTCAAGAGTATGGGATTAGGACAACATACAGTTCTCACAATCTTGGAGGGCTGAGTAAGGCCACAGAGATGAAAGATGATACCATGAAGAGATTTGGAAGCAGAGAAAGTAATTTTACACAAAAACAAAAATTGCTGGAGAAACTCCAGTCTGGCAGCATTTGAGGAGAGAAAACGTTTCAGGCCCAGTGACCCGTCTTCAGAGCTTATAGTATCTAGGTAAATTGATATTTACCTTGATGACTGGGGTTGAAGGTAAAAAGGAGTGAGCAGATAGGTGGAGATGGAGCCCAGAGAGAGAGGGAGAACGTTAGACAGAGAAAGAGGTTATTGATAGTAAGCCAGGGAAGAAGTAAAGCTGATCATAGGGATTATGAGTGGGTGAAAACGGGTTAGCTGTGCAGAAAGCAATGCATGTCATGACAGGACCCATGGGCAAAAGACAATTAAAGTGTTCAGGCGTTAATTGTATCAAACTTGATATTAGGCCCAGAAGACTGCAAAGTCTGCAAGTGAAGAATGAGATGCTGAGCCACGCTGGAGCACTGCAGCAGGCTTGAGACAAATGTTGGCATGGGAACATGCTGGTGTGTTGAGGTGGCAGGCAACTGGAAGCTTAGGGTTATTTTTATGGACAAAGTGTAGGTATTCTGCAAAGCATGTGTTTTGTCTCACCAGTGTAGAGGAGCACACTGTCAACTGTGAACACAGTACACTAGATTGAGTGAAGTGCAGGTAAATTGCTGCTTCACCTTGAAGGTATGTCTGGGTCTTTGGATAAGGAGGAGATAAATGGATAAGAGTTGTATCTTTTGCGATTGTGTGGGAGGGTGCCACAGAGGTGCTGGGAATGCAGGAGAAGTGGACTAAGGTGATCGGAGGGAGCATCCCTGTGGAATACTGACAGGAGAGGGGAATATGCGTCTGGTGGTAGTTTTCCTGGTGGAGGTGGTGGAAATGGCAGCTTATGATCCTCTGGTTGGAAAGTGACATCTAGGGGTATCCTATCATTGTGTGTGGGAAGAGTAGGGGTGATTGCAAAAGTATGGGAAATGGTTTGCACCAGGCCAAGGACCCTGTCGGCCATTGTCTGTGGGCAGTTTTTGGTTGAGGGAAAAATTGGACATTTCTGAGACTTCCACAATGCAGAGGTGGCATGGAACCGATGTGATGGATCGGAGAAACTGAGAGAATGGAATGGAGAAATAATTTGAAATGCGAAACAAGAAACCAGTTCGGCGAGCCAACCAACTTCAACAGCCTCAAGAAATAATTTTATATTGGTCTTGGGGATACAGGGGTCCTGAGTTCAGAAGCTCAGCTCAGGGTGTGATTGGACATCAGGGTTGTGCGCAGCTTTCAGGTTCAACCTTAGACAATTGGCAAAGAGGGGAATGGAGTAGTTGGCTAGAAAGTTGAATTTGCTTTGAGGGGTGGCGATGATAATTTCATATTATTAAGTTGGCCTAAATTTCTGCACATCTTACACTGGATATCAGATGAGCTCGAAGCATCGGAAGATTGAGAGAGATAATGGTGAAAATTAGCACTGGGTGGTGTTAGTTACTTGATTAACCTGATGTGTGTTTGGAACACTTTGCCGGGGAGAAGCATGTAAAAGAGAAATAGCTATTGAAGGATAAATCCTGTGGGAGATTTTGGAGAGATAACAAGGTGAGTTTGAGAAGAGAATTTACCATAGGTAATCCTCCAGCTGTGACTGGATAGAGAAGAATGGTACAAAGTAAATATAGTCCTACTCAGCTGGTCAATGGAGCAGAGGTTTTGGTGGGGAATGATGTGTCACCTGTAACAAAGGCTGTGTATATAGGCCAAAAAGTATCAGGAGCACGTCATGTTCAGTCAAAAAGAAAATAGACTATGATTTTGAGAAGGACTGTTTAACTGCTGTGGCAAGTGTTGAAGCATGTAACCAAGGGAAAGAGTTGGAAGGCATTAGGAGGTCTTTTATCATGAAAGAGCAGTTGAAACCAGAGTAGCAGTTTGCAAAGACAGCGGCTTGAAAGTCCGTCTTAAAAATAGACTAATAAGCACCTTCCTTGCTGTTTGAAAGACTTTGTTGTGTGAAATTGGGTGCTGTGTTTGCTAATTTCGCCAGAAAATACTTGACCTCAAAGTGTTCCGAAATGATCTGCAAACAGTGAATATGCAAAGTGTATATGCAAATTTAAATGCAAATTGTTCATTTTTTTTGTAGCAGTATAAAGTAAACCAGTAAATCGTTCTGGTAACGGCAGGTCAATGCACCAATAATCTAATCTTATTTTCTGCTTGGGGACCCTGCAGCCTTCAAGACTCTGCAGAGTTCAATAATTTTAGGGCCTGGGCACCTTCTCCCATGTCCTGACCCTAAACCTCACACATCAGGCCTTGTGATCAAATGGGCTGCTACCAGAACCAATCCACTATCCCCTACTAATTGACCCCTTTAGCAGCTATTGATTCTGCCAGGCTGACCTTTACCCATTCCTTTGTCTGTCCAATTGCTGTTTTCAGTCTCTCTGGGGTCCATCTTAATCTATTGGTTACTCCTCACTGCTGCTGCTCCCCCTCCTGCCCTCCACCCTCCCTGCCTACCTCATCGTCAGCATGTATACCAACCTTTTCCTAACTACAACAGTTCTGAAGAAAGATCACTGGACCTGAAACATTAACGCTGCTTTCTCACCACAGATGCCACACCTGAATTGTTCTATTGTTGTTTCAATCAGTGGTTCTCAGTGGTCTGCAAGAGTTCTCCAAGTTGTCTGAAAACTGATCCAAAATGCAAGTCACTGACACACATCACTGTGGCTAAAGCCATATGAGAGAACATGACAGAACTCTCCTTTAGAGATAGTAGGAACTGCAGATGCTGGAGAATCTGAGATATCAAGGTGTAGAGCTGGATGAGCACAGCAGGCCAAGCAGTATCAGAGCCCAGCTTGTCCCCGCTTCCCTATCCTGTCCTTCCCGCCCACCTATCCCCTCCTCCCACCTCAAGTCCTAGCCCCATCTCCTACCTTCTAGCCTCATCCCGTCCCCTTGACCTGTCCGTCCTCCCTGGACTGACCTATCTCCTCCCTAACTCCCCACCTACACTCACCTTTACTGGCTCCATCCCCGCCTCTTTGACCTGTCTGTCTTCTCTCCACCTATCCTCTCCTTTTATCCATCTTCCATCTGCCTCCCCTTCTCTCCCTGTTTATTTCAGAACCCCCTTCCCCTCCCCCATTTCTGAAGAAGGGTCGAGGCCCGAAATGTCAGCTTTCCTGCTCCTTTGATGCTGCTTGGCCTGCTGTGTTCATCCAGTTCTACACCTTGTTATCTCAGAACTCTCCTTTACATCACTAGCACGATGTTACTGTGATGGAAACTGTGGGATTTCTGTAAATAAGTTTTAATGACATTTGGGGTGAGTTAGGATTTGGTTTTTGGTTTTTGAGTTAGTAAACAGTGGTGTTTTCTATGTAAAAACCAAAAGAACTGCGGATGCTGTAACTCAGGAACAAAAACAAAATTGCTGGAAAAGCTCAGCAGGTCTGGCAGCATCTGTGAAGGTAAAAACAGAGTTAAAGTTTTGGGTCCAGTGATCCTTCCTCAGAACTGTTCTGAGGAAGGGTCACCAGACCCGAAATACTAACTCTTGATTTTTCCTTCACAGATGCTGCCAGACCTGCTGAGCTTTTCCAGCAATTTTGTTTTTGTTCTGGTGTTTTCTGTATGTCTGAAGTTATTAAATAACTTGTAAACCTATCTGTAACCATGGTGATTTTATAAAAACAGTTTTTGATGATATTTGTAGAATGAATGATGTAAGATGCTAATATGAAAATTTAGTTTTTGCTTGACTAAATTGACTAGCATGCAGTAGGGATAGCAAGTGTTTAAAGGTAATAGCCTCAATTGACACACAGACAGAAATCAGAAAACGCTGAAAGCAGAAACCAGACAAAATCAGATAACCTAACACAATGCTCCAGACAAGTGGGTGATTAGATGATAAAGGAATATTAGTAAAATGGGCAACAACATTTGGCATATTGACAGAATGGATTTCTCCACTGACTAATCAAACTGAAATGATCTTTAATCACAACTCAGAATGCAATAGAAGTGAGACCCAGCTGGAAGCAGGTACTTAAGTACGTCGAGAAAAAATGTTCATGATGAAAAGAATGTATGGTCATGGAGTGTGCATGTTAGGGATCTGCAGGCACACATTTGTAGGACAAAGTCCAATCTAGGACTGGGGAACAGAAAAGAGGCCGAAGGTAGGAAACAATATTGTCACTATGGCAAGTTTTAAGAAGCTAAGAGAACAAGAGGAAACTACTAGGAACTTGGAAGACCAGTTAGCTGAATGTCAAAGAGAAAATCAGAATTTGAAGGATCAAGTCATTGGGCAAGAGACTGAAATTCAAAGTTCACAACTTGATCGGGACAAACAGATTATTTTCCAAGTCAGTTTCAGACTCGGGCCGAAAAGGCTGAACCCTGGTAAGGCTGAGAAAGAAACTGAGAAGGCAAAGGTGGAGCTTGCCAAAGCAGAAGAGAAATGCAGTGATGTACAGACAGCACTGAAAGATTCTGCAGAAGCAAGCAGCTACACGGTCACATGACGGAAGCAACCATACAAGATACTTCTCAGAAGTTGAGCACTTATGTGGAGTGGGTGATTATTTACTCGTTTGGGGAAAGGTGTCAGGATGACTGAGGGTGATGTTAGTTGGGGTTGGTTAGCTTGGGCTACTTCATGCTATGGTGATGAGGAAAGGGACAATGATGGGAATCAATTGTGGCATGATCCACTGGAGGAAGCCCCACCTGATGGCCTGTATGATCACTTGTTGAGTGGATGGGCAGGTGGGAGGACAAACTTTGACTTATACCACCCCATATGGCATAACCCGACTGGCAAAAATGACAAAGGAAGTCCCCATTTTTCATGTACTCGTGACCCATTTGCAACTCTTGCCACAGTAACTTACTTAAAAGCCCAACACAATCTTGATGGCCAAGAAGAGGCTAATTTGTAGGGCTGATGTTGGCTGTGCCCACTGCATGATGGGGATGGGCATGGAGCTCCTGCACAGATGATGGCTACGATGACAGAGGCTGCAGGAGTAGATGGAAACCAAAACATTTGGAACAGTCCAACCTTTATGCTTGGAATTGCAGTTCAGGGCAACCAAAAAATCAAGGCTGACTACCTCACTGGACAGGAATATGTTAAACAGGGAGAGGGTATATCAGTCAGTTTGAGCTAAAAACTCAGCTGGTGGCATGGTTACCCAATGGTTGAGGTGAACTGGAGATGGTGGTTGTGATATCACAAGCTGTAAATAAGAGCAGAAATTGCACTTGATTTATAAGTAACACAGAAGACGGGATGAAATATGGAATTGGGCATTTCTGCTCCTGGGAATACTGGAAATGGTAGACAGAACAGGACCAAGAATCATGATAAGGGATGAAGAACTGAATGAGTATTGCAAAGATGAAAGGTTGACAATATATATGACCAAGTGGACGACGTTGACAGGAATGTGGACAGTACCATGCTGCCACTTGACAGGGGAAGAATGTGTTGCCTTGCCATTGTTAAACCAATGCAAATATTTATAGCAGTGAAATTGAGTGGCGGGTTCGTTATGTGTGAAGATTTAAGTTGTGACAAAGGACGTGTAGTTTGAAGGTGTAAGATTCAATGTGGGACCTCTAGAAGATGGGGAGTGAAGTTAGGGTAGGAACAAGAGGACAACAAAGGTAGCACAGAAAGGGCAGAATAAAGATATAGGTTGGGGAAAGGTTGAGAAACCTACTTTGATTACCTGAACCAATATGAAGGGCTAGATTTCATGGAGTGTGCAGACATAACTAAAATAGGTGCTTTGGTAAGTAAGGGTAAAGTGGTCTGTGTGCAGTGCCCATCCTGTATCAGAGGTTGGTGTACAAAGAGGCCAATGGAATAACAATAACAATCTCCTCTCAAATACAGGAGAGGCTGATTAGGTGACAGCAAAGATAGAAATTGATGTAATAAAGATTATAGAAGGACAGGCCAAGACCATTAATTAAGTCGTAGGGGCATAAAAGTAAAATTATAACAAGCTACAGCATAGAAACTTATGTACTATATGTGGTAACTGGATGACCGAGCAGCTGTGGTTGAATTTGGATGAGTTGAATAGAGGGGAAGTATCTAGCTGGGTGAATAATGAATTACATTGCTTAATTCAAGAAAAGATAAATGAGAATGTCACCACCTGCACCCTTAGGAAGATAGCTAAGCTATGGCTTAACAAAAACTGTACAAGAAGAAGAGACTTTGCTGCTATGGGATTTGTTAATGGAAGACCAAATCATTGGGAAAATACAGGAAGAGATGTGGATAGGGAATAGGGGAATTCACCTTAAGTAGTAAAGGGCAGTGAGTGAGTAGGCACAGAGATGGAGGGGTCTGGCAGGAGACAAGAAATAGTGTCACGTCTGTACGAGATGTACATAGCAGAAAAAGAAGCAATTTATGGATTTATTAATAATATGGCTATGAAACCTGCAATGGAAGCAAGGACCATCTATCTCAGTATTGCATGTATGGCATATAAAGGCAATGAAACATATTGTATAACAATATTTAAGCAATACCCTTACAGTAATGTGGCGTGCCTGAAATAAAATGTTGAATTGTCAATTAATCCACAAATATCTACCAGGATTGGACAATTCAGACTTGTCAATGTACAGAAACAATGGTGACTATTTACGTTACTGAGGGATTAAAGGAAGATATGAAATTATCTGGATAAGTACGAGCAAATTCTACAGCTATTACCAGCAGATCTGAGAGAAACCAAAGAACAGTTGAAACACACCTACAGGACATACATCAAAAATATTGACAAGACGCAGGAGATTGGAAAGGACATTGATAAGATTCAAGTACCTACCTGGATGATTTGTGTAACTGAGCACCAGTGTACAATTGAATTGTTGGTTTTGAATAATGTAATTGTAATGTGCCTGTTTATAGTACTGGTCATAGATTATTTCATAGTTGCTAATGATATTGATATGTCACTGCAGGTACTTAATTTGACAAACGGTACAGATTGTGCAGTTAGAAATACAACAGTCATTGCTGGGAGCAATGCAAGAGTATTCATTAAAAACTGGGAGTTTTACATAATCAAAGGGAGGAATGTAGGGCACTCATATGAAAATATAGTTTCAGCTTGAACAAATTAACCGCCATGTGGTAGCGATAATGATTTAAAAGGTTAAATTATCTTGTAGCCAGAAACCAGAAAATGCTGGCAATAGTAACCACATAAACTAAATTAACAACACTTTGCTGCAGATGGGTGATTAAAAGTAAAAATAAATGGTTAACCACAGACTTACTTAGTGAAAAGCACATGACCGGAAGCACGAACAGGTATGTAGGTATGAAAGAAGGATCTGATGGCATAAAGGAGGAAGGAACCATTATTGTGATAGTGAGCGCAACTCTTAAGCATGGGACGGTAGATTAGGGACCTAGAAAATAGAAACCTGATCATCTTTGTTCACATGTAATATCCTATGTAAGGGGTAAGGATTGTACATTTGTGATTCTAATAAATTGTGTCATGTAACTGAAATTGCCTGTGAGTATTTATTAGATTGTTGCCATTTCACTTTGTACGAAGAAATTTTGTAAAAAGCATAACAAATAGGTGTGTGCACTTTTGTTTAATTTAGATTATTTGTGACTCAGTATGGTAAATGAGGTGCCTCATAGATTTGTTCAAGAGTTTTGGAATCATGGTTTATTTTAAGTTTAAGGGGAACACCCAAACTGAGATGCTTTTAGTTTCACTTTTAAGTTTGAGTAGTGTTTCAGTTCTGGGAAGACCTTAGAATAGGATGGCTGTATATAGCAGTGCTTTTGAGAAGGAGATGAAAGATTTAGTACATTTGATTACCTTGCAATGAAAAGCTAGTGTTAGTTCCAGGCCAGTAGTCTTGGAATAAAAATCTGAAAATGGTTATTTAAGTGAAATGTAATGAAGCTCAGTTTGTATGATGGATTTAGAAAGAGGCTTATCGCAGTTTTAATTAAACAATTCGAGTCCCAAGTGACTAAAATTTACCAAAGCATACAGTTTTTTAAAATTTTTATATTCCTTTTGTAATAAACCTCTATTTTGTCGAAGTAAAATGGCTGATCAATTTGGGCTTTCAAATTCCATATATCCATCTACTTCCGATAATCCTTGATTTCTCTGCCAAAAAAGAATCTAGCTGTTTCTGTCTTTAAAATGTTCAATTACCTGCTGCCTCCACTACCTCCTGAGGCAGTGTTCCAAATTTATATAACCTTTTGAGAGAAGAAAATTCTCCCCATCTTTTGTTTCTTAATCTTAAAACGGTACTCTGTTCTGGACATAAGAGGAAGCATCCTTTCCATGTCCACCTTGTCAAGACCATTCAGAATTTTATCTTTGCGTAGTTCTGTGTACTTTCTGAAGTTTGATGCTTTCCCTTGACTATTTCAGTTAATTATGATGGTGGATTCTCCCTTTAGATTTTTCTTTATCGTAGGAATATGCAGATTCTGAAATATCCCCTAAAATGTCTGCCCACTGTGTCTCTTTTGAGCAGTCCCCTAGCCTGCTGTGCATATTTCCTGTAGCTAGCTCAGCTTTCATGCCCCATGTGATTGCTCTTGTTTAAGTTTAAAATACCAATCTTAGTCCCAATCTTCTCCCTTTCAAACTGGATGTAAAATTCAATTATTGTGGTTGCTACAGTCTAGGGTTGTCTTCCCTCTGAAGTTATTAATTACTCTGACCTTATTGCATAATACCAAGTCCAATATAACACACTTTCTGGTCAGCTCCAAAACGTGCTGCTTGAAGAAAATACCCTGAAAAACATTCTATGAACTCTTCATCTAGGCTACTGCAACCAGTCTGATTTTACATTTTATATGTCAAGTACTGTTGTTCCTTTATCACAAGAACCCAGTATTTCTAATATACTTTGCCCCACATGGTGGATTCTGTTTGGCCTGTAGATCACTCCAACCAGTGACTTCTTTCCACCCAAAGCAATTCTAAATTCTGGTTTTCTAAACTTAGGTAACCTCTAACTGCACATCCTTGTTTAACCGTGCTATCCTTCTGTCATTACCTAGCTTCTTATTTTTCTTGAATGCCACATACGCTTCAATATTCAGACCCAGTCTTGGTCATCCTGAAGCTATTACTCCACAATGGCTATCAGGTCATGTTTATTTTCTTTAATATGCATTGTCAGTTGCTTTGTTTTGTTATAGGTGCAACATAGCTTCTCTCTTTTCTCTCTTCCTCTTCTTGTCATTCTCTGACTTTCAGTTACCGTATTACTGTTTTCCTGCTTTGGCCCCAGCTTGGTTCATGCGTAGATATTTGTGTCTGGGGCAGGTGAGACTTGAACCTGGATTTTCTGGCTCTATTATTTTTAATCAACCTATTCCAATATGCTATGACCCACCTTTGGAACAGGTGGGACTTGAACCCTGACCTCCGAGCTTGGAGGTAAGGATAGTGTTTCAAGAATCCCATTTTTAAATCAATCTGATCTGTCATGTTTTGACATAACTTTGGGGTAGGTGGGACATGGACTCTGACCTTCTGTCCCAGAGACAGGGACACTATCACTGCCCAACAAAACCCATGTCCATGTGTAGACTGTCCCATTGATGCCACTTTCTCCAGTAACCCTATTTGCATGCTGCTCAGGGAATAATTGAGATTATAACATTTGAGATACTGCTTCGTAACTTACTGCCTAGATCCTCATATCTTGTATGCCGAATCTCTTTCCTTCTACTATCTATGCTGTTGGTCCCTCCATAGGCCTTATTTATCAGCCTTTCCATTTCCATTGCAAGTTCCTTTCCATTCCTGAGCAGATGACCATGTCCCAAATCCTAACATTGGGCCAGCAATGCAACTGTCTAGACTCTTGCTGTTTGCTACAGGGAATAGTATCAGTCCTTCTCATAATATCAACTACTTCTGCTACTGTTCTATTCCTTGTTTCTCCAATTTGAATGGCTTCTTGTACCATGGTGCCATGGTCAATTTGCTCGCTAACCGTGCAGCCCCCGCTGTCATCTAAAGTGGCCGAGAGAACCTCAGACCTATTGGACAATTGTTGAGGCTGATACTCCTGCACTCCTACCCTCCAGTGTTACCACTGTGCTGGTTGCAGAGGTCTGCATAGCGGCTGGAGAATTTAGAAGGAATGTAACTGTCCTCTGGGTCCCCTTAGTTGACTCATTCACGATCACATCTTCCGGTTCCTGACCACTGATCAAATCAGAAGATCCTTTCCTAAGTAGTTTTACTGCCTCCTGGTACGAAGAATCCAGGTAACTTTCACCCTCCCTGCATCTTAGTGTCTGTGGTGCAGCCTCGGCTTATAAACTTAACTAGAATTAAAAACAAAATTACATTAAAATGGACGTTCTCTGGGGACAGTTGACTGCTAGTTAAATTTGAAGTATGTTTTACAGCGAGTGAATCTTAAGGGCATTTAAATGGTCGTTGGATAAACATATGGATGATAATGGAATAGTGTAGGTTAGATGGGCTTCAGATTGGTTTCACAGGTCGACGCAACATCGAGGGCCGAAGGTCCTGTACTGCGCTGTAATGTTTCTATGTTCTATGTTCTATGTGCTGTCAAATAAGTAGCACAGATAATCGTTTTTACAAAGCAGCAAGTGTTTGTTTGGTTTGCATTTTAAATGTTTTTCGGTTAAATGTGACCTATGAAAACAGCTGTGATGTCTGCAAAATTCTTCTTATTTTCATCTCACAATAGGCTAATTTGATTATGGTTTATAGTATAAGATATTTTCTCATGCAAATTATTAAAATACCCGAATGGCATGTTTTCTTTGGAGCTCAGAGAACACTCATTTGCATAAAAACTGTTTGTTTAAGCTTGAAACTGTTGTGCATTTTTCAAATTTTTGCTTTCATCTAGGCTGTAAGGTTGATGAGTACCTATTGATGTAGCCAGTCACAAAGACATTAGGACCACATTCTCAAAATGCATTGCAGTTTATTTGGAACTCTCAAAGTTTATTGAGCATTCTCACTAGTTTTTGGTTGACAATTTGCTGATGTCTCTGTCAAACTGTGACTTTGCTTTGTTCAAAAATATAGCAACTGTATAGTTGTAAAATAACGTCTGCATTTGAGCAATCAGAATTGATTAATCACTTGCCTTCTACCAGCATAGCCTTGGCAGAATTAAAAATAAAAGGAAAATGCAATTCATACTTGGTTTTTTGCCTAGGAATGTGCTGATGGTGTTGCCTTCATCCTGTTGACAGTTTGCTTAACTCTTAGTGAAGTTCTTAGGCAGTGCTTGACAAAGGCTTGTTTGTTTTTAATTGCTTTTGCTTGTTAGGTTTGAATCCATCCTGGACACAAAACTGGCCATTCCTCCATGTATAGCCCATGTCTCTACTTCCTGAAGTTCCAGGGACCCAGACTTAAGTTAATATGTTAGACACTAGATTGACATACATATCCATGAACTGGAAATAAGAGTAGGTGACTTGGCCCCTTGAGAGCCCACTCCCCATTCAATACGATCAAGACTGATCTGACTCCATCCCATCCACCCACAATAACTTTTTACCCACTTGCTTATCAAAAATCTATCTATCTGACGTTCATTGCCAGATCTGTCTAGACCACTTTAGCAGCGCAACTTGCTTATTTCAGCACCATTTGCGACTACTCAGATACTGAAGCAGTCCATATTTGAATGCAACAAGATTTGGACAGTATCCAGGCTTGGGCTGACAAGTGTCAAGTAATGTTCATGCCTCAAATGCTAGGCTATGACCATTACCAATAAGAAGCAATCTAACCATTGCCCCTTTACATTCAATGATGCTACCATCAATGAATCCCCCAATATTAACATCCATGGGATTACAATTCACCACAAAGTCAACTGGACTCACCACATAAACACAGTGGCCACAAGAGCAGGTCAGAGACTAGGAATACTTTGCCGAGTAACTCACCACCTGACCCCTCCTGAGCCTGTCCATCATCTACAAGGCACAAGTCAAGAGTGTGATGGAATACTTCCCACTTGCTTGGATGGGTACAGCTGCAACAATATTCTCAAGAAGCTTGACACCGTTCAGGACGCACCGCCTGCTTGATAGGCACCACATCCACAAAAATCCATTCCCTCCACCCCTGACTCTCAGCAATAACAGTGTGTACCATCTAGAAGATGCACTGCAGATATTGACCAAGGTTCCTTAGACAGCACCTTCCAAACCCATGACCACATCCATCTAGTAGGAGAAGAACAGCGGGTACATGGGAAACCCACCAGCAAGTTCCCCTCCGTGCCACTGACCACCCTGACTTGGAACTGTATCACTGTTCCTTCACTGTTGTGGGTCAAAATCCCGAAATTCCCTTCTAATGTCATTGTGGGTCAACCCACAGTAGGTGGACTGTAGTGGTTCAAGAAAGTAGTTCACCACCACCTTCCCAAGGGCAACTAGGGACAGGCAATAAATGCTGGCTAGCTAGACACACCCACATTCTATAAAAAAAAATAAAATGTTCGTATCTGGCAAAACTGCTCATTGTGTTCCAGAATTATCCTAGATTGAAGGCAACCCTGACTTATTTTCTTGATTGAAAAGCATCATTTTAAAACATTCTCCCCTGTATCTTCCACGTTTGGTTTTAACAAGAGAGGGCCTTATGAGTTTTTTTGTCAATCAGATTGATGCCATTTGGTCAGCTGTCTCTGCCACTTCTCTCCCTTCACAGGACCTCAGCTTCCCGAGGAACGGAAGGAAGCTTGCAATGGGAGAGGGAAGTCTGGGAAATATGGTCCATGTAGGTGCCAACAGCATAGACAGCAGAATGAGAGTAATTCTGCATACAAAGCATGAGGATCTAGGCAGTAAAATACAAAACAGTACACAAAGGGAACGTTGTCCTTGTACGTGAATCACAAAAGGTTAACGTGCAGCAAACGAGATAATTAGAAGGTAAACTGAATGTTATTATTTGTTGTAATGTAATGGAATGGGATACAAAAAAGTCTTCTGCAAATTGTTAGGGCGTTAGTGAGACTGAACCTGCAATCTCTGGGGAGCAGTTTTAAAATTAGAGGGCTCCCACTAATACAGGTGAAGAGGAATTTTTTCTTTAAAAGTTGGTAATCTTTGGAATTCTGTATTACAGAGAGGAAAGGAGGTAGGATCATGGAATATGTTTAAGGCTGAATTAATCAGATTTCTGACCTCCAAGGGACGTTGAGGGTTATCGGGGATGGGAGTAGTTGGTTGCTTTGGCAGGAAATTAGAATGAAGCCGACAGTGCTGCCGATGATGAACTTATTTAATAGTGAAACAGGTTCAAGGAAACAAATAGCCGATTCCTCCTCTATCTTTTGCTCCACAATTTGGTCTTAACAGTTCCTTGCTGCTGTTCCTGAGTACTCGTTCATGCTTGTCCAAGCAGCTGTTCGTTTTCTTCTGAATTTTTTTGGTTGTCATTCCATCACCAATATTAATCTGACTGGCATGCAATTGCCAGATCAATTTTCTCTTTTTGAACATGTGTAATTGCAATGCGCCCATCCTCTGACACCATCCCTTTGTCTGAAGTTTGTGGCTGGCACTTCAGTTACCTCTGCCTTTGCTTCCCTCAGCAATCTGTGAAGCTCCCCATTCAGACAGGGTAACTACTACTTTTCCCAGTTTTATGTCATCCAGTATCATGCTAACCTTTTTGTTTATTGTAGTTTTGGTAATGTCCTCATTTAGTACTGCAGCCATCCATTTTGCCCCCACTAGTAGATCTTTATTTTATTCCCTAAACAGCCCAATTGCTCATTTGGAAATTGTTTAAGTGTCCCAATGTCTGTAAAGACTTTCTAGATCCCCTTCTTTGTTATTTTCTTATCGGTTCTTATGTGTTTGCTTTGTCCCCACCCATCTTTTCTCTTCTCCTTTGTGCATTGTATATTCAGGCTGATAGTACAAGAGACAATCAATATATCCTGCTAACATCTGACATTTGCCTCCTATTCTAGTTTATTCTATCTAAATCCATTGATCAATAGGGAGCTCTGATACAGTTGCTGTCCCTTTTCCCCTTATGGGAATGTACCTAGGCTGTACCTGAGCCATTTTCCTTTAAACAACAATATTAGCAACAATTTGGATTTCACAGCGTCTTCAATGCAATGAAACATCTCAAGGTGCTTTATAGAGGCTTTAAAGGACATTATTACTCTGAGCCTCATGAAATGTTAGAGCAATGACTGAAAATTTTGTCAAAGTTGTAAGTTTTAAGAAGTGCCTTACAAGGGGCAAAGTAGATATGGAGAAGTTTAGGGACAGAATTCATGCAGTCATGACCATCAATGGTGGGCGATTAAAATCGAGCATAATCAAGAGGCTGGAATTAGAGGAAGACAGATGCCTTAGCAGTGTAGGGCTGGAGGTGGAGGTAGAGACAGAGACAGAGGGATTAGGCCTTGGATGTGTTTGGAAAGAGGTTGATATTTTAAAATGCGGACATTATTTAACCAGGAGCCTTGTTCAACCACAGCAAACTGTCCAGGGAAGAATTGGCTAGAGAATGAAGTTTATGACAAAGACTCAGTTCAATAACTTCAGTGTTTGTAAAATTTAATTTGAGGGCACCTGATCAGTAATCTGGTAATTCTGAGATAGTGGAGGGCTTGAAAGAGGTAGTGGTGAGTGAGATAACACAGAGTGGAGCTGGAGGAACACAGAAGGCCGAGCAGGAAGGTGGACGTTTCGGGTCTGGACCCTTCTTCAGAAATGGGGAAGGGAGCTCTGAAATAAATAGAGAGAACAGGGGTGGGGCTGGGGAAGGTAGGTGGGATGGTGATAGGTGAGTGCAGGTAGGCAGTGGTGGGGATTGGTCAGTGAGGTGGGAGGAGTGGATAGATGGGAGAGAAGATGGACAGGTTGTGTCGGGTCAAGGAGGCGGGGATGAGAAGGAGGGTTGGTCATGGGATAAGGCTGGGTGGAGGTGGGGAAATTTTGAAACTGGTAGAGTCCACATTGACACCATTGGGTTGTAGGCTCCCAAGGTGGAATATGAGGTGCTGCTCCTCCAGTTTCAGGGTGGCGTCATTGTGACACTGGAGGAGGCCCAGGATGGACATGTCATCCAGGGAGTGGGAGGGGAAGTTGAAGTGGTTCGTGACTGGAAAGTATTGTTGTTTGTCGCGAACAGAGCATAGGTGCTCTACAAAGTGGTCTCTGAGCCTCCGCTTGGTCTCACCAATGTAGAGGAGGCCACATCAGGGGCAGCGGATGCAGTAGACCATCTTAGCAGATGTGCAGGTGAACCTCTCTCTGATATAGAAGGTTTTTTTTGGTTCCTTGGATGGAGGTGAGTGGTGAGGTGTAGGGGCAGGTGTAGCACTTCCTGCAGGGAAAGGTGCTAGGGGTGGTGGGGCTAGTGGGGAGTGTGGAGCGGATGAGGGAGTCGCGGTGAGACCAGTCCCTACGGAAGGTAGATAGGGTTGGGGAGGGAAATATGTCCTTGGTTGTGGGGTCAGATTTCAGGTGGCAAAAGTGGCAGAGAATGCTACATTGAATCCGGAGGTTAGTGGGGTGATATGTGAGGACAAGGGGGATTCTGTCTTTGTTTTCGTTGCGGGGAGGGGATGTGAGGGCAGAGGTGCGGGAAACGCAAGAGATGCGGTCGAGCGCATTTTCGACCACTGAAGGGAGGTAGTTGCAGTCCTTGAAATAAGAGGACATCTGGGATGTTTGGGAGTGGAACGCCCCATCTTGGAAGTAGACACGGTAGAGGAATTGGGAGTAGAGGATCGCATTCTTGAGGAAGGTGGGTGAGAGGAGGTATAGTCTAGGTAGCTGTGGGAGTCGGTGGGCCTGAAATAGGTATCAGTTTCGAGGCAGTCACCAGAGATGGAGACAGAGGTCCAGGAAGTAGCACCTCATATTCATCATGCCTCATACTTCCTTCGTACTATTTGATAATCTGAAATTCATAATAGTGTAATCTTAATTTCAATTAAGTAGGTTCAGCCTTTGGCCCCACAAAGATGTTATCTCTTCTTAGCACTGTAGTATTCTCCTGACCTTAGATTTAAAACGGACCTAAGGAGCAGTGTTTTCACTCAGAGGTTAGTGTACGTATGGAATGAGCTGCTAGAGGAGACGGTGGAAGCAGGTACAATTATAGCATTTGAAAGGTATCCGGATGGGTATATGAATAAGAAGGGTTTAGAGGGATATGGGTCAAATGCTGGCAAATGGGACTAGATTAATTTAGGATATCTGATTGGCATGGACGAATTGGACTGAAGGGTCTGTTTCCATTCTCTGACTGCATGACTCGATAACTCAATGCTAATTCTTTACAATATTTCCTTTGTTATTTTTTCCTGAATAGTTTGTATGCCAGAAAATTAAGCATTTAGTGATTTCAGCTTTTGGAACCAGGCCTCTGATATTGTCACTGTGTCATTATTCCCTTGTGGCTATTTACATTTGCGGCTCACCAACTATACTAGCCACACTTTATACATTTATAATCATGAAATATATTGGATAATGTGGTCTCATTGTTCTTCTTGTCTCAAAGCATTGTATTTGAAATTGGGAAAATAATGTAGGCAGAAAGGAGTTTCTGTAGGAAATTCCTTAGATTGTTTGTGCCCTTTATTTGCCAATAAAAAGTATTCTATGCTCAGGATTTCCTAATAGCTACTCAAAATTACTGTCTTTTTATGAATGTTGAATTGATGTGAACAATTGTTCAAGTTTTTTGTGATGACTGTCCAAACAAGTCAATAAATGTTAAGATGCTGTCACCTGTGCTTGAACCTTTCCAACAGCTAAGTATTAAACAAGCTCATTTCCAGCCAGCCTAACAGTTTCCATAGGACTGCCGTTAACAGTGAATATATCTATTGTAACTGCGCAAATGAAATAAAAATGGGTTATATAGCCACATCAATCTCAATTATTTAGAAGTTTATTTTCGTTTTGCTTGATTATTGGCTGTTCTATTTGCCTGACTGCTTTGGTGACTTTTGTTCATGAATTTGCGAAGAAATGACTCTTTTATTTGTTCCTGGGTATGTCAATGCTACAGGCAGGATCAACGTTTATTTGCCTATCTATAATTACTCTTGAGAATCTGGTGGTGAGCTGCCTTCTGGAACCACACAATTTTTTGTGGTTTGGATACACCAACTGTGCTGTTATGGAGGGTAATCCATGATTTTGACCTGAGAAGGAATGATGATATTGTTGCAGATGTTTAGCTGATGGCTTATGTGTTTGAGAATGCAACTTAGTTTTAGGAATTAATAGGGGCATCTGAGAAACCATAAGCAACCCTGAAGAGAATGTAATTCAGACAAGTTGAGAGTTGATTATAGTTGAAAGCTAAAGTCCATATTTTCTTGCAAGCTCACAGCTTATACAAAAAAACTTAACCAATAAATGACCAATTTCTTAAACTCTTGGTAGATCCAGTATATCTATTGATACCTCTACCTACTTTTACAGAGGTAAATAGAGACAAACTGTCAGCTTATATCTGTATGAATTATACTCAAATTTCTTTGTAAAATCACCTTTACACACAGGGAAAGAACATGGATGGAGGAATAAAACTGAAAAGGCAGGTTAGTAGTCTTTCTCCACAAATTCTGTTGCGTTGGTTCTTGCTGAACTGAAAGTTTCTTTCTGGCTTCCCTTTGCCACATGTTTCCACTGGTTAGCAAGAGGCACAAGGTGGCCGGTTTACTTGTAAAAAGTCTCTGACTAATCAGTCTAAAAAGTTACAGCTTACTGTAACTGCAAGAGGAAAGGTAAACCTGAAGAAATCAGTTAAAAGTAAATTTTTGACTGCACACATCAGAAAAACACCTCATGAGCTGATCGGGATCAAAACCCTTCTCTGCAACTCGTTTCTCGTTCCAAGCTGTTCAGTCACTTGAGTTTCAATCACATGGTTGTTGGCAAGCAAAGGGCCCTTGTCCATCAGTAACTGGTCACTAGTCCATAGACCAATCACTTTCTTGATGCCACCCAGCTTCATCTATATACAGAATCCCTTGGCTCCAATTAATCTTCAACCGCCTTAATTATTACTTTAATTTACTTTAATTTTACTTACTTTAATTATTAGTCGCCAAAGTCATGGGTTGGTAAGGAAACGAGGGAATGTATGGAGCCACAATGCTAATGGAAAGGCCCTAATAGACGTTATCTTCTCAAATAATTGGAATAATAAGGAGAACCAAAGTAAATTCAAGGCCTAGCAAGCATGAATGAACCTTCAAGATTTCATGAGCTAAGGGAAATTTTGAGGGTGTAGTGGGGAAAACAAAAAGTTTTCGTTATAAACTGGAGAATCCAGTTGTCATGGTTTACATGGCTACCAGCAACGTAGGGTAGGACGAGAAGGGACTCTTGGGGGTTATAAACCTGTAGGGGCTAAAAAATAGAAATAGCAGAAATACAAAGTTAATATCTAGATTACTACTTGTCCATGAGTAAATTGGCATATGGTAAAGAAGATTAGCGAGATAAAAATGTAGCTCAATCAACTATGTAGATAATGTTATTGTTGATCCATGAGGCATTGGCAACATTACATGGGAATTAGGAGCTGTATTGTTGAGACAGTTCTCACTGTGCTGTTCTTGTCCTACAAATACATACAGGTAGTTGTCTGAAGTGGTGACAGCAATGGGCGAAACAGAGGCCTACTGTTTCCAAATCATATTCATGACTGCCAACGTGGTTGTTTTCTGTTGCAAGAACCATTGCCATCTGACTCGAGCATCCAAATTGATTGCTGGCCTAACCTTTGCTTCAGATGCCAGCTTATTCTTCCTTTCAAATTAGCCAAATCCTGAGTTTGATCCCTTGCCCCAAAGTTGGCCAATCCTGGCTCTGCCACTTTTTGTCTGCACTATTTCCCAGTTAGGCAGATGATGTTTTGAACAACTTTTGCTTTACTCTTGTGGTTTCCAATGGCCCTTGAATGACCTGATTGTGCTACAGATGTGCAATATGTTCTTGAGCAGCTGTTCTCTACTTGGCCACTGAGAGTTCACACAATCCCAGTAGCAACTGGGAGATGTTGAGAACATTACAAATCTCTTTAATATTGTAGGTTATAAAATAGAAAATAAATTGACTTGATTTTTGTTCTGTTAAAGGATTTAGCCTCTAATACTGAACTACTGCTGTAATTTTACTCTTGTCCTAGTTGAGCCAACTGAAAACAACCATGCACAAGTGTATGATGTGTACGTTGTAGCCTTAAATTGTTACATTCCCATACGAAATAGACTAATTATTCTCTTGTTATGCTATGGCAAGCATTTTGCCATTGTAAAGAAATACTGTCAGTTTTAACCTATGCTGCAAATTTTATTTGTCTCGTGTAGTATATAAACAGAACATAATCCAGTGTGAATGCTTTGGATCACATCAACCATAATAAATTGTATGTAACAGAAGAGTACATTACAGTATAGCTTTTAATTTTAAACATTTAAAGAACAGCTTGTACTGGTGAGCCATTTTTAAAGACCACATCTTTTTATTCTCCTTCACTTTTGGAATAAGGACCTAAACGAGAAATCAAACATCTTTATTTCCGAGATAAAAGGTACTGCAGATGCTGGAGAATCCGAGACAACAAGCACGGGGCTGGATGAACACAGCAGGCCAAGCAGCATCACAGGAGCAGGAAAACCTGACGTTTCGGGCCTAAACCCTTCATCAG
>JAHRHZ010000029.1:5819919-5875035 GCA_024137785.1 Ginglymostoma cirratum
ATTATTTTTGTTTTGTTTCTGATGAAGGGTTTAGGCCCGAAACGTCAGGTTTTCCTGCTCCTGTGATGCTGCTTGGCCTGCTGTGTTCATCTTTATTTCCGGGAAGTTTTGGGAGGAGATGCTACAGATTTAAAATAAGTTACTTGACTTAATTGAGATGAATTTACACTGTTGCTTAGTTTAAGAGGTAGGGGAGGTTTGCTGAACAGATTGTCACCATGGGTATGTTTTCAGGGCAGTTACCCAGAAACCGTACATCAGTTTTACAATCAGGACCAGTTTGTGAGTCTGAATTGCTCAACATGACAACTCTTTGGCTACTGAAGGTATACAGCCTGTGTGTGAACAAAACTGTGACGGAAAGCCTCCAGGCTGTAAAACACCAGCGTTTCCTCTCTCCTAGCATAGAATAAACAAAAAATTTGAAGATAGCTAGCTAATCTCACGCACCATTTTCATATACGTTGCTGCCTGTAACCAGTTACTCATAAACTGAAAAATTAGTGTACCACCTGTCCCGAGTCTGCAAAGGACTTGGGAACAAGGAATTTGGAAGTCGGAAGAAATTGGATGAAACAAAATGACACCTGAGTGAATCCTGTAGACTGCTGCTATTGAACTGTGTTCTAAATTTTTGTTTCTCCACCCATAAAATTTGTTGTTTTTTAGTGATAATCATAGAGTCATACAGCACGGAAAGATACCCTTTGGACCAACCTGTCCATGCCAAATGTAATCCCAAACTAAACTAGTCTCAGTTGCCCTGTGTTTGTCCCTTATCCCTCTAAAACTTTCCTGTTCATGTACCTGTCGAAATGTCTTTTAAATGTTGTAACTACATGCATCAACCATTGGCATAGCAGTTCATTCTATATATAATCCACCCTCTGTGTGAAAAAGTTGCCTCTTTTAAATCTTTACCCTCTCACCTTAAAATTATGCCCTCTGGTTTTGAACTCCCCTTCCCTAGGGAAGAGACTTTTGCTTTTCATCTTATCTATGTCCCCCGTGATTTTACAAACCCCCATAAGGTCACCCCTCAACCTCCTGCGATCCAGAAAGAAAAAGTGCCAGCTTATCCAGTCCCACCTAATAACACAAACACCTGGTAACTGGTGTCCTGGTAACATCCTTGTAAATCTTTTCTGGATCCTTTCCAATTTAGTAATCTTCTGATAGCAGGACTGAACTATACACAGTACTCCAGACATGGCCTCACCAACGTTGTGTACAACCGCAACATGATGTCCCAACTCCTATGGTCTGACCAATGAAGGTGAGCATTGCCAGACGCTGCCTGCACCATCCTGTCTACCTGCGATGCCATTTTCAAGGAACAATGTACCTGCATCGCAATATCTCTCTGTTTGACAACACTTCCCAGACCCTACCATTAACTTTAATAGACCTGCCTTTGTTGTCTTATCAAAACGTAACACCTCGCATGTATCTAAATTAAACTCCATCTGCCATTCCTTGGCCCATTGGCGCAGCTGATCAAAATCCCATTGTACTGAGACAACCTTCTTCGCTATCCACTATACCACCAATTGGTGTTATCTGCAACTTAGTAACCATGATTCCTATTTTCTCAGCCAAATCGTTTATACAAATGACAAACAACAGTGGAGCCAACACTGATCCCTGTGGGTCGCAGGGCTCCACTCTGAAAACCAACTCTCCACCACCACCCAGTGCTTCCTACCATCGAGCCAATTTTGTATCCAGTTGACTAGGTCCCTGGATCCCATGTGATCTAACTTTACTAACCAGGCAACCAGGTGGAACTTGCCTTCTTGCTCCTTTATCTATCTTCTTGGTCACGTCCTCAAAAAAAAAACTCAATCAAGTTTGTAAGACATGATTTCCCACGCACAAAGCCATGCTGACTATCCCCAATCAGTCCTTCCTTTTCCAAATGCATGTAAATCTTATATCTCAGAATCCTCTCCAACAACTTACCCACCACTTATGTCAGATTCACTAGTCTGTAGTTCCCAGGCTTTTCCTTAAACATTTCTTAAATAAAGGCACAACATTAGCCACCTTCCAGTCTTCTGGCACCTCACCTGTGTCTGTAGATGATACAAATGTCTCTGCTGGGGACCCTGCAGTTTCTTCCCTAGCTTCCCACAATGTCCTGGGATACACTTGATCAAGTCCCAGAGACTTAGCCACCTTTATACGTTTTATGACCTCCAGCACTTTGTCTTCCGTAATGTGGATTGTTTTCAAGCCATTACTAGTTATTTCCCTGAGATCTCTAGCTTCCATGTCTTTTTCTACAGCAAATACTGACGCAGAGTATTCATTTAATATCTCTCCTATCTTCTGTGGTTCCATGGATGGCTGCATTGATCTTTAAGGGGCCCTGTTGTCTCCCTAGTTGCTCTTTTGCCCTTAATGTACTTACAGAATCTCTTTGAATTCTCCTTAACCTTGTCTGCAAAGCCTATTTCATATCCCATTTTTGTACTCCTGATTTCCCTCTTAAGTTTGCCTCTACTCCCCTTATTCTCTTCAAGGGATTAACTTGATCCCAGCTGTCTATACGTCCTTTTTCTTGACCAGAGCTTTCAATATATCTAGCCATTCAGTGTTTCCTACTCCCACCAGCCTTGCCCTTCACTCTAACAGGAACATACTGTCTCTGAATTCTCATTATCTCATGTTTGGGAGCCTCCCACTTGCCAGTCGTCCATTTACTTGTGAATAATCTTAATACCATCACAATTTGTGTTGGTTCAATATAGAATTTTAACTTTTGTATAAGGCCTATCCTTTTCTATAACTGTTTAAAAACTAATAAAATTAGGATCGCTGGTCCCAGAGTGATCCCCAAGTTATACTTCAGTCACTTGCTCCGCCTTATTTCCTGAGAGAAGGTCAAGTTTTGCTTGAACACATTTAAAAAAAATTTCTCACCATCCAAGCCCTTAATACAATGACAGACTCAGTCTGCGTTTGGAAAGTTACAATCACTTACCATCACAGCCCTGTTATTCTTACAGATATCTGACATCTCTCCTCATATTTGCTACTCAGTTTCCTGTTACTATTGGGAAGCTTTATAGTACAATCCTGTCAAGGTGATCTGTACTGGTTAAAGCCCCCCCACCCACCATGCACGCGCACGCATACGCACGCACACACACACACACAAAAAGATAGCACTAGCAAATCTCCCCACCAGGATCTTGGTCCCTCCCCAGTTCAGGTGTGACCCTTCCCTTTTAGACAGGTCACTTCTGCCCCAGAAGGGATCCCAATGATCCAAAAATCTAAATCCTTGTCCCCTGCACCATCTTCTCAGCTACTCATTAATCTGCCCTGTCTTTCTATTCCTTCTCTCGCTAGCACATGACACCAGAAGTAATCCAGAGATTACTACCCCTGAGGTTCTGCTTTTTAACCTCCTGCTGAACTTGCTATATTTACTCTACAGAGCCTCATTCCTTTCTCTGACTATGTCATCACTATCTATGTATACAACGACAGCTGCTCACCCTCCCCTTTGAGAATTTGCTGGAACCGCTCTGAGACATCCCTGACGCTGGCACCAGGGAGGCAACATATCATCCTGAAGTTTCACTCACGGATGCATAATTTTCTGTATATACCCCTGATTGGAGAGTCCACTATAACAGTTGCTTGTTTGAACCTTGACAGATCTTGCTTAACAGAAGATCCAGCCGTGGTGCCCAGGACCTGGTGCCACTGCTATTTTCTTATGAGAGGCTATCTATCCCCGATAGTATCTTGTTTGTCTGCATGCATGTGTGCTAGCTTAAGAATGGGTAGAGTTTAAGTTCGAGAATTATAAATTGATCACATTTTGTTTGCCTGTGGTTCGAACTGATTTTTTTGTAATGAATTATAATTTCTTGATAAGTACGCAAACACGGTCAGTGTTTTCTTTTTAACTGAGTTCATTAGAGAAGAAAATTGGGGACATTGAGTAATTTGATTAAATCTTTTGTGCTGGTCCTGGGAGTAGTGTGGCTTGAGTATCAGCATGCTTTCCTAAGTGGATCTTGACACGTTCCACTAACAAGGTCAATAATTTCCCTTTAATTCCACGAAATTTAGCTAACAATACATTACAGAGATTTTGCGTCGACTGTATTGTGGCAGTCCACATAAATAACGTTCACTGATATTCCTCTATGCACAACTTTTGTCACCCTTTTTGCAAAAAAATTATCAATAAAGGCCTATCTTGATAAACCCATTTTGGCTTTTTGATAACTAAAAATGTGCAAGGAGTTTCGTCATTCCAACTGTAAGCAGCATTCAAGAAGCGCTTGGATGATTACATAAGAAGGGAGTAGAGGGATACAGATCCTGTAAGTGAAGACAGTTTTAGTATGGAAGGGCAAAATGTGTCAGCACAGGATTTGAGGGTCAAAGGGCCTATTTCTGTGCTGTATTGTTCTTTGTTCTAATCAGAATGCATGACTTTAGTTTCACATGGATGCTGATGTTCTCTCACTGTAACTCACCAACATTTCCTTCTGTCTCTCCACTGTTGCTAAGGTTTCAAACTATGTATTCAAAGTATGGTATTGGATGAGCAGAAATTTCCTTCAATTGAGTTTGAAGACTGAATTGTTTTCAGTTTTCTCTTTAAACTCTGTTCCTTAATTATAAACTATCCTTCGCTCTGGCAACAGCTGAAATTAAGCCAATTTTTTGCAACTACGATGTCATCTTTGAAAGTTTGGCAACTGTTAGAAGATGATCATTCTTATAATTAATTTGACTTCAGTACTTTAATAAGATGGATTGAAAGAAGTAGCAATAACTCTTTCTGGAATAAACTGTTAAGAGACAAGGACAAACTGTTATACAAGAATTGAAAGCAATTAGCCATGTCTGGGAGAAGATGGATTTGAAGCTACTGAAACAAAACTGTTTTAACAACAACTTGATAAATGGCTACCTAAAGTCGAAAGAACAAATAATTACCCTGCAGAAGAACTTAAGGAGTTAGTCACAGGAAAGCTGTGTCTTCAAACAAGGAACAAAGCTACTTCTGGTTCAAAAACAGACCTGAGGAATGGTCACCGGACCCGAAATATTAACTCTGATTTTTTTCATCACAGATGCTGCCAGACCTGCTGAGCTTTTCCAGCAAGTTCTCTTTTTGTTCCTGATATAAAGCATCCGCAGTTCTTCTGGTTTTTACTTCTGACAAGAAAGCAAGTTCCAGACTTAATGGTTCCAAAGGAGTAGTCAGCATTTTGGATGAATGAATCTAAAGGATCATCAATAATGTCACAGGGCAAACGCGAAGGACAGAAAATTATATACAAATTCAACTCAAGGGCCCTGCAGTGGCAAAACTCCAGAGAACAACACTGTATGAAGATTGAACCCTGAACATCCAGAGACAGACTAATTGTAGCTAAATTTCACCGTTAATTGGGTAATAGCCAAGTTCGGTTATGAGGCTTAACTTGCTTCTTTGAGAGGTCTTATTTTTGTTGCTGCATGCAATAAAGTTTAAATAATTATTTCATTGTTTGATTGTATGTGAGATTCATTAATAAGTAGCCGAGTTAAAGATAGTAGATTGTAGTAATTTACCCATAACACTAAGTTTACTTGAAACGTATGGAGTGACCTGTGGCATGGAGTTTCATAGGTGGAAAAATACTTGTTAGTGAGTCATTGCTGACAGCGACTGAATGAGAGAGTCAAGGGAGATTGTGGAGAAAAGTGTGATTGACCCAATGTGATTGTCAGGATACTTCAGTTAGTGAATTGGTACAGTTTCCAAAAAAGTCAAATATTTGATTTGATGATCTCTATGTAGGTAGTAAGGCTGTGGTTCTAAACAGATGACAAATCAATTTCATGTGATCATCACCCTTTTAGAAGCTAACTAGAATACGGAATCCCCTCTCTCACAAGTTGTCGATGCAGAGGCCATAAATTGTTTTCTAAGTATTAAGTAGTTGCTTGGAAAAGAGGAATTACAAGAAAAATAAGCAAGACGCTGAGTTTAGATTAAGTATAGTTTATTTCTTAAAGAAAATTGCTGTCCAGAACCGATGGGCCATTTGACTGTTTTTGAACAGTCACACACAATTTTGTTATTCTTCTATGTAAAATAAGGGACCAAGGAATTCTTTCTGAAACTGTGACATTCCACTTGATGTTTTGTTTGAGGTCTTGTTTCTTTTTGCTGTCAGTCATGTTTATCTCTCATAGAATGTCATTGGTTAGGTAATATAATTGCGTTTAGATATGTTTGAAGTGAAGCAGATAAGAAAGTTGCTATGTACGTGTTAGTGATGGCTATGATTCAGCCAAGCGTTTATGTAATTAAACATAAATTGGCTATTTTAATAATAACTGGAGCCTTAGATTTGTGAGAATTGAAATAATATGATTTATATTGCATGGTAACTTTGACTAAGGGGATTTAACAATGTCAGAACTTGCCTTTAGTATTTTTTTGCTTCAGCAATTCTAAAATGTGCTCTGCAATTCAAGGATTGGATTGTTTGCACTGTGGTGTGTTTGAATGAAAAGCATCCTGTTTTCTATTGCAATTAAAATTAAAATGGGTTATAAAAATGTGCTGCATTTCTTGATGTCCTTTCAAAGAGTTGGTGTAACATTTTTCTTTCAGGGTGCTCGTAGACTAAAATAAATAAAGAAATTCAAACCTTAATGTATTGAAAGGACATGATGCACCACTAAACACTCAGTTTTTATTGGGAATTTTATAAATGTTTTCAAGTAAGTGTAAGGTGCAGTTATCAGAAGTCATTTACTTTTTCTCTAGTTTGTAGAGGTATTCACTACGCATCACTGTTCTTTCATGAATTTGAAATAACTGAATAAAGTTCAGTAGCCCTATTTACCTTGTTGGTTCATCTTGAGTGTTTTTTTAATCAGGAAAAAGAAAATAGATTGTTTCAGTCCATTTATAATTTTTGTCACAATACCGTTAAATTCCAACTTCCAATGTTTGCACACACAAAGTAGGTTACAACTAAGAATTAATAACTCTGAAAAGTAAAACGCAATCATTGCTGTAGTAACCAGTTTCCAATTACAAAGAGTAGTTGAACTGAATGCTTTGCTGAATACATTTTCCCAATTAGATTATAAAATAGTTTTCAGATACAGTCAAAGTTTATTGGAGCAGTTGCCCTCATCTAGTTAAATAGTGAGTCGTCTATCATATTCCTGAATTGTGGCTGGTGGACATACTTGGGAGTCAGTAGTTGCAAAATTTCCCACACAATTCCCAGCTTCCTTTCTACTCTTGTTGCCGTAGTATTAAAGCCCTGGCTCAGTTCAGTGCCTGGCTATTGAATCCCGCTTACCCCCCCCCCCCCCCGCCCCTAAGCTCCCCAGTTCTTACAAACTCTTATAATTGAAGCACCAAATATATGCATTGAGCTCAGAAATAAAAGTGTGCATTCACACTGCTGGACATGTAGTATAGATTCCTAAATAGTGGAAACCAGTTAGAAAAGAGAGTCACCCTCTTGCTCTTAACTGTATTTAATGTTTCCTCTTTGCTTTCCTAGTTTCAATTTTCACTTTACTGATGTACTTTCTATACTTCTTTAAGTGTCATAAAGATTTTTTTTGACACTGTCGTAAGCTGGTCATATGTCTGTGCCTTACCTTACCCAGTATGCTTCAAGTATACCAAAGGGAGGCTACATTTGGCAAAACCTATCTTTTACTTTTTGGGGGACATGTCTACACTGTATCTATAGAATCTAACTTTGAATACCTCCTCACTATTTGCCATCTATTTTCCTTAACCAGCTGTAACCAGTTCACTCAGCATTGTAAAATTTTGCCTTATGTCAATTTACAACTTTACTGCTGAGCTTTGTCCCTTTCCATAATGACACTAAACCTAACTGTATTATGATTGCTATCTCCAAAATGGTCACCCACTGTAACTTTCTATGTACAAAAACAATACAGCAATAATGGTTGTGTATTTCAACTACCCAAATATCAACCAGCTGCAACATTTTTGAACTGCGTTCGAGAGAGAATTTTTTTTTGTGGCCAACATGTAACAGGCTCAATGTGAGAAGGTGTGATTCTGGATTGAGTCTGAGGAAAATGAGTTGGGTAGGTGGATGAAATAACAGTGGGTGACCATTTTGGTGATAGCAATCGTAATACAGTAGTATTATGGATGGGTAGGAGATTGAGAATACAACTTTGTTCTTTCTCTCAACAGTTACAGACAAGGAGATTGGCCAAAGCGCCCTGACAACTAACCCTGTGAAATCTGAAAATTTGGGGGAGGAGACATTCATTGGAAGCTTAAAAATTGTGTGTTAGGATGCAGAAGGTGGAGAGATATGATATGATCAAACAAGAGAATGGCAGACACTCTATCAGCGTCCAAGAGAATGTGTGTATCTACTATGCTATAAATAGTATTTTAAGGAACGCAATACTTCTGAGACTAGGTGGATCCCATACACAGGATTCAGCCTACACACCATTCACCCTACTGCATTGCAGGGTGCTAGCCTCGCTTTGGCAGATGCTGCTGTTCAATTTGCAGGCGCAGAGTCAATTGAGTGATGGAAGATTAACATGTGAACAAGGAACAAGTGAAGGCCATTCAATAAGATCATAGTTGATCTGATTTTAACCTCAATGTACATTCCTTCATATCCCTGATAATCTTTCACCCCTTTGGTAATAAAGAATCTAATTATATCTGCCTTAAAAATACTTAAGTTCTGCATCTGTTGCCTTTTGAGGAAGGGAATTTCAAGGCAATTTAACCTTCGGGGGAAAAAGAAGGTTTCCTCGTCTCTGTTTTAAATGGGTAACTCTTTTATTTTTAAATGTTTTTGTATTTTTGGTTAACTTTTACTTGTACTATAATTTTTCCTTTCTTATTAATCTTTCCTTTTTTTATATTTTGCCCAATCTTCTGTCCTTTCACCTATCTGCGCGCAATGATATATTTTTTGTTTGAGATTGAAACGTCTTTGATTATGTTTCGTTAACCACAGCTGGTGGGTCTGTCTGTTTTTCTCACTTGTTGGAATGTATCTTTTCTGCGCTTTGTGGATAGTTCCCTTAAATGGTTCCAATGCATCTTTATTGACCTATCCTTTACCCTAAATTGCCAATTTAGTTCTGCAAGCTCTGCTTTCATGTCCTCCTAATATCGTTGTTTAAATTCAAAATATAGTCTTGAGTCCCCACTTTTTCCTCTTAAAACTGTATATAAAATTCAGTAATAGTATGGTTGCTGCTGCCAAGGGGTTTTTTCACTATGAGGTCAATAATTAATCCTATCTTGTTGGTCTAGTAAACCCTGCTTTCTGATTGATGCCATAATGTGCTGGTCTAATACCTGACATATTCAACAAATTTCTCATCTAAACCTTTTTTCCCCCCAATCTGGTATTTCCAGTGTATATTTAGGTTAAAATTCCTGCAATAAGCCTGTTATAATGTGGTTACTTTTAAGTGGCCTGTGTGCAACTCCCACGAGTGACCTCTAGCCTTTTTCATTCCCCTTCACCGCCCAAACTGCTACTACTGCCTGGTTTCCTTGAATTTAGGCCATTTAAAAATGTTCTTACCTTTTATCTTTCTGATTTTTAGGTATCTTCTCCAGCACCCTCAATGCAATATATCTCCTTTGTAATCTGTTTAGAATAAATCAGAACTGAGAAAACCTGGTCCTGTTTGGCTTGTCCTTGAACTTGAAAAAACCATGTTCTAACACTGATAATGCAGAATTTAAAACTTCTTCATTCCTCTTCAGCCCCACCTGGACCTTCATCCTTACTGAATCCATAAACTTTATTTTTGTTCCTTTGGGCTTGATGGCTTCAGTATCCTGTATGGTGGACCACTATCCCCTATAAACCTGAGTGCTTCTCTCTTCTGTTTCAAGCCCTGTTTCACCATTACTGCCATCTCACTGACCTTATTGAGTGCCTGTCAAAAATATAAGAAATTTGAATGCCGCATGCTGTCAACTGCTTGCACCATAACCTTTCACTTCCCTACTTCTGCAATCTTATTTTTTCATCTACATCCCCTAAATATTTCCTTTGTCCTCCCACCCTCACTTTCCCCGACCACCCCCCCCCCCCACCCCCACAAAGCTCCCATCATGTGGCAAACTCTTCAGTTCCTTCAGATCTGCTGTCTGAAATCTCCACACAACCATCTGCTTTTCTTTTTGTTTCTATCTTTAAAAACCTCTGAGGAAAGTTCTGACTACAATTTGGCCAGCTCTCGTTTCTCTTATTGACTGATTGTACCACTTTATTTATACTTCCAGTTTTCAACATGGAAGTTGCAGTATATTGCTAATGTTTCGGACATTTGCCTATCTTGAGTCTCTTGCCTGCAATAATATGCCCATGTAATATCTACAAATTTATTTGTTAAATTTGTGCCTGTATGTGAGCCTCAAAAGTTAAGGGTAACATAGCTGATTTTGTTATGCTATGCACAAGGCCCAAAATAATTTCTGAAGAATACTGAAATGATAATGTGCTTTTTGTATTGCAGCAAACAATAGAAACATACATTAAAGTCCTGTTTAACAGCAGTTTATCATACGCATCAGCAGTACTTGTATTTAACATCACTCCATGTGATGGGCTGATCTGAATCTAAAGCTGTAATTATTTACAATTCTTGCACCTGTTTGTTTTGCACATTTTGGTTTGTTCTTCAAACAATCCAATATTTTCATTTCAACAATGACAATTTGACAAAAATGTGTGCGTATCTGTTGAAGGAGGTGATATTGATACTTGAATGTAAACAGGAGGAATTGGGACCTCTTGTAATTTGTGCATCAATATTGCTGTCATACAAAACGTCATGCTCTATCTTTGTGTCCTTAAAAAGGTTTATTTTGAGGCTTTATTTTAATTTTTTTCCTCTTGATCAGTTATTTGCACATCGGAGAATTTTGAGCATGATTGATTCTTGGCAATGTATAAAACTAGTTGGTTTTGAATACTTTGCTCTACCACAACTATATTGGTTGCCACAAAGTTGGCACAGCAGCAGATGTTGTTTACCTTGTGAGTTTTCATTATGTGATTTCCACTTTTTTATTTTAAGCTGCTTTTCAAATGTAAAACAGGTGGCATTGTTCTGTCACGATTGATTATGAAATTGTATTTTTATTTACCAAGAAACAATATCTCATAAGTTTTGCCCCAACGAGGAAAGAAATCCTGCTTTTCAGTGCTCAGAACAAGTGCTTACTATCGATTTGAATTGTCATTTAACTTGACTGTCATTCAACTTTGATAGATACAGAGTATTTAACTGAAGAGTAAAGCCATATGCTACTTCACGTTTTTTTTTTTATCTTGAATCATCTTGTATTCAGTCATTTTTACTCTTGTGATGTGGTGCCTAATATGAGAGTACTGACTTGAAATGCTGACTAGATCATAATCTTTCAAGGGAGCGTTTAATCCACAGATAAAATGTTACTTGTGCAAAGTTAAAAGCATTAAATGTACTTGTGTAAATTTAATGCACTTAATATAATTTACTTTTTGTCCTTCTTTGAATTAATAAAACAAAACTTGCTTATTAGCTAAGGGACCTGGTACTCTGATTCAGCTATTTGTGCTGCACTGCCCACCTCCAGCCTTATTCAACTGGAGTGACTGGTGTAGGATGCTAATACACAAATATAGATTTAGTTTGACCAAATTAACCAATATGCAGAATGGGCTGCAATAGTTTCAGGCCTTCATGGGTGTGGAACTTGGCTTTCAGTTTCTGCTCGGTGATTCTGTGTTGTTGTGTATCTCGAAGGCCACCTTGGAGGACGCTTATCTGGAGATCGGAGGCTGAAGGTCCTTGACTGTTGAACTGGGAGGGATTGTTCCTGTTTGGCAATTGTTGTGCCATGTCCATTCCTCCATTGTCATAGCATCTGCATAGTCTTGCCAATATACCATGCCTCGAGGCATCCATGTCTGCAGCATAGGAGGTAGACAACATTCGCTGAATCACATGAGAATCTGTTGTGTACGTGGTGAGTGGAGTTCCCATGTGTCATGGTAGTATCCATGTCGAATCTGTGGTTTGATGGTAGTATCCATGGCCTTGAGATACACAACGCAGAGTCTCCAAGCAGAAACTGACAGTCAAGTTCCATATTCGTGAAGGCAGCCTCATCCGTGACCTTGGGTTCATGTGTGCTACGTGCAAACCCACCATGCTGTTCTGTGTAAAATTTTCCTTACTGTCATGTTTTGACACCATCACCTTGATAACCTGCTATGATCTCTCTACCTTAATTAGTTTTTACAGTTTTGGGTTTTTTTAAAAACTCTGGTTAGATCCTCCGCATGCAACTGTTATACATATCATTTTACACCAGCCATATGGTGTGTCTCCAGCACTACCTTATCCTTAATCTTTTGTAATTATCCCTGTGCCTCAATCAGACTCTAGGCCACAGAAGTCGATATCTTGTCACCAAGTCACCCTTTATTAATATGGGAAGAGTTCTTGATACTGATCCAGCACCCGCAGAGTCAGCTGTGTGTGTTAACAGGATGTTTGATATTCCTTGTTTGTCAGTCAGGGCTCCCCGATTGGACCAGATTAACAGCCCCAATCAAGGATCTCTTATTCTGTGAGGTCCACCTGGCTGACCTCGTTTCAATCACTATAGCCTTCCCCCTCTGAGTCTGAGGCTGGTTCTTTTTTTTTTAAAATATCTCCTCCTGGGGCATTTCAGTGCTGAGTCAGGTTCCTGCAACTCTACTTCTAATACGGGGACGTGTAAAGCACAGCAGCTTGCCTCGTGCACCTGGAGCATTTTGGAAAAAATTCATCTCATAAAAGAACAGGACAGATGTTGTACTGTTAATCTATAAAGATTCCTTGGTATAGGTTCTCAACCTAGCCGAGGTCTTGCATAAACTTTAATGGTTGGGAGTCCAGAGTGAATTGTGTCAAAGGCTTGTTCTGCAATCGATCTCTATTAGAAGCAGATGATCATTTAACCAGACGGTTATTTTAATTACGAGAGATAAAAGGTACTGCAGATGCTGGAGAATCCGAGATAACACGCATGGGGCTGGATGAACACAGCAGGTCAAGCAGCATCATAGGAGCAGGAAAACTTGACGTTTCGGGCCTAAACCCTTCTTCATGTCCAAATCAGAACCAATGTACTTTCCAGGGTATACACTTGCCTGCATACTGGCCTCTGAGTTCTCTTACTCAGTGTAGGTCTAGTGGGATTCTTTTATTGTCTCAAGTCCACATATTGGCAGCAACTACAATGGCTTGTCAGCCCGGATTCTGAAGAAAATATTAACTGTTTGGCCAAGGCTTGGCTTTGTTGTTGGGTTTTGCTGTGAGCTGACCGAGAGACCCTCTGTTCAGGATATGCCCTGAGTGAGGCTGTGTAATTGCCTTTACTCAAGTAGTGTTCCCAAGATTAGTCAGACTCTTGAGGGTGTCCACGTCCATTGGAAAACCCTGCAACTCATATGCTCCACTTGCCGCATTTTCCAATGATAAAGCTAGTTGTAGTGCCTGTTTAAAGTCCACTTGAACTTCATAGGCGTGTTTGCATGGTTACATCATTAATCCCACATACCAAACAGTATCTCAGCGTCTTGTTAAAAGTTATACCAAAGTCACATGCCTCTGCCAATCGTCTTAACCTCATCAAAAATCCTGATACAGATTCTCCTGGTTCTTGAATTACTCAGTAAAACCAATAGCATCTCAGAATTAGAGAGGCCTGGGCTTGTAATATTTCTAATCAACTCTTGGAAGATTTTTGGTGTCTGGTGCTTCAGGGAAAGTTGGCTCCTAATAACCAAAGAAGCTGTGGATTCGCATGCTGTCAGGAGAATTACTCATTGCTTTTCATTTACCCCAATGTCATTTGGCTGGGAAGAACAATACATTCTTTTCACATGCTGGGCCTAGTCTCGACAGCAGGATCAAATGAGTCAAGTTTCCCATATAATGGCATGATGCCAGAAATGCTCACCCCGAATCAAAAATGACTGTTGCAAGTGAATTTCTTCAGGAACGTGCTTTTCTTTTATTGTCACTGAAATAACTCCACAGAGGCTGGTATCCCATCACCAAGTCTCCCTGTGTTTACACGTGGAAAGTCCTTGACACTGATAGAGCTCATTCAGAACCTCCAGCATGAACAGAGTGTCTGATGCTCCTGTTCTGATCCATTGGCCAGAATTCCTTGATTGGATCAGATTAATAGACAGTCAGGGAACTCCTATTCTATGAGGTCCACCTGACTAACCTCATTAACAATCACTCCACTGTTCAAACCCCTTTATAATCTTATACACCTCAATTAGGTCTCCTCTAAAGGAAACAGCGTGAGCTTATCCTGTTTCTCTTCATGGCTAAACTGATCCATTCTAGGCAATGTCCTGGTGAATTCCCTCTGCAGCCCCTCCACTGAAATCACATCCTATAGTACGGTGACCAGAACTGCACACAATACTCTAGTTGTGGCCTAACCAATGTGTTGTACTGCTCCAAAATAACCCTCTTGCTCTTACAATCAATGCCTTGATTGAAAAAAGGCAATGTCCTGTATGCCGCCTTAATCATGGTATTTACCTGTCCTGTCATTTTCAGGGACTTGTGGACAAACACCCCAAGCTCCCCCTGTTCCGCTGAGTTTCCTAATGTCATGTCATTCATTGAGTACTCCCTTGACATGTTAACTTCTTCCAAGTGCATCACCTCACACTTATCAGTGTTAAATTCCATTGCAACTGGTCGGCCATCTGTCCTATCTATCTATATCCTCCTGTAGCCTGAGACCTCACTCCTTCAATTTCAGCCACTTGTTCAATTTTAATGTTGTCTGCAAACTCACTTATCCTCTTTTCTCTTCCTCCTCTCCCCCTGACATTTTCTTCTTTTTGTTTATATACATCCTCAGTAACGGATCCAGAATGATTTATATGGTATGCCACTGGACATGGTCCTCAAGTCACACAAACAGCCTTCTATCACCCTCTGTCTCCTACCACTAAGCCAATTTTGGATCCAAATTGCCAGGTTACCCTGGATTCCATGTGCTTTTACCTTCTTTATCAGTCTCCCATTGTCTTGTCAAAGAAAGAGTTTAGCATGTTTGCCTTCATTGCTCAAACCTTTGAGTATAAGTGTTGAGACATTATGTTGAGGTTGTACAGGACATTGGTGAGACCCCTTCTGGAGTACGGTGTCCAGTTTTGGTCTGCTGTTATAGGAAAGATTTTATTAAGTTGGATACTGTTCAGAAGAGATTTACCAGGATGTTCTGGGAATGGAGGGTTTGAATTATAAGGAGAAGCTGGATAGACTGGGACAGTTTTCACTGGAGCGTAGGAGGTTGAGAGGTGATCTTATAGAGCTTTATAAAATCACGAGGTATATAGATAAAGTGAATGGCAGTTGGCTTTTCCCTAAGGTGGGGTATTTCAAGACTAGGGCGCATATTTTTAAGGTGAGAGGAGAAAGATTTAATAAAGATGTGAGGGGCAATTTTTTTAGAGGGTGGTTCATGTGTGGGGTGAACTTCCAGAGGAAGTGGAGAGTATAGGTTACATTTACAATATCTAAATGACATTTGAATAAGTACATGAATAAGAAATGTTTGGAGGAATGTGAGCCAAGCGTAGGCAGGTGGGACTAGTTTAGTTTGGGATTATGGTCAGCATGGATTAGTTGGACTAAAGGGTCTGTTTCTATTCTATATGACACTAAAGGCTTTGCTGTAATTCACCTAAGCTACAGCAACTGTACTACCCTCATGTACATACCTGGTCACCACCTTGAAAAGTTCAATCAAATTTATTAGGCATGACCTCCATCTGACAAAAGACCATGCCGACGATGCCTGATCAAACCTTTCTTCTTCAAGTAGATATTACTTCTGCCGTTTAGAATTTTCTCCACTAGTTTCTTTACCATTCATGTGAGATTCACTGGTCTGTAATCCTGTGGTGTATCTCTACTCTGCCTCGTTGAAAAGTGTAATCACATTGACTATCCTCCGGTCCTGTAGCACCTCCCCTGTGGCTAGAGAAGCATTAAAAATTTGGATCAAAGCCCAAAAATTTCCTCCCTTTCTTCCATAAAAGCTTGAGATGCAACTCATTTCTGCTTGCAGGTTTGTTCACTTTTAAGCCTGCGAAAATCTCCAAAGTCACCTCACTCTCTACGTCAAGCTGCTCAAGAACCTCACAGTCCCTCTTCCGGAATTCTATTCTTAAATCCTCCTCCAAAGTGAAGACAGATATAGAGTTTTTGCTATAATACCCTATTAAAAACACCCTACGAATGACCTCTGGCTCCACATGTGGACTGCCCTCTTGGTCCTCAATGGGCCCTACACTTAACCCTGGTTATCATCTTCCCCTTGGTACACATATAGAATATCTTAGCGTTGTCCCTAATCTTGCCTGCTAGTGCATTATCATGCCCCCTATTTGCTCTCCTAATTGCTTTCCTGAGAACTCCTTGCATTTTCTGCTAGGTTCTCTGTTAATTTTCTCTTTTTGTACCTGTGAAAAACCTCTCTTTTCCTCCTCATTTAGTCCTGACATCCTGGGTTCTCTAGGCTTGTTGCTCCTATATTTCACCCTGTAGGGAACATGTCGGGTCTGTACTGTTGCAAATTCTATTTTGAACATCGTTGTCTATTCTGTTGTAGATTTATCCAGAAAACCTAATGACCTATACAGGTTTGCTTAATATGCCTAACTGATTTCACTTAAATATCATTAAGTTGTATATCGCCAAAAGTGCAACATAGACAGCATTCCAGTTGGCTAGAAACATTTATCTGCTTTCTAGTCATTGATAAAGATTGTACAGTAACTCTGGGCAGCTTTTACAGCCTCCGATTGCTGAGATTGCAGCAAAATATTCCTGAGTTGAACATTCCCCTGCCTTCTTGCACTAGATTTATAGGAGTTCAGACACTTGTGAGTAGCTAGTGTAGTTTTCTTCCTCGCAGATTGCTTTTGAATTGTTGCGGCATCTGGAGAGACCATAAGTACATAGCTGGCAACAATAATTAGAACATACTCCATTCATATTCCTGCTGATGTTGAAGTTCAGAGTGCAAGATACTGTAAAGACTTATTTGATGCAGTGGAAACACACCAGCAACAGTGATCAAAGAGACATTCAAACATCTTACGTCAGTGTGAGTCTCTGTTTACAGAGATCAATGGCCATAGTCAGAATTTTCTGAAGTATTGATAAGCATGTAAAAGTGCAGGCCAGGCAGTTGCCTTTGTATGAATGTGGAAAATTAACACGCAGCCTACAAGCTTCCCCAGCTGCAGTAGTTATTCCTGGCACATAATGCAAGTGTGAATGGAATTGTAGCTAAATCCTCAGAAAAGTTTTAAGAAGCTTTTACATTGATTTTTCAAGGTATATTAAAGGTTTTCAAGGTGTATTATGAAGAACATGGTGTATTAAAGTAGAAAACACAACTGGACAGCATAGTGGCATATTGAGCTAACCATACTGTAACGCGGAATTAGATAAAGCAAATATTAAGTGCTGTAGCTTTTATAGTTAGTATTCATATAACCATTAATGTTTTAAAATGGGCACAACTCTTGAATAATACAGATGTATTAATCATAGTTTGAAATGAAGCCTCAGGTTGTTGGAAGTGACTATTCCAGATTTCCACCACCCTTTGTGTCAAGAAGTGCTTCCTGCAATCTCCTCGCACAAAGATATAATCCAAAGTTAATTGTCTGGTTGGCAATGCTTTCTGGTCCTTGGCCTCCTTTAATTTGACTACCATTGTTGTCCGTGCTCATCTCAACCTTGCTTTTTGTCTGTACATTCAGCTTTCTAATCTAATACCCCTTCAGAGCTCATCTCACAATAACCTCCCATTTTTCTCCCTCTCAGAATTGTTCAGTAATAATCAATTCATTGGTTGAATTTCAAAATGATGGAGCTTTACATCTTGGATTCTTTCCTTTGGAATCTGCAGCCTTTTAAATCTCAACCTTCAGTTCAAGAATGCTTCCAAACAACATTCAAACTAAACAGGGTCAGTGAACAAATCCATTTCCAAAATGTCTTTGATGTCACTCGAAAACATAATGATGGTGGTGAACTTCCTTTAATTTATTGCCCTGTTCTGAAATTCTGTGAAATTTGGTTTCCTTGGTATGAATTGAAGGTACACCACTTCTAGATATGCTGCACCTTAAATTTACCACAGGGTGTCAAGTGAACCGTGTCGTATGTAAGCATGAACTTGTGTTAAACTGATTTCCCCAGTAGTTCTGATGAGATAAAGGCACAGAGCATGGAAAAATCTGTTAAGTTAAATAGAGGAACAGAAGAGCATATTTTTTGAGACAGAATCTGTGAGGATCTCCTGCTCCAATCTCAAATTCTGGCTGTAATGCTGCTGCTCCAGTTCCTCCTCCAGTACGGCTGCTGTTACTCCTCCAGAATCAGAATATAATTGAAAGAGCAGTAAGTACATGAGAGAGTAAACCTGTGATTGGTGGATCAACAGTGAGGACAAGCCAAGGGATAGGGAGGCCAGGGTGCTTGAGAGCAGGTAAAGTGGCTCCAGCTGTGTTTGTGAGAGGTGGAATAGACTGCATGCATCAGAGTGAGGGAAGAGACAGTGAGTGTGCATTAGCTGCTGGGCAGGGGTAGGCAAGGGAACATTTTGGAATGAACAAAATATTCATGTTTTTGCATATATTTCTTAAACTCTGAACTGATCAGATGCTTGATGAAGTGGGGCCAGATGTAAGTGGTTTAACCTGTCTTCATCGAGTGAAGTTGTTTTTTCCATACAGATGCTGCCAGAGCCACTGAGTTTGTCCAGAACTGTTTTCATTTCAGACTTCCACCATTCACAGTATTTTGCTTTTATTTTCATGGCAATGTAATTGTATGGAACAGCCTTTACAACTGAGTCCACAGATACAGTAACATAATTAACATTGTTTTGGCAAGCCACATTATTTGCATAAATGTGCTGTTTGACTTTTTCTGAATATAATGGCTTATAATTATTATCTGGTACTTTTCATCATTTTGCCTCATCAAAAACACTTGAAGCTACAGCTTTTTGTCAACTGATGTGACTGCCTTCTAGTTTTCTTGTTACAGTATACTCTTCTATCACAGTCTCCACCTTTTTCTATCTCTTTATTTGTAGATGGGATCAAAGGCAGCGCAATGAACTATATTTTGACAGTTGAGATAACCTGTTGAATTGATTGATGTTATATCACAGGGATAGCAAGCCAAACCAAATCAGCCTCCCTATCACTGGATTTGCAGTACAGTGAACTTAATGTGCTCAGTGATCCTCCTAACAATTGTTTAATTGTTCCGAATCAGGCTTTCTATATAAAACATCTTGGGCACCAAATTCATAACTTAAACAAAAAAAAAATCACAATTTATTATTAATCATGAACTTTAGCAGAACACAGATGAACAACAAGGCAATCTAATATCTATGATCTAAGCCTAATCACAAACGCCCATTCTCCAACCAACAGACAGAGACACAGACACAATTAAGGTATAAAAGAAAACAGAAGAATCATAGGTTGCCAGCTTGATAGCTGTTTCAATGATGAATACCAGGCCTTCATGAAATCTTTGGATGATGCATTGTATTACAGGCATGCATATTGTATCCGTTCATTGGAAACAGCTTTAGCAGACAGCTGGAGACTTTTTACCTTTTTCTTACAAACTGGGGTTCTTTTCTCAGAACTTTGATCAAATCAATAACTGGAGAATAACTAGCAACAGCAAAAGCAAATAAAATCAGCTCAGTCTAGCAACTTCGAAAGCAAAACTGCCTTCAGCCTAAAACCCAGTCACAGCTAGTTCACTTTGTTTTTTCTTCCTTTTACAAATTTCTCTGTGGTTGGCTGGCCAATACCAATCCTCCCTTCAGTGACCAATTCAAAATCCAACCAACTGGCAGTCCTTGCACATAACAACATCTCAGTGTAAATTGTCTGCAGTATTCTTAGACCAGATATTTACCCGCATTATTTTTTCAGATCAGTTCCCAACAGCAAACATCAGTCTTTTGTCTAAGGTTTTGGAGTAGATCTGTAAGTCTTTTGTTTTCTCCTTCTCCTTAAAACAAGTTCCTGTCCAAATTTAAAAGTACAATTCTCGACTTCAAGTCTCAGTTCCAAACTAAGATTGAACAAAGTAAAAGAAAAATAGTAATAGTGTCATCATTATGGTATAGTCTCCAAGAAAAAAGGCTGTATGGAGGTTTGGAAAGGTAAGGTTTTTCTTTTCTTTATTCTTTTGGCAATCTAGTGTAGAGGGAATGGAAGCTAGGGCAGCTGCATGCTCCTCTTGTAGGATGTGGGAGGTAAGGGCTACTACGAGTGTCCCTCCTGACTTCACCTGCGAGAAGTGCACCCAACTCCAGCTCCTCACAGACCTCGTTAGGGAACTGGAAATGGAGCTGGAGATGGAGATGGATGAAATCTGGATCATTCGGGAGGCTGAGGGGGTGATAGATAGGAGTTATAGGGAGGTTGTTACACCCAAGTTACAGGACAAAGGTAGCTGGGTGACTCAGGAGGGGGAAAGGGAATAGGCAGACAGCGCAGGGATCCCCTGTGGCCGTTCCCCTCAATAATAAGTATATACCGCTTTGGATACTATTGGGGATGATGACCTACCAGAGGAAAGCCATAGTGGCCAGGTCTCTGCCACCGAGCGTGGCTCTGTGGCTCAGAAGGGAAGCGGGGAGAATAAGAAAGCGATAGTAAAAGGAGATTCAATGATTAGGGGAACAGAGAGGAGATTCTGTGGTACCGAGCGAGACTCCTGGATAGTATGTTGCCTCCTGGATGCCAGGGTCAGGGATGTCTCGGATTGAGTCTTCAGGATCCTTAAAGGGGAGGGAGAGCAGCCAGAAGTCGTGGTACACGTCGGTACTAATGACATAGCTAGGAAACAGGATGAGGACCTGAAAAGTGGATATAGGGAGTTAGGATAGAAGGTAAAAGCCAGGACAAGCAGAGTAGTAATCTCAGGATTTCTGCCGGTGCCATGGGTGAGTGAGGCCAGAAATAGAGAGCGAGTGCAGCTGAACACATGGCTACAGAGCTGGTGTAGGATGGAGGGCTTCAGATATGTGGATCATTGGAATACCTTCTGGGGAAGATGGGACCTGTACAGGAAGGACGGGTTGCACCTGAACTGGAGGGGCACCAATATCCTGGATGGGAGGTTTGCTAGAGCTCTTTGGGAGGGTTTAAACTAGTTTGGCAGGGGGATGGGCACTGGAGCTACAGATCAGAGGATGGGGTCGCCGGTGTACAACAAGCAGAGAATCTGTGAGGAAGGATAAGCAGTTGATAGGGCAAAGTCGCAGTCAGTGCGACGGGTTGAGGTGTATCTATTTCAATGCAAGAAGTGTCAGGAATAAGGGTGACGAACTTAGAACATGGATCAGTACTTGGAACTATGATGTTGTGTCCATTACGGAGACGTGGATAACACAGGGGCAGGAATGGTTGTTGGATGTTCTGGGGTATAGATGTTTCAAAAGAAATAGGGAGAGAGGCAAAAGAGGTGTGGGAGTGGCATTGCTAATCAGGGATGGTATCACAGCTGCAGAAGGGGAGGTAGTGGAGGAGGGTATGTCCACTGAGTCAGTATGGGTGGAAGTCAGAACAGGAGAGGAGCAGTCACTTTATTGGGAGTTTTCCAGAGACCCCCAATATCAACAGGGACACTGAGGAACAGATTGGGAGGCAGATTTTGGAAAGGTCCAGAAGTAGTAGGGTTGTTGTCATGGGTAACTTCAACTTCCCTAATATAGACTGGAACCTCCTATGTGCAAATAGTTTGGATTTTGTCAGGCATGTCTAGGAAGGATTCCTGACTTAATATGTCGATAGGCTGACTAGAGGGGAGGCCATATTGTATTTAGTGCTTGGTGACGAACCAGGCCAGGTGTCAGATCTCTCCGTGGGAGAGCATTTCGATGATAGTGATCGCAACTCCCTGACCCTTACTCTCATCATGGATAGGGATAGGAGCAGACAGTATGGGAAAATATTTAATTGGGGGAGGGGCAATTACTAAGCTATCACGCAAGAACTGTGGAGCATAAATTTAGATCAGATGTTCTCAGGAAAATACACGACAGAAATGTGGAGGTTGTTTAGGGAGCAGTTGCTACGAGTACTCGATAGGTTTGTTCCACTGAGGCAAGGAAAGGATGGTAAGGTGAAGGAACCTTGGATGACAAGACATGTGAAACACCTAGTCAAGAGGAAGAGGGAAGCTTGCTTAAGGTTGAGGAAACAAGGATTAGGCAGGGTTCTAGAGGTCTGCAAGGTCGCCAGGAAGGAACTGAAGAATGGACTTAGGAGATCTAGAAGCGGGTATGAGAAAACCTTGGCGAATAGGATCAAGGAAAACCTCAAGGCATTCTATGCTTATGTGATGTTAGGAAGGAGGATGTGCTAGAAATTTCGAAAAATATGAGGATAGATAAGTCCCCTGGGCCAGACAGAATATACCCAAGGTTGCTACGGGAAGTGAGGGAAGAGTTTGCTGCCCCTTTGGTGATGATCTATGCGTCCTCACTGTCCACTGGAGTAGTACCAGATGATTGGAGGTTGGCTAACGTCATTTCCTTGTTCAAGAAAGGGAATAGGGATAATCCTGGGAATTACAGACTGTCAGTCTTTCTTCTGTGGTGGGCAAATTATTGGAGAGGACTCTGAGAGATAGTATTTATGATTATTTGGAAAAGCACAGTTTGATTAGCAACAGTCAGCATGGCTTTGTGAGGTCATGCCTCACAGGCCTCATTAAATTCTTTAAGGCTGTGACAAAACACATTGATGAAGGCAGAGCAGTGGATGTGGTGTATATGGATTTTAGCAAGGCATTTGATAAGGTTTCCCATGGTAGGCTCATTCAGAAAGTAAGGAGGCATGGGATTCAGGGAAATTTGTCTGTCTGGATACAAAACTGGCTGTCCAATAGAAGACAGAGGGTGGTAGTAGATGGAAAGCATTCAGCCTGGAGCTCGGTGACCAGTGATGTTCTGCAGGTATCTGTTCTGAGACCTCTGCTCTTTGTGATCTTTACAAATGACTTGGATGAGGAAATGGAAGGTTAGCTTAGTAAGGTTGCTGATGACACGAAGTTTGGTGGATTAGTGGACAGCGTGGAGGGCTGTTGTAGGTTGTAACAGGACATTGATAGGATGCAGAGCTGGCTAAAGAAGTGGCAGATGGAATTCAACCCAGAAAAGTGTGAAGTGATTCATTTTGGGAGATCGAATTTGAATGCAGAATACAGGGTTAATGGCAGGATTCTTAGCAGTGTGGAGGAACAGAGCTATCTTTGGGTCCACATCCATAGATCCCTCAAAGTTGCTACCCAAGTTGATAGGCTTGTAAAGAAGGCGTATGATGTGTTGGCTTTCATTGGCAGGGGAATTGAGTTTAAGAGCCGCGAGGTTATGCTGCAGCTCTATAAAACTCTGGTTAGACCACACTTGGAATATTCTGTTCAGTTCTGGTCACTTCATTATAAGAAAGATGTGGAAGCTTTAGAGAGGGTGCAGAGGAGATTTACTAGGATGCTGCCTGGACTGGAAGGCAGGTCTTATGAGGAGAGGTTGAGGGTGCTAGGGCTTTTTTCATTGGAGCGAAGAAGGATGAGAGGTGACTTGATAAGAGGTGTACAAGATGATGAGAAGCATAGACAGAATGGATAGCCAGAGACTTTTCCCCAGGGCAGAAATGACTATTACGAGGGGGCATAATTTTAAGGTGATTGGAGGAAGGTATAGTGGGGGATGTTAGAGATAGGTTCTGTCCACGAGAGTGGTGGGCGTGTGGAATGCGCTGCCAGCAGTGGTAGTGGAGTCAAATACTTTAGAGACTTTTGAGTGACTCTTGCATAGGCACATGGAGGATCGTAAAATGTAGGGTATGCAGGGTGGTTTGATCTTAGTAGGATAATAGGTTGGCACAACATCGTGGGCTGAAGAGCCTGTGCTGTGCTGTGCTGTACTGTTCTGTGTTCTAAAATAACTTTCCATATTTTCAATTGCTTTACATCACAGAAAAGGGAGCACACACATGTCAGTATGCTTCTGATTTCGGAGCAGCACTTTTTTTCTGCCAGCAAGATCAGCATGTATTTAAGGACATCATTTGCAAGCTATTATGTTGACTTGTGTTATGTTCACAGGTACGGAGTACTGCATTCATTGAGACTCTTGAAACATTTAAACAAAAGAGCACTATTACTTTTTATGTTGAAAACTGTATTGAGATCAACGTTACAGAAGCATTGGTACAGAGACAATGTGCTGATGCTGAGGAACTGGGAGAATGGAAACAGTTTTCTGAGGAAGAGGAGGATTTTGGGGAAGAGGAAGCTGTCCTTCTCCATGACAGACTTCAGCTACGTTGGGCATTGAAATTTAAACAGAACTTTTTTCATACCTAGTTCCAGTAGATGAGAACAAAAACAGAAGTTGCTGGAAAATCTCAGCAGGTCTGGCAGCATTTGTGAAGAAAACATCAGAGTTAACATTTCGGGTCCAGTGACCCTTCCTTGGAAGTGATGGTAGCTGGGAAAATGTCGGTTTATATGCAGAAAATGGGAAGGAGATGGGATAGGGAGTAAATGATATGATAACATAGAACATAGAACAGTACAGCACAGTACAGGCCCTTCGGCCCACGATGTTGTGCTGAACTTTTACCCTAAACCTAAGGTCTATCTAACCTCCACCCTTACCCAAACTATCATTCATATGCCTATCCAGTAGCCGCTTAAATGCCCCCAATGAGGCTGACTCCACTACTCTCTCCAGCAATGCCAATAAAGAATAGAGTTGGAAGACAAAGAGCAGTTGAGTTGGATAGACAAAGGAGTTGGTAATCATCTGGCTAGGAGGGTGAGGGGCTGTTAGTAGGGACTGTTAGTGATTAACAATAGGTAGTATGTAACGGACAGGCTATGTGATAACAAAGCCTGGTGTATGGGGTAGGGTGCTGGAACTTGGGAGAGTTTAGGCCCTAAAATTATTGAACTCGATATTGAGCCTGGAGGGCTGCAGCATCCCCAAGCGGAAAATGAAGTGTTCTTCCAGCTTGCGTTGAGCTTCTCTGGAACACTGCAGCAAGCCAGAGACAGAGAAGTTGACCAGAGAACAGGATGGTGTAGATAAGAGTTGGCTGCAGCAGATCAACATGGGTTGTAATTGTTGGTTGCAATGCTGTCATTTGGTTTGGATTGTGGTGGCAATTGACATCCTCTATTCATTGTGTTTGTGGTCACTTTTGCTGGCTGTAAATAACAGCTCACTTTTGAAATTTTATGATTGCCTGTCTGTACCTGATGCCCTCCTAATGATCAGTGACAAGCTGGTAACTGTGTCTCAGTGACAGCTGAGCGTTCTGTCTGCTGTGTCATTATGCTACCAGCGAGGGGTAACAGCAAATTGCCAGTGCTTCTCTGTGTGCTGATTGGCCTTTTTAAAGCAAGGGATTCCAGTTTTCTAGAGGATATCTGTTGAGTGCTGAGTTATTCTGGAAACAGCACATGGTAATGTCGGGCTAGACTCGGATGAAAGGGATGGTATGGGGTGAGTGGGCAACTAATGAGGTACGTTTGTTAATATGCAGCAAGAAATCTTGCTAAACCTTGTGGCACGAAACCTCCCAAAATACGCGATGCAATTGGAACCTACCAGAAAAAGTAAGATGCAGCCCTTTATCTCTTTTTTGCATTGTCTAATCTAACATTCCTTATCTGTCTCCTACTCTTAATTGTCTTAATTGCCCTTATTGTCTCCATGCTTCTAACATTCTGGCAGAAGTTTAATAAGCTGAAACTTTAACTCTGTTTTTACCTCCTTTTCATAGGTATTTTCAGACCTGAATATTTCCAACATTTCTTTTTAGCCTCTTTTCAGCTTTCCTTTGGTCTTTAGTTTTATTCCAAGGTTAATTTACCCGCCAGTTTATGGTTCTGCCAAAAGGCCTACATCCAAGACCTGTATTATTTTTAGATACTAACAGCCTGTTGTGTATTTCTAGTGCCTGCATTTTTTTCAGATTTCCAGTCTGTTTGTGTTAGTATTGTTCAGACAGTTTAGCTTTTGTGTTGAGAACAAACAGAATAGTTGGGTGGTGACTGGTTGCTAATGAACATTTTATGCTTTCTTGAGTATTGACATGTGCAATATTTTGTGTTTAGCTTGTGTAACTGAACAGTGTTAGGTGCCAGTTGACACCAAAAAACTGCCTTGTATAAGATTTATTAATTGGATTGCATTCAAGAAAGAACTTGCCAGAAACCACTTCTCCTAATTTTTCCTTTGTGCATGTGTTTGAGAGGCAGCCTTACATTTCTCTTGTGCTTCTTGTGATTTCAAATGTCTCAAAGCACTTAAAGACAGTCATTCTTACAGGAAATGCAACCACCATTTTGTGCACAGTAAATTACAACAAATACAATGAGGTAAATTGTCTGATGATAATTTAAATGGTGGGTGAGGCATAAAAGTCTGTCAAGACTCCAGGAGAATTCAGTAGTGTTGGGGAATTGTCTGAGAGAACAGTTTAATGTATCATCAAAAGATGGCACCTCTAACAGACTATGTTCATTATTGAACAGAAATGTTACTGTAGATTTTATGCTGCATTTTCTCAACTGGGACTTGAACTGCAACTCCCTGATCGGTTACGATTACTATCATTGAATACAAGTGTCGGGTAAGGTCGTGTTTGAGTTGATCTATGAGGCACCTTACAGTTGAATAGCCTATTAAACTCTTGGTCTTAGGCCTAGTAGAAAAGAGTGGACACTGGATTGAGGTAATAGACATTAGCCAACACTAGTAGGACCCATACCACCCAGTAGGAACTTGCACCTCTGGAATGTGGAGGCAAAAATTTTGTTAGCGATCTCCTTTAAAGCTACTAGGCAGAGCAACCCCCTTTCTCCTCTGTATCTGAGCAGCCTCATAACATGAATAACATGATGCTTTTTTTGTATGGTGAAGTAGCACATGACAAAACTCTTCCTGAAGAGTGCCTGTTTTTGGTGCAGGGCCAGCATGTTGGAAGACACAAACTGGGCGCAGACTAGGTACTTTGTATAACCTCTTATCCAAATACATGCTCTGCTGGACCGTAGAGTTTCTCTGCTGGTTTGAAAACCCTGGGGTGCAGACTGAACACTTGCTGCTTCTATACTGAATATATGTGCCGATGGATCTTCAGGTCATTGGAGATGACAAGGCTCTCATTTGTCACTATATTCTTATTGGATGCCTTTGGCATCATTGTGCTTCTTCTGCAGGTTATTTCAAGCCACCCAGAGTCCATATCGGTGTCACTTGCCCCATTTGATTTTTTTCTTCCTTACACATTTTTATCTTCAATTTCTCTTCCAGTTTTCAAGATATGGCTATTGAGAAAGCGTCCTACCTGCACTTAAATGGCTTTGCCCTTTTGTAGTCGCACAGACGTATCCAGAAAATTTTTCTGCAAGTCATATCGCAGTATTGGAACGTGTCTTTGACCATCACTACTTTCTTCTTTCTGTCCGGCTGTGGCACTTTCAGTGAATATTCAATTCTAAGGAAGGAACTCGGCCTGTCCAGATTGTTTGAGTACCTCATTTTTAACCAAATTATGTTTTTTAATATCACTTGTGAGTAGTCTTTTCTTTTGATCTCTTCATCACTCCATCGTTGGTATAGAAATATGTTCTAAATTTCAGGGAATATTACCCTGGCTCCTTTATCCTCTATAGGACTGTCTTCTTGTCACAAGTAACAGTCTTGTGAACCATCTTAGCACTCACTCCAACTCCACTATATCTTTCCTTCTGTAGAAGTGAGCACACTACTCAAGATGCAGTCTCAGCGGAGGCCTGTGAAGTTGTAACAGGATTCCATCGCTGGATGCAGCAGCATATTAACTTTGTGAATCATGCACACGAATAAACAGGTCCCTGTCAACACCAATGTTTACCAGTCCCTCATTATAAACAAATTATCTTCCTTTTCTTCTGGAGTAGGTAACTTCCCACTTGCAATATTATTATTCCATCTGCCATGCCATGTTCTTGCTCACTAACTTAAGATTTCTTCTCATTGCATTGCATCTGCTTTAAGATTTTCTGCTTAACTTTGTATTGTCAGCAAACTTGGAAGCATTATCTTCAGTCCCCTCATCTAAGTCACTGATATAAATTATAAATAGCTAAAGTTCAAACCTGAATCTTTAACTGCCTATTTGTTCCTGGTTTCTATTTTCTGACCATTAATCAATCCTCAATCCATGTTAAAACGCAGAAGCCATGGATAGTATAGTGGACAGTGAAGAAGGTGATCTATGATTACAAAGAGATTTTGATCAATTGGGTCAATGGGCTGATGAGTGGCAGATGGAGTTTAATTTGAATAAATGCGAGGTATCACATTTTGGTAAAACAAACAAGGGCAGGGCTTGTACAGTTAGACATAGGGCCTTGGGTAGTGTTGCAGAATGGAGAGACTCAGGGGTTCAGATACATAATTCTTTGAAGTTTGCTCACATATAGATAGGGTGGTTAAGAAGACGCTTAGCACGCTTGGTCAATAAGCTCTGGATTATTCAATGAGCCATGAGTAAATTGTCATAGGAACAGAATGGTCAGGAGCATTCACACAGAGTTAGTGGGCTAGTGTATGGGTTCCTATTCTGGGAGACTGGCACAATTTTTGGGGCTAAGGTGTGTACCATTGGGGTGGACTCTGCCTGAATCAGGATGGGATTCAAGTCCATGTGGAGAGAGTAAAGGGGGAGTAAATAGGTGAGAGTGGGGTAAGACAGAGTCATTCAGCACAGAAACGGGCTCTTTGGTCCAACCAGTCCATACCGACCATAATTAAAAACTAAACTAGTTCCACCTACCTGTGCTTGGCCCATAACCCTCCAAACATTTCTTATTCATGTACTAATCTGGGTGTCTTTTAAACCTTGTAACGTAAAAATATGCCCCCATTCTTGAAATTCCCCTACCCTAGGGAAAAGACACCTGCCGTTCACCTTATCCATACCCCTCATGATTTTATAAACTTCTAAAACATCACTTCTCAACCTCCTATGCTCCAGTCAAAAATGTCCCAGCCTGTCCAGCCTCGCCGTATAACTCAAACCCTTCATTCCCACCAACATCCTGGTAAAACCCTTCTGAACCATCTCCAGCTTAATAATATTCTTCCTATTTCAGGGCGACCAGAGCTGGACAGAGTACTCCAGAAGAGGCCTCAGCAATATCTTATACAACTTCAATTCCTGTACTCAAAAGTCTGAGTAATGAAGGCAAACATGCTAAACACCTTCTTAACCATGGTATCTATATGTGATGCAAACTTCGAAGAGTTATGTACCTGACCCCCTGAGTGTCGCTGTTGTACAACACTACCCAAGGGCCGATGTTTAATTGTGCAAGACCTGCCCTTGTGTGTTTTACTGAAATGTGATACCTCACATTTATCCAAATTAAACTCCATCTGCCACTCCTCAGCCCATTGACCTAATTGATTAAGATGTCTATGTAATCATAGATGACCACCTTCACTGTCCACTATACCACCAATTTTGGTGTCATCTCATCTTGGTGTCAAATTTACAAACCATGCCTTCTGTATTTTAATCTAAATTACTTATATAACTGACAAACAAAAGTGCACCTGCACCAATGCCAATGAACACCGCTGGTCTCGGGCCTCCAGTTCAAGAAACAGCCCTCCACCATTACTCTTTATCCTGCTGTTATGCCAATTTTGTATCCAACCGGCAAGCACTCCCTGAATCCCATGTGATCTAACTTTACTAATTACTGTGTGGAACCTTGTCAAAGACTTTACTAAAGTCCAAGTAAACAATGTCTACCATTCTACCCTCATCAATCTTCTTGGTTACTTCCTCAAAAAACTGAATTACGTTTGTGAGATACAACTTCCCTAATGCAGAACCATGCCGATTATCCCTAATCTTGCTTTGTCTCTGTACGCGCATATAAATTCTATCTTTCAGAATCACTTCCAACAACCTACCCACCACTGAAGTCAGACTCTGAGGTCTATAGTTCCTAGGCTTCTCCTTACATCCCTTCTTTCTTAAATGTATAAATCGATGTATATCAAGAAACAAATATAGGGCAGGTGAGCATAAGGACTAAACTAAGGAAGTACAATAGATGCTTATGTTCAATTTAGATAAAGTATGTTAAAAAGGCTCAAATGGAGCATAAACACCTGGGCATAAACTGATTGAGTTGAATTGCCTTTTCTGTGACATTTTCTTTCATGGAACAATGCATGTTGCTGGCAATTTCAGCATTTATTGCCTTACCTAATAGCCTGTGAGAAGATGAACTGACTTCTTGAATTGTTGCAGCCTGCGTGATTTAGGGACACTGTGAGTACAGTTGTGAGGGAAGTTCCATGATTTTGATCCAGTAATGATAAAGTAGGAGTTCTGAAGTTCCAAGTCAGGATGGTGTGTACCTTGGAGGAGAACTTAGTGTTCCCATGCATCTGCTGTCTTTGATTTTCTAGGAGTAGAAATGATGGCTTTAGAAGGTATTATTGATGGTTATTTCATCTTGAAGATTGTTCACAATGCAGTTACAACACACTTGTGCAATTGAGTGTGAATGGTTAAGGTGATGGAAACATGCTAAGCAGACTACTTTGGCCTGGATGAGCTGCTTTAGTGTTGTTGGAGCTGTATCCATCTAGGCAAGTGGAGCGTATTCCATCATACAGCTCACTTGCCTCTTGTAGGTGGTGGAGAGGTGAGTAACTCACTGCACAATTCCTAGTGAGTGACCTGCCTTTGTAGGCATCTTTAAATGTCTACTCCAGTTCAACATCTGGCTAACGGTACACACTACGATATTGATAGTGGGGTATTCAGAAACGGTAATGCCATTGAATGTCAAGGACAGTTGTTAGATTTTCTCTTGTTAAAGATAATCATTGCTCAGCACTTGTGTAGCACCGATGTTACTTGTCCACGGCTTGCTGCATTTGGACCATGATTGCTTCAGTATCTGAGGCACCACAAATGGTGCTGAACGTTGTGCCATCATCAGCAATCATCCCGGCTTCTAACTTTGCAATGGAGGGAACGTCATGGATGAAAGAGATAAAGATACTTGTGCCAAGGTCCCTACCCTGAGGAAACCCTGCACTGATGTCCTGTGGTGGAGATGATTGAACTCCAACAACTGCAAGCGTCGTCCTTTGTGCTAGATATGACTCCAACCAGCAGAGAGTTTTCTCCCAATTTCAATTGATTCCAGTTTTTTCTGGGCTCCTTGATGCCAAACTTATTCAAACATTGCTTTCCGTTTTGAGGACAATAACTGGTTCTGCAGAATTCAAGCTGAGCATCAGTCACTTTCTTAATAAGTGCTGCATAGTAGCATTGTTAGTTTTCCTTTCCATTGCTTTGCTAATAATTGGAGAGCGAACTGTTCGGTTGGTCATGAGTGGAATTGGATTTGTCCTGCTTTTTTGCGCAAGGCATAAATGGGCAAATTTTCGCTTTGTTAGGTAAATGTCAGTATTGGAGCTGTCCTATCTATGTTAATGACTAGTTCTGGAGCCCAACTCTTCGGTTCTATTAATGGACTATTATCAGGGCCCATAACCTTTGTAGTACCTGGTGCCATCAGCCATTGCTTGATGTCATGTAAAGTAATGCAACTACTTTTTATTCCTGTTTTGTTCTCATGATTTGTACCTAGGTACTTGCATCTAAGATAATGCCATAAGAGGCAGACATTGTAAAAGCTTTTCACTGGACATCTGCAATGGAGTACACGTGACAATGAAGGATATTTTATTCTATTCTGTTTGTGGAGTGAGTTGAATTGGTTGAAGATTGGCATTTGTGATACTGTGATTTCAGGAGGAATCAGAAATGGATCATCCTCTCAACACTTCTTGGTGAAGATGTATACAAGTTTTTCAGATTTGTCTTTTGTACTGATGTGCTGGGGACTTCCCCATCATTGAGAGTGAAGATATTTGAGGAGCCTCTATCTCCTGTCATTAGCTTAATCGTCCACAATCATTCATGATGATGCGGTAGGACTGAGAAACTTAGATCTGATCCATTGGTTGTGGGATTGCTTATTTGCATCAGATCTAAGTTTCTCGCGTCTGATTGTTGTGTGCTACTTCTCCTGTTTGGCATGGAGGTGGTACAGCTACATGCTTCAATTTTAGATATGCCTAATGCTGCTTCTGGCATACCTTCCTGCCCCCTTCATTGAACAGGAGTTGATGGCCCTAGTAGATTTCCATCCCTTAATGGCATTAGTGAAACCATGAACTCAATTTTGCCCATCCACCTTGTTTGCCATTCAGTAAGGTCATGGCTGATCTGTTTGTGTTCTAAATTCCACATTCTCATGTAAACCCAATAACCTTTGATTAACCTTCAATTATTGTCTAACAAGAATCTACAGTATTTACCAAGTGCCTTAAACATACTCAATGACTCTGCTTGTGCTGCCTTCAGAGACAGAGTTCCAATGTCTGTCAACCCACAGAGAAAAGAAAAGTCCTCTAATTTCTGTCCTAAAATGGTGATCCCTAACAGTGTTCCTTAGTTCTGGACTTACCCAGAACTACTTTATTCTTCCTGCTAAAGTAAACAAGTTTACATTTTCGCACTTAGCTCACTTTTTTCCTGCCATTTAGTTTGTCAAAAGACAACAGATCCTGTTGATATTATTCCTGTTGTACCCAGGCATCTGCTCACCTCTAAAGTAAATTCTGTGCTTTTCATATATTGATTTTCTTTTGCTTTGAGTCCCATTTTGCCTTTGGGCATTTGTGTATGTTTCCTTTTCCAAGGGCAAATGTTTCCATGTTTTCCTTTTAACCTTCTGTTCTGTTTTTTTATATTGCCTAATCTCTGCATTTCACAATATACAATGAATTATTCTTCAGCATGAAAATTCTGACATTTTCTATAACCACCAGATTTTGTTCATGGTCATTATAAGTTTGTGTATTCCTCCAACTTCTAAGGTGTTTAATTTTTTTAGAAAACTGAGTCAGTTTTCTTTCCTGTTACAAACTTTAGATCCTTGAAATCCAAGCAATGCAACATTTGAACATTTACTTGAATTTGTCTTTGACCTCTGTGGTCATCATGATGGCTGATTCTTTGTCCTTCAACTTCTTAACAAAAGATAATGTGCCTGATCAGCAATGTAAAGTAAATGTCATATTTTGAGAGATTAGCTGTATCTTAATGGGCTCTCTGGTGAGAATCAGGTATAGAGATGCTAAAAAAAATCGTATGGCTGTTCACAATGAATTCTTTGAGGTGGATTAGAAACAGATTTTAAGTCAATCATAGAATCCCTACAGTGTGGAAACAACCCCTTCGGCCCAACAAGTCCACAACGACCCTCAGCACATCCTATCCAGACCCATCCCCCTATAATCCACCTAACCTACACATCCCTGAACACTACGGGCAATTTAGCATGGCCAATCCACCTAGCCTGCACATCTTTGGACTGTGGGAGGAAACCAGAGCACCCGGAGGAAACCCATGCAGACTTGGGGAGAATGTGCAGACTCCGCACAGACAGTCGCCCGAGGGTGACATCGAACCCAGGTCCCTGGCGCTGTGAGGCAGCAGTGCTAGCCATTGAGCCACCATGCTGCCCTTTGCCACTGTGCCGTGATGAAGTAAAGAATAAAGGATAGACCTGTTAAATGAAAAACATGGAAACAAGATTAAAAAAAATACATCTGCTCAAAAAGATATCAAAGTGGAGGGCAGAATTCATGATCTGAATATGTTCAACTCCGTGTCAAGGTCAATACCCAATCACAATGTGATGTGCTATTTGTCATGCTTTCACTGACCTTCAGTGTAACATTCTAGGAGCTGATGACAGGGATGTGAGTGTAAGAGCATTATAGTGACTTAAAATGGCAAGAAATTGGAAGGCCTGCCATTGCATCTTGCCATGCAATTGCAGGAAAGGTAACAATCGCTCTTTTAGCTCCTTTGTCATAACTGGACAAGCTGCCAATCACTCCAGCCAAATGAAATAGCAGTTATCTTGTGCTTCTTTCACTTTAGTTTAGTGTACTTGTTGCTCACAATGTAGTTTGCTTTACAATGGAGACCAAAAAAAAGACTGGGTGACTGATTTTCACAAAACTGTTCAGTCTGCTGTGTGAACCCGACAACCTTTCTGATTCAGAGATGAGTTCTACCAATTGAACCATGTTGTTCAATGAAACACAGGAAAATGGCAACATAAACCGAAGGCAAGGGAGACACACACAGCATTTCTATAGATGCAATCATTATCATATTTGGAAACCTGTACAATACACTACTTGAAATGAAGGGATGTCCCACATTTTTTCTATACTTTTGCAGTAAAAGTGTTTGCAATGTATCGGTAACTCCAACTCAAATAAACTAAAATGACTGTAGTTAGTGATCTATATGTGGGCTGTTTTTGAGTTGCTTTCCCTGTTGTTAGGACCAGTTTGAAGTTGGTCAGCTTTTTCAACTTTTCCAGCTTGTGACCCTGCAACATCTCCATGTGGGCTTTGTCAGTCTGGTGTGTTATTCAAAATGTTAAAGAACCATGCAGTAAACATGACCATATTTAATTGTATCATTTACCAGGTTAACTGGAAATATTTGCTTATCAAACTTGTAATTGAGGAGTAGGTAGTAATAACTATGGAAAAACTTGATAAAGGGGCTGCTTTGATTTGATTTGTAGTAATTGATCACTTCAGTTCTGACCTCTAAAGACACTTAAGGAGTAAATGTACTTTCAGAATTTTAGAGGTACCAAATTAATAATTGTAGTTACAATTTTCTTGACTTTATTACTCTATGTAAAATCATGTAATTTCATATTACATTGTTTCTACTTCAGGAAAGCTCAAGAACAGAATAAAAAGGTGGTAGTTGCTGGATGTGTTCCTCAAGCCCAACCACGGATGGACTACATTAAAGGCTTGAGCATTATTGGGGTAAGAATACTTTTTCTAATAAGTCACCTAAAAAATTCAGCTTTTCAAGACGCTTACGTTGGTTCATAGAAGTGTAGAATCCCTATAGTGCGGAAAGAGGCAGTCCGGGCCATTGAGTCTGCAGCTACCCAGACCCAGCTCCCCTCATAACCCCCATTTTCCATGGCTAATCCGTCTAATCTGCACATCCCTGGACACTGCAAGACAATTTAGCATGGCCAATCCACCCAACCATCTTTGGACTGTGGGAGGAAACTGGAGCACCCAGTGGAAACCTACTCAGACAAAGGGAAAATGTGCAAACTCCACCCAGATAGTCGCCTAAGGCTAGAATCACACCTGGGCCCCTGGCACTGTGTGTTGGCAGTGCTAACCACTGAGCCACCATTACACCTATAATTCTTGGATCTTTGTGTATGCCTGGTTTGGATTTGGCAAATGCCTTGTCTTGAGGATCTCAAAGTGTTAAAATCTTGAAGACTGGCAAATTGAATGTTGTGTTTGGAAGGAGACATATTCTTGCAGTATTATATGAAGTCCACAGTTTCTCCTCAATAGTTTTCTACCAGATTTTAAAAAAAAATCTGATTTGTGTTTTGCTCCTTTTTAAGATCATTAAATAGTTTGAGGAGAGTCTTAAACCCCTAAGTAGATGGGAACTGGGGAGGGAATGCAATATTCTGAAATTTCAAGCATGACTATACCTGCCTTCCCTTATGGATTTTAATGGAAAAGTACTTGACTGCGTGCAAGTAAGCTGGTCACCAGAGGCGATGGAATAATGTTGGACAAGCAGATCAGTATTTAGTACAGCTATTTACATAATTAGTATGTGAAAATTCAGCTACTTTGTATTGTTTTAAACAGACGTATAGTATTACTGTCTCTAGCACAAGTTCTTGAGATCTCTGGGAAACTTGCCAGTGAAAAGGTGGTTTGTAATAGGAGTGTTTAGGGTTCAGGTTGTCCAATATGAGTAAAACCTCAATGTTTGCACTACCTTGTCGATTCTGCTGGCTAATGTTTTGTATCGTGAACTTAAGCTTTCAAACAGCAACCATCGAGTTGGGGTATGCTATAAATATTTTTAAGAAGCCATTGTCATCAAGTCAAATTTCTGTGTTTCAGAAGATAATGCTAATGAACAACATTATATATTGAAAAGTTTAATGTTACTGATAATTCAGGAAAGGTAGGATTGGGCTATTTCCAATCAAATTTATAATATAATTCCTGAGCTGAGTGGGAAGGGCCTGCTATTTGTGCTGTGACTATCAACCTTATTATTGACAGCCACACCTCACTAGGGTAGCACACCTGGAAATCGAGCCTCGCTATTTCAGGAGTCATCACATAAGTTAAAAAATTTATCAAAGTGTACAAAATTCCCCAATTTACCTGTCTTTCTTGACCGAGGGCGACAGCATGAATCAGGTTTCTGTACTTAAAAAGAACTGCTATTTATTACAAATAAATAGATTCTTGTTACAAGTAAATAACCATGGACTGTTCATGTATAACTCTAATATTTAAATCTCCAACCGCCTTGTAAAACTCACCCTGCAAACACATGCAGATAAATTTTAAAAATTGGTATAATCGATGGAGGGAAAAGCTGGGCAAGCAGTTCAGTGGTCCCTGTCGACAGGGTTCACTGAGATGATCCTATTGGTTTGCCAGAACTTGATGTTTGGCAATCTCTCTTCTCCAGGTGCTTTCACTTGGCTTGCAGGAGGCTCAGAGCAACTTGTTCACAACTTATAAAGCGTCTGACCTATTGGTTAAAAGCCGCAGCCAAAAGGAAGTGGTGAGAGAAAATAAAGTGGTATTCTTCAGGCTTTAGGTATTTTTCACTACAAAAAGACAGACATCACTTCCCCTTTTGGAGGCCTGAAGGCTTCTGGGTTATATTGTTCACGCCAACGAAATGTTCATCTATATGGGAGTAAATTACATTGTTGTCGGCAGGCAGAAAAGCCTTTTCCATTGACGATAGCCAGCGCTGCACAGAAACAAACAGTGACTTATTTCGGGCTAAATCTTCCTTTGTGCACCCCTCCTCCTGCATTTCCCCCCGGCTCCAGTGCCCCTACAGTACTCTCCCCAGAACCATGGAAACGATACAGCACATAAGGGGGCATTTAGCTCATCTTGTCCAAGCCCTTTCTTATCCCATCTTCCTGCACATGGCCCATAGCCCTGCAGTTTACAGCACTTACGGTACAGATCCAAGTATCTTTTAAAAGGGTTTAGGATCTCTGCCTCCACTACCAAATCAGGTAGTGAATTTCAGACACCTGCCACCCTCTACATAAAAAAGTTTTCCTCAAGTCTCCTCTAATCCTTCTGCCACTTAGCTTGAATCTGTGATCCCTGTTTCTTTTAACCTCTCTGCTAAGGGAAACCGATTCCTCCTGCCGACTCTATCTCTAGCCCTCACAATTTTGTATACCGTAATGATGTCACCCCTCAGCTTTCTCTGTTCCAAGGAAAATAACTCCAACCTCTCCAGTCTCTCCTTGTAGCTACAGTTTTCCAGCGCTGGCAAGGTTCTAGCAAATCTTCTTTGCACTGTCTCCAGCATAATTATGTCCTTCCATTAATGTGGTGACCAGAACTGCACACAGGAATCCAGTTATGTCCTTACCGGTGTCTTATAACATTTCATCCTTCCTTTTGTCTTCTATACCTCTGCCAATGAATGAGAGCATTCCATATGTCTTCTTTATAATCTTATCTGCCTGTGCTGCTACCTTTAGGTACTTGTGCACTTGCATGCCAAGTTCATTCATTTCATTCACTCCTGTCTGTATATTCTCATATATTGTGTGTTCCCTTTTATTATTTGACCTCCCTAAATCCCTAACTTTACAATTAGCAGAGTTGAACTCCATCTGCCACTTTGTCTAGTGCCTCACTAAAATCCATGTAGACAACATCCCCTGCACTACCTTCATTGATCCTCCTTGTCAGTTCCTCAAAGAATTCAACCAAGTTTGTAAGGCATGACGCACCCCTTATCAAAGCTATGCTGACTATCCTTGACTAATCGCTACAATTCTAAATGACAATTTATCTGATTTGTCAGGATTGATTCTAACAAGGTGCCCATCACTGAAGTGAGATTAACTTGCCTATAATTGTTTGGCATTTTCTTTGTTTGTACCCGGTAAGAGTGACCATTGCACAGTCCTTGTGGAGTCGAAGTCCTGCCTTCACATTGAGAACAACCTCCATCGTGTTGTGTGCCACTATCACTGTGCTAAATGGGACAGACTTTGCACAGATCTAGCAACTCAAGACTGGGCATCCATAAGGCGCTGTGGGCCATCAACAACAGCAGAATTGTACTCCAGCACAATCTGTAACCTCATGGCTCGGCATAACCCCCACTCAACCGTTACCGTCAAGCCAGGGGATCAACCCTGGTTCAATGCAGAGTGCAGGAGGGCATGTCAGGACCAGCACCAGGCACACCTGAAGATGAGGTATCAACCTGGTGAAGCCACCAAACAGGACTACTTGCACGCCAAACAGCGAAAGCAGCAAGTGATAGATAGAGCTAAGCGATCCCAACGGATCAGATCTAAGCTCTGCAGTCCTGCCACATCCAGTCGTGAATGGTAGTGGACAATTAAAGAACTTACATATATCCCCATCCTCAATGATGGAAGAGCCCAGCACATCAGTGCAAAAGATAAGGCTGAAGTATTTGCAGCAGTCTTCAATCAGAAGTGCCCAGTGGATGTTTCATCTCGGCCTCCTCCACTGGTCGCCAGTATTACAGATACCAGTCTTCAGCCAATTCGATTCACTCCACGTAATATCAAGAAATGGTTGGAGACACTGGATACCGCAAAGGCCCTGACAACATTCCGGCAATAGTACTGAAGACTTGTGCTCCAGAACTTGCCGTTCCCCTAGCCAAGCTGTTCCAGTACAGTTACAACACTGGTATCTACCCAACAATGTGGAAAATTGTCCAAGTACGTCCTGTACACAAAAAGCAGGACAAATTCAACCTGGCCAATTACCACCCCATCAGTCTCCTCTCGATCATCAGTAAAATGATGGAAGGTGTCATCAATAGTGTCATCAAGCAGCATCTGCTCAGAAATAACCTGCTCAGTGACGCTCAGTTTGGGTTCCACCAGGGCCACTTAGCTCCTGATCTCATTACAGTCTTTGTTCAAGCATGGACAAAAGTGCTGAATTCCAGAGATGAGGTGAGAGTGACAGCCCTTGATACCAAGGCTGCATTCAATTGAGTGTGGCATCAAGGAGCCCTGGCAAAACTGGAATCAATGGCTATCAGAGAGCAAACGCTCCGGTGGTTGGAGTCATACCTGACACATTGGAAGATGGTCGTGGTTGTTGGAGGTCAATTATCCCAGCTCCAGGACATCTCTGCAGGAGTTCCTCAGGGTAGTGTCCTAGGCCCAACTATCTTCAGGTGCTTCATCAGTGACCTTCCCTCCATCATAAGGTCAGAAGTAGGGATGTTCGCTGATGATTGCACAATGTTCAGCACCATTCGTGATTCCTCAGATACTGAAGCAGTCCATGTTCACATGCAACAAGATCTGGACAATATCCAGGCTTGGGCTGACAAGTGGCAAGTGACATTCGCACCACACAAATGCCAGGCTATGACCATCACCAATAAGAGACAATCTAACCATCGCCCCTTGACATTCAATGATGTTACCGTCACTGAATCTCCCACTATCAACATCCTGGGTGTTATCATTGAGCAGAAACTCAACTGGACCCACCACATTAACGCAGTGGCTACAAGATCAGGCCAGAAGCTGGGAATACTGCAGCGAGTAACTCACCTCCTGACTCCTGTCCACCATCTACAAGGCACAAGTCAGGAGTGTGATGGAATACTCCCCACTTACTTGGATGAGTGTGGCTCCAACAACACTCAAGAAGCTTGACACCATCCAGGACAAAGCAGCCCGCTTGATTGGCACTACATCCACAAGCATTCACTCCCTCCACCACCGACGCTCAATAGCAGCAGTGTGTACTATCTACAAGATGCACTGCAGAAATTCACCAAAGATCCTCAGACAGCACCTTCCACACCCACGACCACTTCCATCTAGAAGGACAAGGGCAGCAGATGTATGGCAACACCATCACCTCCAAGTTCCTCTCCAAGTCACTCACCATCTTGACTTGGAAATATATCGCTGTTCCTTCACTGTTGCTGGGTCAAAAACTTGGGATTCCCTCCCTCATGGCATTGTGGGTCAACCCACAGATGGAGGACTGCAGCGGCTCAAAAGCCAGCTCACTACCACCTTCTCATAGGAAACTAGTAATGGGCAAGAAATGTTGGCCAGCCAATGACACCCACATCCCACAAAAAGGAGGTTGGAGGTTGCATAATAATTAGTAATAAGTATGTAAAACTGGTGAGAGAGTTAATGATGACTTATGTTGCTTGGAATTCGTAAAATCTCTATAGAACATAGAACATAGAACATTACAGCACAGTACAGGACCTTCGGCGCTCGATGTTGCGCCGACCTGTGAAACCAATCAGAAGCCCATCCAACCTACACTATTCCATTATCATCCATATGTTTATCCAACGACCATTTAAATGCCCTTAAAGTTGGCGATATAGCATTTGAAAACTTGTAACTTGAATTTATAAAATGTCTGATTCCCAAATGTCAAAAATTGGGTTGACAGCTCATTAGCTCAGGGATTTAAAAAGAACACATGGCCCAGTAATACACTCTATTGATGTATCTACTGCAGACCCCAGTCAAACGGTCAGGTTAACCCAAGAGAAGTAAGAAAAAGACTGAGGGTGAATCAACATGTGCCACTTCTGTATATCTTCCAACTTCATGCTTAAAAGCATCAGTTGTAAAAACAACGCACTGGTTTCTGTTTAAAAGGATTAAACCGTTTTAGTCACCCACACCCTAACAGCTGAAAGAGGCAAAATCTGTTGGTGACTACAGGAGGAATAAGCAATAACCTTTTCATGAAGTTGGTTCCACTAAACAAGTATGTTATTTTTCATTTTCAAGCTACAGTGTCTAATACATGGCTTAATTCTTTTAGGAACACTGCCTTTTTAGGATACTAGATTGTTGTCAGTTCTCATCAGAAATGTAATAAAACTGTTTTTCCCTTGTCAGGTTCAGCAAATAGATCGTGTAGTTGAAGTTGTTGAAGAAACAATTAAAGGTGAGTTTTTCTTGAAACATGGTGAAATAGGTTTTTATTTACATTTTGTTTCAGCAAATTAAAATGTAAATATGTGTTAATATGTTCTGAATTAAATCTTGCATAATACAAGTTTTATGCTCCCAAACAAAACTTGAATTTAAAGTTAGGGTTTGACTTTGTTCACTCAATTTCTTTTTCTAATTGTTGATGACTGGTTACAATGCTTACCTTTGCATTGAGAAAGTGATGATCATTTTAGGTTTAACTTCCTCAAAATTCCTAGTACTTCTTCCTTACTAACATCGACCTCCTCTAGCCTACCAGCCTGTTTCATGCTGTCCTCCTCTACAACTAGATCCCTCTCAGTTGTGAATACTGAAGAAAAGTATTCATTAAGAACCTCTCCTATCTCTTTAGGCTCTGTGCACAAATTCCCTTTACAATCCTTGATCAGCCCTACCCTTTCTCTGATCATTCTCTCATTCCTCACGTACGTGTAAAAAGCCTTGGAGTTTTCCTTGATCCTATCTGCCAAGATTTTCTTATGCCCCCATATAGCTCTCCTAAGCTCTTTCTTCAGCTTCTTCCTGGATAACTTGTATCCCTCTAGAGCCTTTTCTGTTCCTTGTTTCCTAAACCATCATAAACCATAAGCATCCTTCTTCCTCTTAACCAGTTGTTCGACCTCTCTCAAGAACCAAGGCTCCCTCACTCGACCGCATCTTCCCTGCCTGCTAGGGACAAATGATATTTCATGATATACAAATAGTTAGTTTATTCAGCCTATTAAAACGTATGTTCATAAATAGGAAATCCCACAACTTAACATTGAGTATTTAGATGCCTTTTTGACTTGATGAATCAATCATTCAGAAAATGTTACTTTCGTCTTGTTCTTAAATCTGCCTTGTAAATTCAACACGTGAAAGAAAAAGAGAGGTTGCTTCAAAGTTATTTTTAATAGCTTTATCTAAAGAGTTCTTGTATTTGAAATTTGTCCTTGCAATAGAATGAATTAGGACAGATTGACCAGCAGAGTTCGGGTGACAATGTTGTAAAAGAATAGTCCCTTTAAAACATAAAGGTAAAGTTGTCGTGTCCTACCAGATCATAAAGATGCTTTCTTGTTAGGGAGAGACGACTGGTGGTAGTTTAACCTGAAGGTTGTCACACCTGAAGCAAGGGCAGACATTGAGAAGGAGAGTCCCATATGGCAACATCAGCCATTGAGGGAACTGAACATGCTTTGTTGGCATCGCTCCATATTGCAACATGATAGCCAGGCAACTGAATTAACAGACCCTCACAACATGATGGAAAGATAATGGAGAGTAGCTAATGTGTAACAGAGCATACATGTTCCTGTCTGGGTTTTGTCCCTGTCTTTGAACCAGAAGTTGTGTTCAGGCTGCACTTGTTCCAGAAGTGTGTCATAACACATCTGAACAGTTTGATTTTAAGATATATAACATCTAATGCCTGGTTTTCGAGGGCTGTTATGATTCTTTGGTAGTGTTCCAACCTCTGAGCCAGGAAACCTGGGTGTCAACCCTACATGTTCCAGAAATGTGAAATAACACCTCTGAACATATTGATTAGAAAATACCTAAAACCGTTATGTTAGGGCTATTGTGGTGCAGTGGTGGCATCTCTACCTCTGGACCAGGAGGTCTGATTCAAGTCCCATGTGCACCAGAGGTGTGTTGTAACATCACTGAGCAGTTGATTCAAATACTACAACCATTATGTTAAAATACAGTTTGAAAAGAGCCATGGCAAAGTGCTGACAGGATCTTTTGCGACAGGGAGCGTGAAGAAGCAGGTCTCTTGTATGTCCCATCTAGTATGGGTATCAACCCCCAGGCTGTTGGTGTTAAATTGATATACACACTAGCTGTTCAACCCACTGAGCTAACCACCGCTCTCAATCAATGACCTTGTGTGGTAGCTGGCCACATTATTATGGAGGTATGTCAGTTGATCTTGAATCTGCTCTCAGTTGGAGTATAAATATGCTTATCTAGAAGATTTGTTGACTGAGAATTAAAAGAAGGAAAACTGCCTGATACTCAGCCCCAACTCCATTCATTTAGTCCGTGTTTGCAGGGGCCGATTATACTATACTATCTGCAGTTCCAAATGAGGTAAATTAGTTGAGCAAAGACTGAGCAAATGAGGGACAATCCTGGCTCAGTTCTGTACTTATAATTGACAGCAGATGAGCAGGCATGGTTTCATGCTGGTATTTACACATAATAAAAATATTCCTAAATACTAATTAGCTCTTCCCATCTTGCTCACATTTTCCTTCCTTCCCTGTCCTTTTGGTATTAGGCCACCTGTAAATTATGTTAACATTAATTATGTCAACCAATAGGAGGCAGTGCGTTCCACAGTCTTGCCACTCTCAACAAAGAAATCCTGCCTAAATTTTTCATTTCCTTTGTCGGTGGCTATTTTGCATGGGTGCTGGAATGTTCTGGGTTTTGCTCATTTTTTTATAGTGTACTTAAAATTAAATTGTTGGAGGGAGCCTCATCATTTTCGTCCCTTATATTTAAAGGTGAAAGGAAAGACTGGGAAATTATTTTTGTTCAAAATGCTAATTCATGGTGAAGTTCTTCAATAAAGAAACGTGTCCTTTACACAGGTTCTTGGGTGGTATTACTGGTAAAGCGACCTGTAAGCTGGAATCCGACTAGCCCTTTTAATAAGAGGGAGGGGACAGTTTGAGACTTATCAGTAAACTAATCTGAAGTCGGGTGACCTGGGAAACTAAATATACCTGGTGAATATGCTGCTTACTTTATTGGCTCAAACAGTTTTTAAGTGAATGAGTCAGGCAGAACTAAGGTGACATGTGAGATTATAGCAAATTCCAAAACCACTTGGACCAAAGGACCCCTTTCTGTGCATTGTTTGCTTTTAATTCCAAATAAGGCCTCAATATTAAGGAGTCCTGCTGAAACAACTAATTTCTTTTTCAAAAAATGCTTGTTTTGATAGAAGGGACACTGAATATTGATAGTATGCAGACAGCCTCAATGCAGAAATATGGGAGTGTGATGAAGCTTAAATGCGATGAGGTGTGAATGTTAGCTAGGGAATTTGGTACAGAAGAGGAAAATGTTGCTTTAAAGCTCTTTTTCAGCATCCAGAAGCTGGTGAACAGTCGAGCCTTTAATTAGGTATGCAGAAAGATAATTGTTAATTTTTCATATTGAATTGCTGTAAATACAGACTGGAATCCTAACTGGTACTGGGGAAATATTGGTATTACATTAAATTTGTAGCTGAGTTAATCATCGACTCCAAGGTAAGTTCCAGGACTGCATCCCTTGCACTGGCCTCCACCCAGGACTCTCTGTTTGGACTGGTTGCTGCCCAGGACTGCTTCTGCCACACCGGCCGCTGCCCGGGATTTGAAATTCACCCACAGAGAGTAGTGGAGACTGGGTCATTTAATATATTTAAAGCTGGAAGACAGACATTTTAATCAATGAGGAGTTGACAGACATGGGAAACAGGCAGGAAAGTGGAGTTAAGACCACAGGCACATTGATCATGATCATACTGAAAGGCAGAGCAGGCTTAATGTGCCAGATCTTTTGAGATACAGTGGGATTTTATTTGCTTGTTTTGGAAAGTTATGAGATTGCACTTTGATTCCCGTAATGAAGGAAGCTTTACAAACCAAGCTAAATAAAACTTTTGCCACCATAGTTTTTTTTTTACTTTATGAACGTACCTTCAGTGTTATGTTTTGCTTTTGTGTCAATAATTAACTTTGTTGCAAGTAACCAAACCATACTCCTCTCAGTGTAAGTAGGGAAGTTAGGCTGTTTCTCAATTTTACGTAAAATGTAATTTTGGTCCACTGGTATCGTCACATTCAAACCATAAGATCATGTGTTCATACTTCATGCAGAACATGGTTTAGGCTGGTACTACAGGCCAGTATTTAGATTATTACACCCTTGGCTTCAAGAGTATGAAGGAAGAAATACTTTGCAGGATATACAGTAGCAATAATAGGATGGGTGTTGATATGGAGGACTTGAAAGATAAGTGTTTTAAATTTATTATTTTGTAAAATTGAATATGAAAAGCGATCAGTTCAGTGTAGAAATGAAAGGTGATCTAGAAGATTATGTTTTTGGAAGTTGTACTTCAAGAAAGCGAAGAATAATTCAGCAAAGTGTAGATTGATTTAATAAAGTCTGGAATTGACAGAAGTGAGAGTTTACCTTTCAACAGTAGAGGCTGACGCATAATAAAACCAGACAATATTTTTTCAGATTAAATTCATAGTAAATGAATGAATAGCACGAGTCAAGGTTAATGGGTATGACCTTTTAGCCATTGCAGAGACATGGTTGCAAGAATATCAAAGCTAGGAACTAAATATTCAAGGGTATGTGACTTGTGGAAGGGCAGGCGGGAGGGAAAGGATGGTGGGTATCTTAGTTCGTAAGAGATGGAGTAGATATGGTAGCAAGAAATGACCTTAGATTTGATGATATAGAACCCATAAGGGTGGAGTTAAGAAATGACAGGGAAAGAAGACACTGGTGAGAGTTGTTTATAGACCTCTTAAAAATAACTGTTTTGTAAGACAGAGGACAAATCAAGAGGTAACGAGGGCATGTTAAAAAAAAAAAGGCAGTGCATTAATTCTGGGTGTCTTTGATCTTTATGTAGATTACGAAAATGAAATTGGCAGAAGTAGCCGTGAGTGTATTTGGGATCGTTTCCTCAAACAATATGTTGTGGATCCAAACAGGGATCAGGCTGTTTGGATCTGGTAATGTCTAATGAGGTTAATTTAATAAATGATTTCAGAATGATTGATCCCTGAGAGAATAGTGAACATAACCTAGTGGAAGTTAGTATTCAGTTTGAAATTGAGAAACTTGGTTCGGAAACAGCTGTGCTAAACTTAAATAAAGATAATTGTGTAAGGATGAGAGATGAATTGGCTGAAGTGGACTGGGAAAGGAGTTGAGCAAAACAAATGCTTGAACAACAGCAGACTTTTAAGAAAATAGTGCATGACTCAAAGCGAAGACATACTTCAGTGAGGAAGAACGATTTTAAGAAGGGGATAAACAAACAATCAGGGAAGTTAGGCATAGTATCAAACTGAAGGAGGAAAAACTACTTACAATCTGGCCAAGATTAGTGGCAAACCGAAGGATTAGATAAGTTTTAAAAGACAACAAAAGATCATTACTGAAATAGAGAAAATAAACTTTGAGGGCAACCTGGCAAGTAATAGAAAAACTGACGGCAAATGCGTATTTAAATATATGAAAAAGAAAAGGGAGGGCCTTTAGAGAACAAGGTTGGGAAAAACTAATGAGGCACCTGGAAATGGTGATGAAGTTGAAGAAATATTTTGCATCAGTCTTCATGGTAGAACGTGCTAACAGCATTTCAAAAGTATGAAATAATCAAGAGCCAAGGGGTGTAAGGAGGAAATATATACAAGTATTCCTCGAGAAAAGTACTGGGGAAACTATTGTGACTAGACACCATGTCCCCTGGACCTGATGGGTTGTATCCGAGGATTGTAAAGCACATAGCAACAGAGATAGTGGATGAACTGGTACAAATCTTCAAATAAATCTTAGATTATGGAAAAGCTCCAGAGGACTGGAAATCAGCTGTGAAAATACATTTATTCAAAAAGGGAGGGAGACCAAGAACAGCTAACCATAGGCCAGTTAGCTTAATATTTTTCATTGGGAAAATGTTAGAGAATATTTTAAAGGAAGTAATAGAGAGCATTTAGAAATGCATGGTATTATCAAGAAGAAAACAAAGAATTTCAGATGCTGGAAATCTGAAACAAAAACAGAAACTACAGGAGAAATTCAGCAGGTCAACGTTTCAGATGTGACCTTTCTTCAGAATATAAAATTTTGACTGTTCTTTTTCTCCACAGATGCTGCCAGATCTGCTGAGTTTTGTCTGTAATTTCTGTATTTGTATAGTCAAGCAGAGTCAGTTTTAGTTTTATGAAGGAAAAATCATGCCTAACAAATTTATTAGAATTCTTTTGAGTGGGTGCTAAGCATAGGTAAGGGGGAACCAGTAGATGTAATATGTTTGTCTTTCTAAATGCACCTGATATCTTACTGCAAATAAGGCTACTTAATAAGACAAGCGCATATAGCGTTTGGGATAGAATGTTAGCATAGATAGATGATTGGCTAACTAATAAAGGACAAGAGAGTTGGGTTTGCTGCGGCCACAATTATTTACAGAATATATATGATTTGGACGCTGGAAGTGAATGTACGACTAACCAGTTTTCAGATAATTTAAAAAAGGTGAAGAAGCAAGTAGTGAAGATGACACAAAGCGTCTGCAGAGGGATAGAGATAGAAATCTTCCTGATGGAATATATTGTGGGAAAATGTGAGGTTATGTGCTTTGACAGGAAAAAAAATAGGGGAGCTGAATATTATTTAAGTAGAGAAAGATTGCAGAAAGCTGCAGCTTTGAGGATTTGGCAGTCCGTTTGCTCCAATCACAAAAAAAAACCTACAATCCAAGTTCAGCAAGTAATAGGGAAGGCAAATAGACTGCTGGCCTTTATTTTGAAAAAGAGGGAAAATATTGCTAAAATGACTTAAGTCACCAGTGGACCACATATACTGTTCACAGTTTTGGTCTCCTCATTTAACAGTCCAGAGAAGATAGAGCCCAAAGAGAGAGAAAGACAGCTGGACAGTCAAAGGAGTTGCTAACGATCAGGCTGAGAGGGTGAGTAGTTGTTAATGGGGACTGTTAGTGACTAACAACAGTGGGTGTGTAGTGGCAGGCTATGTGGTAACAGGGCCTGGGGTGTGGGGTGGGGGGCTGAGACATGGGAGAGTTTAGGCCCTAAAGTTATTGAACTCGATATTGAGCCGGAGGGCTGTAGGGTCCCCAAGCGGAAAATGAGGTGTTCCAGTGAAGCCCAACGCAAGCTGGAGGAACAACACCTCATTTTCCGCTCATTTCAGTAATGCCAGTGCTAGAATAGAATTCCCTGACTGTGAATAGTCAAAGGCAAAAGCATCATTCCAATCCAGCATACTTGGGAATGACTCTAGATAGGGCTTTATTCTGAAAGGAACATCATTTGGAGAAAATAATTGAAAGGTCAAAACTAGAAACATTAAATGTTGTTGCTGCCATAACACTCTGAATCACAGGACTTGCCCTATCATAACCTGCAGCAGAATACTGAGCACCTGTCTGGTAGGTCATCATACACGAATCTTGTTGACCTTCAATTGCATGCAATAATTCCAAAAATAACTGAAACCCTCTCTGTAAAACCCCTCCTCTGGCTTTGTGTTCTCAAAAGCATCACTCCCCTACACATCTGATGACTGACAAAAAGAAACAGCTGGTTTAAACCATCTATGCTGTATCTTGCTTAATCACTTCTTGACAGCCTCGTAAAGCCACCCACTGACCGCCTTCCTTCTTAGCACTCCACAATAGTGCAATTTTCTTGAGAAATACCGACTGACAAACATCTTTTGGGTAAAGGAATGGAAAACACTGGAAGTTACCAACAAGTTCCTTATGACAAACCCCATCTGTTGAATGTCAGGCTTTGATCCACCAAGTTAAAGGGCTTCTTGCTAAACTGGGTCAGGACAAGCCAGGGCCCTTGTGTAGCCAGCCTCCATTGTTGGGTCCTCAGTTTAATTAACCTTTATGCAATTTCACAGAGCCACAAATGAAGCTACACATTATTGTGGAGATTCCTGTCCACAAATTAAGTGATAGACTGATCACCTTAAGTAGTAGGAATAGCACATTGCGAATGATTCAGGTAAAAGGCTTTGTAATCTTAGATTACTTGTTACTCATTTCAATTAGTACTTTTACGTAGCGCGTAGTCTGCTGTTAAAGACAATCCATTGTTAGCCACTAACAGTCCCCATTAATAGCCAACAACTTTAGGGCTTGAGCTTCTCCATTTCGTTACCCCATTCCAGGCCATGTTATCACAAAGTCTGCTATTAGATATAAGCCATTGTTAGCCGGTAACAGACCTGGGTAATAGCTATTCATCCTCCTAGCCTGACCGTTATCCACTCCTTTGTCTGTCCAACCGTCCTTCTCTCTGTTTAGGCTCTATCTCTACCTATTTTTTTTAACTCCTTACTCTCTCCCCCAACCCTATCTTCTGCATAAAACCAACACTTTCCTAACTATCTTCAGTTCTGAGGAGGGGTCACTGGACCTGAAACGTTAACTTTGATTTCTCTCCACAAATACTGTGAGACCTGCTGAGCTTTTCCAGCAATTTCTGTTTTTTTTTAGTATTTTTATTCTATCAAAAGGGTAACATTTGATTCATTAAATTGAAACCTGTAGTTTTTGAGTGTGACAGGTCTTTGATTTTTTTCTTACAATGTTCAAAAAATGTTATCTTTCGTATGTGTTATGGCTACAATTGCAGGCCAGAAGCTGGGAATGCTGGAACAAGTGACACACCTCTTCCTCTTTGATTCCTTAAAGTTTGTCTACCATCTGCAAAGCACAGGTTAGAAGTGTGGCAGTATGTTCCCCACTTGCCTGGGTGCCTGCAACTGTACACTACTTGACTATAGTCAACTGCAACTTCTTGACTACAGTCAAGAAGATCAACAATATCCAGAATGAAGCAACTCCTTAGTTGGCATCCTATCCATCACTTTGAACACTCACCGGAGCACATTGGCAACAGTGTATACCACCTACAAGATGCATTTTAGCAACATGTCAGTCGTCTTTGACAGGAACTTCTATCTTCAGAAGTACAAGCATAATAAATGTATGGGAATGCCACCACTTGCACATTCCCCTCCAAGCCACACATCATCCTGACTTGGCCATTCCTTCAGTATTGTTGGCTCGCAGTTCTACACATCCTTTCTTAATAGCATTGTTTGTGTGGCTGACCACATGTACTGCAGTTCAAGAAGATGGCTCACCATTATCTACTCAAGGGTAACTAGGGATGGACAACAAATATTGGGGTGCCCATAATCTGTGAATGAATGAATAAAATCTGATGATTAAACACTTGACTAATTGCATTTTGAGTATGAACACGAGTTCGTTCAAATGCAATCTGCAGTTTGAGAGTATACATTACATGCTACATATGATAAGGTTATTTCCATCCAAAAATTCCTTAGTAGTTTGAAATACCACTGTTGTTTGGAAATATGGGCTACAGAATAAAGTGTAGAAAGTTGGCTGTACACAGCATCTTTGTTCACAGGACTGGTTTTGAGTTGTGAAGGAAACTTAACAAAATTTGCCAATTCTTACAAATGAATCTTTAAATTTGAGAAGTTGACTTTTTTTGAAGTAAATATTTATGATGCATCAAACCAGTAAGTCTGTATGAAACAAGTGAGAACACAGTGCATTCATGAACATTTTCTAACTTTAATACACCCCTTGATATGCCTAAATGTATAAAAGGAAGTTGAATAAACAGCCTGCATTTTCAATTTTGGAACTATTGCTAGACTAGAAAACAGCCACTCTAGACTGATATAGAAGTGCTGCTCCTTGCAGTTGCAGTCCTCTTGACAACTCATATACATTCCATGAGATACACAGTGTAAAATTTGGTGACATGGCAGTGATACCATGCCCATCAGCTACATGCTACTAGGGTTTTACCAGGCAGCTTTCCTGCACTTGAGTCGAAAGAGGCCCGAATGTGGTCAATCAGTGGCCATTTATGGGCCTTTTCCATGCAGCAGTGTAGGCCCAAGCAATGTGGTGAGGCCACCAATTAAACCCTTGCAGCTGAGAGAAAATGTCCCGCTTGTTGAGGAAAGAGGGCCTCCTTTTCCCCATGGTTGTGCCTACCTCTGAATGTCCCATGCTGGCCTCCTGATCCCCACCTTAAAAATATACTTCATAGATGATAGTCTTTGGGAAATGCCTGCAGTGCCTGCTGTAGCTATCACTCCCAGTTGCTGAGGTTAGAGAATTGCCTTTTGTTTGGCTGAGCGCTTTGAACTAATTTGAACTGATTAGTGCTGAGCCAGACATAAAATCAGCTTGTGACTTCAGTGTCACGCAGAGGTGGAGTTAGTCATTACTTCCAAAGTTGACAAGGGGCCCCTGCCTGTGTATGATTTCATCTGTGGAATCTAAACAAAATGGGTGGTGGAAGTCAAGTATAAGACAAAAATAAAGAAATAAAAGAAGTGTCATAATAGAGGTGAAAATTCTTATAACATTTAGAAAGCCTCAAAAGTCACCTTGGCATTTATCAAGACTGACTAAGTCATGCAAGATGAAGTATAGGCAGTGAGGTTCAAGGCATCTATTAGAAGTTGAAAGCCGATGAGATTGATCTGGTGTTAGATGCAACATTTGTGAAGGGAATTGCTGTCTGCTGTTCCAAAGTAGCATCCAAAAATTACATTTCTACCATTTTACTTGTTCTGCTTGAAATGGACTAATCACTGTAACTTGCTCAAAAGGGACTATCAAACAAATGAATATTCATCACGTTTGCTGCTGGTTTGTACCTGGGGCCAGGTAGAGGATAATTTTCCAAAATGTAATTCTGCAATCTGGATCCACAGCCCTAAGCTATATTTTAAAAAGATAAAAATGGCATAAAATAGAAGAAACTATTCTTTTCATGCCATGTAATACCACTGAAATTTTATTCATATTCCCTCGGGTTTTATTCAGCATAATATTACTTTCAATAATTACTTTTTTGTAAAACCGTCAGTTATGACTCAAGATTTTTTAATAAGAGTTTAGTATTCTTACAAGTCATGTAATTAAGTTTTCAAAAAAAAAGCGAAACCTATAAATCCACAATGACTTGCCCTCCAAAGACTTGTTATTAAGTGATGTACAACTGTAAACTAACAAGTTGGAAAATTTTGATGCATTTACTTGTTCTATGATATGCAACTATTAGTAAATCAGTAAGTTTAACTTTGAGAGAATAATTACTAAATTTGGCTATTTTAAATAGAAATACAAAAAAAAGGAATACAAGAGGTTTTAACATAAATTAGAGATTTCTTGACCTGTTTTTCACAAGCAACAATTGCAGTTTTAATTTGAACTTGCTGAAAAAACGCGTGATGTGACAATTTTTAAAAATTTTGTTTAAAGGTCACTCTGTGAGACTACTGGGCCAGAAGAAGAATAAGGGTAAACGATTGGGGGGAGCTCGACTAGATTTGCCAAAGATAAGAAAAAACCCATTGATAGAAATAATTTCTGTGAACACTGGGTAAGTTTCTTTAAAACATACTTTTTTGTACATTCATAGTCCTTAAAGATGCAATTTTATTTGCCAGTGCTCTGGCACACCAGTTTGCAATGCTAAATACTCCATGAAGCATATGTTGTGTTTGAAATTATACAATGGGTTTATGCCATTTGTGAATTTTTTTCCATAATTTTTTTAATTGGATTGGGTCAGTACAAATTTTCAGCCATGAAGTAATATATTTCAAGGTGATTAAAACACTCTGCTCAATTTGGTAACAATTTTAGCGATCCTGCCTGTAGAATTAAGTCGGCAATGCACCTCAAGATTTGAAAGCATTTGTTATGGAAATCTGATCACTTATGTAAAATCATTTGCTTTTCTTCTTTGATTAGTTAGTGTTCCATAGAGATTGGTGTTGGGTCCCCTTTTGTTTCTCATTTATATAAATGATTTAGATTATAATATAGAAAGCATGGTTTGTAAGTTTATGGATGACACCAAATTGGTGGTATAGTGGGCAGTGAAGAAGGCTATCTATGATTACAACAAGATTTTGATCAGTTGGATCAATGGGCTGGAGAGTGACAGAAGGAATTTAATTTGGATAAGTGCAAAGTATTGCATTTTGGTAAAATGAGTAATTGCAGGACTTAGACAATTAAAAGTACAGCCTTGGGGTAGTGCTTCAGAACCGAGAGACCAAGGGATTCAAGCACATAATTCTTTGAAGCTTGCGTCACATGTAGACAGGGTGGTTACAAAGGCGTTTAGCACGCTTACCTTCATTGTTCAGACCTGTGAATATAGAGGTTGAGTGTTGTGTTGAGGTTGTACAGGATGTTGGTCAGGCCTCTTCTGGAGTACTGTGTCCAGTTCTGGTTGCCCTGTTATAGGAAGGATAGGAAGGATTATTAAGCTGGAGAGAGTTTAGAAAAGGCTCACCAGGATGTTGCTGGGAATGGAGGATTTGAGTTACGAGAAGAGACTAGATAGGCTGGGACTTTTCTCACTGGAGCATAGGGGTTTGAAAAGTGACCTTATAGAAGTTTATAAAATCATGAGGGGTATAGGTAAGGTGAACGTCAGGTATCTTTTCCCTAGGGTGGGAGATTTCAAGACTAGGGGCGTATTTTTATGGTGAGAGGAGAAAAATTTTAAAAAAGACGATGAGGGGCAACTTTTTTACACAGAGAGTGGTTTGTTTTCAATGAACTTTGAGGAAATGGTGGATGTGGGTACAGCTGCAACATTTAAATGATGCTTAGATAAGTACATGAATAAGATATGTTTGGACGGATGTGGGCCAACAGCATGCAGGTGGGACTAGTTTTGTTTGGGATAATGGTCGGCATGGACCGTTTGGACCAGAGAATCTGGTTCCATGCTTTGTGACGGTAAAATGTTGTTGTAAGATTTTAATGTGTTTGTGTCATTCGTGTTAAAGGAGGCTGCGTGGAATTTGACAAAAGACATTCCAAAAATATAAACAAATTAGAATCAATGTACTATGGAATCCAGTTTTTCATCCGTATTTCTCTTTTAAGTTTATATCTTTTGAGCTCACGTAGGTTGGAATTTGAATTATTCTTTTGTTTTCCAGTAGTTCACATAAATTCTAACCACAGTGTAAAACAGAACTTTGAGCTGATAAATGTGACTGACTATATATGCAGATACAATACTTCAGAGAACTTCTGTCTACTTTTTCTCTGCTCCACAATGGGATATCAGTGAGTATAGTTGTTGCACACATTGCATATTGATATTAACTATGGCACCCAGTGGAATTTGAATTAAGTAAAAAAATCAGAGTCTCAGAATTCTTTGATAGGTAATTTATTACCTGCTTTCCCAATGCCTTTCTAAGCATCTACAAGTAACAAGTTAGGAGGGAGATGGAATATGCTGCACTTACCTGGATGAATATAGCTCCAACAACACTCGAGAAGCTTAACACCATGCAGGACAAAGCGGTCGACTTGATCATTACTCTATCCACTACCTTCAGTGTTCACTCCCTTCACCACCGAGGTGCAGTGGCAGGAGCCCGTCATTTATAAGATGCAGTGCAATAATTCACTAATACTCCTTCAACAGCACCTTCCAAACAGTTGATTCCTAAAATCTCAAAAGACAAGGGCAGCAGAGGCAGAGGAACTCCACCAACTGCAAGCTCCCCTTCAAGTCGCGCACCATCCTGACTATGAACTATATCATCACTGTTGTTGGTCAGAAGCTTGGAACTGCCTTACTAATGGTTCTGGGGCTACCCCTACAACCAAAGATGAAAGCTCAGCACCTCCAGAAAAATTACAGATGTGCAATAAATGCTGGCCCAGCCAGTGATACTCAGCTCCCATGAACAGATAACAATAAAGGCTAACACGACGCTCCAGTCTTTTACACTGTTGCTTTAAAACACAAAACTGTTAATATTTAGAGATAACAAGGCGTAGAGCTGGATGAACACAGCAAGCCAAGCAGCCTCAGAGGAGCAGGAAAGCTGATGTTTTGGGCCTAGACCCTTCTTCAG
>JAHRHZ010000029.1:5875435-5899320 GCA_024137785.1 Ginglymostoma cirratum
GCTGCTTGGCTTGCTGTGTTCATCCAGCTCTACGCCTTGTTCTCTCAGATTCTCCAGCATCTGCAGTTCCTACTATCACTGTTAATATTTAACTGCATTGATGATATGGAAAACTCTCCAAAGGCAATGCACTAAGCAGAGAAAGAGTACCGAGTTATGCAGAGCTAACTCCCTATGTTTTTCAGTGCCTGTTACTGTACAAGATCTGGACACTTCATGGGGTTTTTTTTAGAATGCATTTGTAGGCAATTTGGGTTATGTCAAGGTTTCCTCAGCTATCTGAAAGTGATGCTTAACACATTTGTGTGCAGTCCCCATATGATCTGTGTTATCATTTTACTGTACTTGAAAAGAAGTTGTCACTTTTTGGCAGTGTCTCAACTGCAGTCTTAAAAACAGACTGTAAACTTATTAAAGTGTATGTAATTGCATACATTATTATGAAATGAAGAAACCTAAATATGTGTTTCATTTGAAAGCCAGACTTGATGTTTTCTGATAAGTTAGAATCCTACACTAACAGGATTATTTATTCTGAAAATGTTATATGATTTTTTTCAAAATGCACATGTAGAATTTTCAGCTCAATGTTGGTTTTGTCATATGCATTCATTTGTTTTCACACTTTATTGGGAGAAAGATCAAGGTTAAGTTGCCTAATCTAAGTAAAACTAATCTTCATTCTTTTATCTACAACAAAGGTTGATATAAGAGAAGAGCTGAAGTTATAATTCATTCCTGACAATGTATTGATTGCATACTTATACCTGTCTTTCTTTATCTATGAGGTCCAAAATTTATTTTTCCTTGTGTTAAAGTCAAATTGTATTTTCTGGGATTGTTCAGTTATACAAGAGGTGTAATTCCAAGACAGTTTGCAAGTTGTAACAAAACCTCCATAGAAAAGCTGAAACCTTTACACTTCTGCAAGCAATCATCCCGAGAGAATCACAGCTACTGCATGAACCCTTGTCCTGTATGTTCACAATCATCAAGTGAATCACCATTTATAAATCATTTATCTACTGTTGAAGCTGGGAAAGGAAACATAAATTGTTCTGCTCAATTTCTGAGCAAAGAAATCTGAAAGCTACATGTACTTGGTAAATTCGGGGAGATATACCTGAAATGAATTCACTTTTCTGTTGGCCAATTTTAGGACCAACTGCGATCTGTCCTTTGAGAGCCTCTTTATTTTTAAATAGAAACATTTGAGACCAGAGATTTTTTTTCTTCTGTTTAGAAACTGCTGATGTATCATGGAATATCAGAATTTTTTTCAGGGCAAAAGAAGCATTTGGCCTGTCGTGTGTGTGCTGTCTCTCCTGGGCTCTCCTTACTTCATACGACTCCCCGTCTTCATGGAGCCCTGTAGATTTTTACTTTTCGGATAAAAGGCTAATTAGAATCATAGAATCGCTACAGTGTGGAAGCAGGCTATTCAGCCCATCGAATTCACACTGAACTTCCAAATGGCATCCTACCAGGATCCACGCCCCCAACCTTATCCCTGTAGCATGGCCAATCCACCTAAACCTGCACATCTTTGAACACCAGGAGAAAACCAGAGCACGTGGAGGAAACCCACGCAGGCACGGGGAGAACATGCAATCTCCACACAGAGAGTCACCCGAAGGTGGAATTGAACCTGGGTCCCTGGTGCTGTGAGACAGCAGTGCCACCCACTGAGATACCGTTCTTTCCTGAATGCTCAATTGATCCTGTCTCCACTGCGCTTTCAGGCAATGCATTCTAGATGATAATCACCCACTGCCTGAAAATCCTTTTCCTTGTATCGCCTGTACTTCTGTTGCTAATTACATATCTTAAATTCATACCCTCTTGTTCTTGATCCTTAAACTAGTGGAACTTTTTTTTTCCTTTATCTGCACTGTTAGGACCCCACATGATCTTAAATAAAACTCTCTCTTCTCCAAGGAAAATAGTTCTAATTTAGCCAATCAATCTTTATACCTCAAGCTTGTCATCCCTGGAAATATTCTTATGAATCATTTTTACATTCTCTAATGTCCTCACATCCTTCCTAAGGCAGGAAACTGAGAGATGGGTGCAATACTCCAAGCAATGTCATGAACAAGTTTAATGTAACTTCCTTGCCTCTATAGTCTATTCCCCTAATAGTAAAGCTTAGAATGCTGTTTGCCTTACGAAAAGGTCAAAAGTCACATGACACCAGATCATAGTCCAACAAGTTTATTTGAAATCTCAAGCTTTCAGAGCACTGCTCCTTCACCAGGGCAGCACTCTGAAAGCTTGTGATTTCACATAAACCTGTTGGGACTATAACCTGGTGTTGTGTGATTTTTGACCTTGTTCCAGCCCAGTTCAACATGGGTGCCTCTACATCATGATTACCTTATGAAATGCTCCCTCAGTCTAGCTTGCCACCTTCAATGATTTATGCCTACATGTATCGATGTCTTTCTGCTCCTGCACCCCTATTAGAATTGTACCTTTTTAAAATGTTGTCTCTTCCACTTTCTTCCCAGCAAAATTAATCACTTCATACTTCTGTGTAATAGACTTCATTTGCCACCTGTCCACCCATTCCACCAACCAGTCTGTGTTCTTTTGTATTTCTATACTACACTTCTTTTAGTTACAGTATTCCCAAGTTTTGTATCATTGGAAAATTTTGAAATTGTGTCCTGTACACCAAATTAGGAAGATAAAAGGTCCCAATACCATCCCCTGGAAACTGCACTACATTATGAAGAACATCTCTTGACCACTACCCTAGTTTCCTGTCACTTAAACAATTTTGTATTCATTTGTTACTGTTGTCATATTTCATTGCCACTTTTTTGTGACTTGCACACTCAGTAGAGTTTACAAATAGTGAATCTTCCAATATTTTTTCATGATTGTTTTGCCACTCTGCTTGAAGTTAGTATTTTTGTATGTGAGATCTAGCTGTGATCATTACAGCTAATATGTTATTCTGTAAAGTGCATCAAACAGTTTTGTAACTTCAAAAAACTTAAGCAGCAGTTGAGATCAGGAAGTACAAATAGCATAAAACTGAGTGCATAACTAGTGCAATATCATAGATATTTATGAACCGTAAACCATAGCAAATAATTTGTATTAGTTTATTCAAATAAATATGTTAATCAGTGTAGTGACCTGGCCAGAAAAAAAGCGATCATATATTTTCCTTAAGCTTAAATATCAGTGATACTTTACATATGAACTTGCAAATTAAGAAGAGGACCTGGACCTCTCCGTCTCCATCTCTGGTAACCAACTCACCACCATTTCAAACCCACTGACTCCCACAATTACTTCGACTAAACATCCTCTCATCCACCTTCCTGAAAAGATGCTATCCCATATTCACAATTCCTCTGCCTCTCCCGCATCTGCTCCCAGGATCAGGCATCCTAGTCTGGGACTTCCCAGATATCCTCCTACTTGAGGGACCATAGTTTCCCCTCTCCTGTGTAAAGGATGTCCTCAACAGTATCACTGCCATTTCCCATGCTTCTGCCCTCAAATCCTCTCTCCCAAACCACAAAAAGGATAGAGTCCTCTTGGTCCTCACATACCACCCCACCAACCTCCAAATACAACACTTCATCCTCTGACATTTCTGCCACCTACAATCAGACCCCACCACCCAAAAGATATTTCCTTCCCCACTCCAGTCAGCTTTCCGCAGGGACCGTTCACTGCTCAACTCCCCCATCAGCTCCACATCTCCACTAACCTCTCCACCACACCTGGTGCCTTTGCCTGCAACCGCAGGAGGTGCTACACCAGTCCCTACAACCTGTTCTCACCTCCGTCCAAGGCCCCAAACAACCCTTCCAAATCCGACAGAGATCCACCTGTGCTTCATCCAACCTCATCTACTGTATCTGTTGCTCCCAGTGTGGTCTGCTGTATATCAGGAGACCAAACGGATTCTTGGGGACCAGTCTGCTGAGCCCTTGCTCTCTGCACAGACCAATCTGCTTTAATTCCCTCTGTTGCCATCTGCTTTAATTCCCTCCTCCCATTCCCCTGGTGACACATCCATCCTTGGCCTCCTTCACTGTCAGAGTGAGGCCAAACATAAACTGGAGGAACAACATTTGATATTTCACCTTGGGAGCTTACACCCCAATGGCCTGAATATTGAATTTGCCAGCTTCAAAATCTCTCCACCCCCAACCTGTGCATCTTCCGACTCACCTATCCGCTCCATCCTTCCCACTGAGCAACCACAATAACCCCCCACCTGTATCACCAGCTTCAATATCTCTCCACCCCCAACCTGTCCATCTTCCTACTCACCATTCTGCTCCACCCTTTCCACTGACCAACCATAATAACCCCCACCTGCATCCACCTATCTCCATCCCACCTACCCTCCCTTCAACCCCACCCCCTTTCCTCTATTTATTTCCGGGCTCCCCAACCCTTCCCTAGTCCTGACAAAACGTTTTGGCCCAAAACATTGACTTCCCTGGTCCTTGGTTGCTGCCTGACCTGCTGTGCTTTTCCAGCTCCACATTTATTGACTCTAGCTTCCAGCATCTGCAATCTTTACTGTCTTCAATTAGGAAGAGGAGTAGGCTACTTGACCCCTCAAACCTGCTTCATCATTTGGTAAGATCATGGCTAATCTGATTACTACACAGCCTCAGCTCCCCATGACAGCCTTTCATCCTCTTATCGAGAATCCATTTAGCTCTGCCTGAAAATTTTTCAGATTATTTTTCCACTGCCTTTTGCAGAAGTGCGTTCTAAATACTCATGACCCTCAGAAAAAAAAATATCTGTGTCTTTCTTAAATTGGTGAGTCCTTACTTTGGAAAAAGTGACCTCCTAGTTCGAGAATCTCCCACAAGAGAAAATAACCTTTCAGTATTGATCCTGTCAAGACTCCTGAAGATCTTATATTTCAAGCAATTTGCCTGTTTGTCTTCTTGACTTCATTGGATACATGCCTAGCTTATTCAATCTTTAATTATAAAACAACTTGTCCCTTACAGGTATTAGTCTAGTAAACCTTCTCTGAACTGCTTCCAATGCATTTGCATACTCCCTTAAATCATGAAACTAATACGGTACACAGTGCTCTAGATGTGGTCTCAAAAAAGCCCTGTAAAATTAAAGCATGATGTTCGTCTTTGGGTGCCTCTTGCTAAATGAGAACATTCTATCAGCTTTCCCAAATACTTGCTGTACCTGCATGGTAAACTTTTGTGATTTATGCATAGGACACTCGGATCACTCTACATCTCAGAGCTTTCCAGGCTCTCATGATATAGATAATATGTTTTATGATAGTGCTAAAATGGACAATTCTACATTTTCCACATTACACTTCATTTGTGAGATCTTTTCCTGCTCAACCTACTTTTTTTTAGTCTTCATTTAGTCTCCTGATGCCTTCTTCACAATAACTTTCCTACCTATCACTGTGCCATCAGCAAATTTGGTGACCATAACCTTTGGTTTCTTAATTGAAGCCATTTATATGAATTGCAAAAAGTTGAGGCGCAAGCATTGATCCATGTGACACACTATTTGTTACATCTTATCAACTGGAAAATGACCCACTTATGCCTACTGTTTGTACTAGCTAACCATTATTCTACCTATGCCAATATGTTACCATGAGCTAACTTTATTGCAGTAACTTTTGAGGTGACATCTTATCATATAGTTTATGGAAATCTTGAGTACAATACATCCACCCTTTTATCTACTGTTTTATCCACAGCACATTAATTTTTCATGCAACTCCAGTAAGTTGGATAAACATGATTTTCCATTCAAAAAAACTATGTTGGCTGTGCCTAATTATCTTGATTTATTTTAAGTTCCTGCTGTAACATCTTTAGTTTCTATAATCGGCCCAATGACAGATGTTAAACTAATTGGTCTATAAGGTGTTGGGGTAGATCTGTAGCTCGGGTTGTGGGTGTTGGGATTGGTTGGCTCGCCGAGCTGGTTTGTTGTTCCGCCGACATTTCATTACCGTGCTTGATAACGTCCTCAATGCAGCCTCTGATGAAGCGTTGGTGTGTTTTCCCGCCTGGTTTTTAAACTCTGGGGTCCGTTGCGATGGATTGCCTCACTTCCGGGTTTTCTCCGTAGTGGACTGTATATGGGGTCAAGTTCAATGTGTTTATTATCTCGTGCTTGTCTCTGCCTAGCCTGTCCCAGGATCTTGGTGTTGTCCCAGTCGAAGTGGTGGTTCTCCTTGTCCATGTGGATTGAGATGAGTGAGTACTGGTCGTGTCTTTTTGTAGCCAGTTGGTGTTCATGTACTCTTGTTGTTAGTTTCCTTCCTGTTTATCCGATGTAGTGTTTCTTGCAGTCTCTGCAGGGGATCTTGTAGATGACACTGGTCCTGTCCATGGCAGGGAGTGGTCTATAGTTTAACACAATGTGGAGCTGGAGGAACACAGCAGGCCAAGCAGGAAAGTTGCTGATTCGGGTCAGGACCCTACTTCAGAAATGGGGAAGGGGAAGGGAGCAGAGAGCTGTGAAATAAATAGAGAGAGGAGGGTGGGGCTGGGGAAGGTAGGTGAGATGGTGATAGGTGAATGTAGGTAGGGAGTGGTGGGGATTGGTCAGTGGGATGGGTGGGGCGGATTGGTGGGAGAGAAGATGGACAGGTTGTGTCAGATCAAAGAGGCAGAGATGAGAGGAAGGGTTGGACATGGGATGAGGCCTGGGGTGGGGAGATTTTAAAACTGATGAATTCCATGTTCAGGCCATTGGGCTGTAGGCTCCCGAGGCAGAATATGAGGTGTTGCTCCTCCAGTTTGCATGTGGTGTCACTGTGACATAGGAGGAGGCCCAGGATGAACATGAGCCTGCCTGTTCCTCTGCTACATTGATGACTGTATCAGTGCTGCCTCGTGCCCCCACGAAGAGCTTGAACAGTGCATCAACTTCACTAACACCTTTCACTCCAACGTCAAATTCACCTGGACCATCTCCAATACCTCCCTCTCCTTCCTGGACCTCTCTGTCTCCATCTCTGGTAGTCATTTCGAAACTGACATCTCTTTCAAGCCACCGACTCCCACAGCTACCTGGACTACACCACCTCTCACCCACCCTGTCGCAAGAATGCGATCCCTTATTCCTAATTCCTCTGCCTCTGCCACATCTGCTCCCAAGATGGAGTTTTCCACTGCTGGACATCTCAGATGTCCTCCTATTTCAAGGACCACAACTTTCCCCCATCTGGTGATCAAAAATGCCCTCAACTGCATCCGTTGCATTTCTTGCACTTCTGCCCTCAAACCTCCTCCACCCAACAAAAATAAAACAGAATTCCCCTTGTCCTCACATATCACCCCACCAACCTCCGCATTGAGCATATCATTCTCCATCACTCTGCCACCTACAATCTGACCCCACGATCAAAGAATTATTTCCCTCCCCACCCCTATCTGCCTTTCGTCGGGACCGCTCACTCTGATACTCCCCCGTCCACTCCACACTTCCCACTAACCCCACCACACCTGGCACCTTGCTCTGAAACCGCAGGAAGTGCTACATCTCCCCCCTGCACTCTCCCCTCACCTCCATTCAAAGCCTGAAGCAAACCTTTCATACCAGAGAGGGGTTCACCTGTACAACCGTCAACTTGGTCTACTGTACCTGCTGCTCCTAACATGGCCTCCTCTGTATCGGTGAGAACATTTTGTAGAGCATCTGCACTCTGTATGCAACAAACAACAACACCTCCTAGTCAGCAACCATTATAAACCCCCACCCAACCCAGCCCAACCCAAGGTGACATGTCCATTCTGGGCCTCCTTCAGTGCCACAATGACAGCACACACAAACTGGAGGAGCAACACCTCATATTACACTTTGTGAGCCTACAGCCTGATGGCCTAAACATGGAATTCACCAGTTTTAAAATCTCCCTACCCCTGGCCACATCCCAGGTCCAACCTCCTCTCATCCCTGCTTTCTTGACCTGACACAACCTGTCCATCTTCTTTCCCACCTATCTGCCCGACCCATCCCACTGACCAATACCCACCACTGCCTACCTACACTTACCTATCACCATCCCACCTATCTCCCCCAGCCCCACCCCTCCTTTCTCTATTTATTTCCCAGCTCCCTTCCCCCTCCGCATTTCTGAAGAAGGGTCCTGATCCAAAACATCAACTTTCCTGCTCCTCTCATGCTTCCTGGCCTGCTGTGTTCCTCCACTTTCAGATTGTGTTAGACTCTGAATCCAGCATTTGCAGTTCTTGCTGTCTCTGGTCTATAGTTTTCTGTGTTCTGTTGACTTTTTTTGAATAAGGGAATTACTTTCGCTATTTTAAAGTTTGCATGATTTCAGTTGCAACTGGATTGATTAATTTGATTGTACAAACATTGGCTTTGAATTTTGATCACCTGCCACGTGCTGGTGCTTGAATTAACCTTGAAGAAACATACTCACAAAGACTGACTGATCTCTGTAGGATGCACTTCACTTCTATATTAATTTTAGCACCAACTATTTGCACCATCAGTGATTTCATCAAGCAGGCTAAGCAACCTATCACATTCGAGGATTTTTGCAGACCACAACATAAAAATATAAGTACCCTGAATACAAGGATAGTCTAATTAGTAAAGTTAGGTCACATGGGATTCAGGGTGATTTTGCCAATTGGATACATAATTGACTTAACAACAGGAGACAGAGTGAGGTGAAGGGTTGCTTTTCAGAGTAGAGGTCTGTCAGCAGTAGTGTTCCACTGGGATTGGTTCTGGGTCCACTTCTGTCATTTATATAAATGATTTGGATGAGAATATAGAAGGCGTGGTTGGTAATATTGTGGACGATATGAAAATTGTTGCAGTAGACAGTGAAGAAGGCTTCCTAAGATTAAAAAGGGATCTTGATCAAATCGGCCAATGGGCTGAAAAATGGCAGACGGATTTCAATCTGGATAAATGTGAGGTTTTGCAGTTTGGTACATCAAACAGGGGTAGGACTTATACAATTAATGGTAGGGCCTTGGGTAGTGTTTAGAGCAAAGGGACATCGTGGTTCAGGTACCTAATTCCTTGAAGTTTGCATCATATATAGCCAGGATAGTTAAAAAAAACATTTAGCATGCTTGTCTTCATTGCTCAATCCTTTGAGTATAGGAGTTGGGAGGACATGTTGAGGTTGTACAGTATATTGGTGAGGCCTCTTCTGGAGTACTGTGTCCAGTTCTGGTTGCCCAATTATAGGAAGGATATTATTAAGCTGGAGAGGGTTCAGGAGAGATTTACCAGGATGTTGCTAGGTATGGAAGGTTTGAGTTATAAGGAAATGCTGGATAGGCTGGGACTTGTACATTGGAGCATAGGAGGTTGAGAGGTGACCTTACAGAAATTTATAAAATCATAAGGGGTATAGATTGGATTATTGGTAGTTGTCTTTTCTCTAGGACAGGGATTTCAAAAGTAGGGAGTGCATTTTTAAGGTGAGAGGAAAAAGATTTTAAAAAAGTCATGAGGGACAAGTTTTTTTACACAGAAGGTAGTTTGCATGTGGAATGAACTTCCTGAGGAAGTGGTGGATTGAGCACAATTACGTTTAAAAGACATTTGGATAAGTTCAAGAATATGAAAGACTTGGAGGGATATGGGTCAGGAGCAGGCAGGCTGGACTAGTATTCTTTCGGGCTATGTTCGGGGGGCGTGGACTGGTTGGACTGAAGGGTCTGTTTCCGTGCTGCAGGACTCCTCCTTTGGGAAGATTTATTTCTCATCGGAATGTATCTGCTATATGCTGAAAAATCACCTTAAAATGCCTGCCTCAGTACCTCTGTTGACTGATCCCTTAATCTAAACTGCCAATTCACTTTAGCTAGTTCTGCTTTCATGCCCCCTTAATTGTCTTTACTTACTTTTAAATTATTTGTTTTGGACCCAATCCTCTCCCACAAACTGAAGGTAAGATTCAATCAAATATGGTTGTTCCTTCATTTAGGCACCTTTGCTATTAATTCATCCTATCATGTTGCAGAATACCAGTTCTGGTATAGCCTGCTGTCATGTTGGTTCTAAAATGTAATGATCTAAGAAACTATCCTGAATTCTTCATCATGGCTATCTTTGTACCTCTAATTTTCTTCAGGCCAAATTAGATTAAAACCCCCCATGATTATCACCTGTACTTTACTGACAAGCTCCCAATAGTTTTTTGTATACACTTCATCTTGCTGTATAGCTCCTACTATGGAGATTGTGTAGCATTCCCAATTACTTTTACAAGTGGTTCAACCCTTAAATCAATATTATACCTGCAATACTCAGCACAGATCTAGAAACTTGAATATATTATTGGACCGTTCCTATAAGTACATTTATAAAATTGCGTAACAAATTCAAATCAAACTTTTTTCAGTTCATGTTGAAGAAAACATTTTTGACTTGTTTATCAGTATCATTGGTGTGCACTTTTGAAATGTTCTAACTTTGTGCAAATGCATGGTATGGGATGACAGCCCCTAAAAATGTTCTGCCAGCAACAACACACGTAATAATGGTCCTTTTAACACTTCTGAAGCAGTGACGAAGCCATGGAGTTGTATAAATGTAGAAACTTTGTGCAACAAGTGCTCACTCAGTTGCATCGAAATGATCATTCAAAACAAGCAATTTATAATGTGTTTCCTTGAAAATGTAGTCAACATAAAATATAGTTACTCTCTATAATTGCTACTTTGTTATTAACTAAGGGTTAACAGGCTTTCTAGACTTCTGGCAGACTTTTTTATATATTCATTCTTAGGGTGAGAGTGTAACTAGCTGGACCAGCATTTCATGCCTATCACCAGTTGCGCTTGAGAGGGTGATGATGAACTATGTTCTTGAACTGCTGCAGTCTAGTTCTGTAGTTAGACCCACGATGCTGTTAGAGAGGGAATTCCAGGATTTTGATTTAGCGCTAGTGAAGGAACAGTGATATATTTCCAGGTCAGAATGATGAAGGCTTGGAGGGGAACTTGCAGTTGGTTGCAGTGCTATGTCAGGATCTTTGGCAAATGTCTGCCATGCATCTTATAGATGGTGTACATTCTGCTACTGCGGTTTGGTGGTGGAGAGAGTGCATGTTTGTGAGTGTGGTGCCAATCAAGTATGTTGCTTTGTCCTAAATGATGTCAAGCTTATTGATTGTTGTTGAGGTTGGTTGGCTCGCTGAGCTGGTTCGTTGTTGCACAGACGTTTCATTACCGTGCTTGGTAACATCCTCAGTGCAGCCTCTGATGAAGAGTCGGTGTGTTTTCCCGCCTGGTTTTAAAACTCTGGGGTCGGTTGCGATGGATTGCCTCACTTCCGGGTTTCCTCCGTAGTGGAATGTATATGGGGTCGAGTTCAATGTGTTTATTAATAGCATGCTTCGTGGAATGCCATGCTTCCAGGAATTCTCGTGCTTGTCTCTGCCTAGCCTGTCCCAGGATCTTGGTGTTGTCCCAGTCGAAGTGGTGGTTCTCCTTGTCCATGTGGATTGAGATGAGTGCGTATTGGTCGTGCCCTACCCTATCCCCATAATGCCACACTTGCTGTGGCTAATTCACCTACCCTACACATCCCTGGGCACTACAGGGAAACTTAGTATGGCCAATCTACCTAACCTGCTCATCTTTGGATGTGGGACGAAACTGGAGCAGCCAGCGGAAACCCATGCAGACATAGGGAGAACGTGCAAACTCTACGTAGACAGCCACCCAAGGCTGGAAGCTTAAAATTCAATCCAAAAATCATGAACAAAATGATGACTGATTATTTTGGCCAACAGAAGTAACTTGGAAAGCCCTGGCAGAACCTGAACTTGGTGTCAGGAAGGAGATTATTGCTGAGCAGGTACTTCTTGGTAGCACTTTTGATGACCCCTTTCGTCACTTTACTGATGATCATGGTAATTGGCCGAGTTGGATTTGTCTTGCCATTTGTGTACACGAAATACTTGGGCAATTTTCCGCATTGTTGAGTAGGTTTCCAGTTTTACTGGAAAAGCTTGGCTCAGGGTCAGCAAGTTCTGGAGTATAAGTCTTCAATGCTGTTGCTGGACTGTTGCCAGAGTCCATGGCTTTTATCACATTCAGTGCCTTCAACGTTTTTTTTTTGTATCAGGTGGAGTGAGTCAAATTGGCTGAACATTGGCATTTGTGATGCTAAGGACCTCTGAAGGAGGTTGAGATAGCTCATCTACTCAGCACTTCTGGCTGATCATAGCAAATGCTTCAGCCTTATCTTCTGTACTGATGTGTTGCTCTCTCCCATCATTGAGGATAGGAATATTTGTGGAGCTACTTTCACCAGTCACGACTGGATGTGGGAGGACTGTAGAGATTAGATCTGATCCATTTGTTGTGGGGATTGCTAAGTTTTGTCTATCACTTGCTATTTCTATTGCTTGGTATGCAAATAGTTTTGTTTGGTGGCTTCACCAGGTTGACACCTCATCCTTAGGTATGCCTGGTGCTGCTCCTGGCATGCCCTTCCACTCTCCATTGAACAAGTTGGTCCCTTGGTTGTAAAGTGGGGATATGCCATGCCATGAGTTTGCAGATTGTGTTGGAGTATGATCCTGTTGCTAATGATGGTCCCCAAAGCCTCATGGATGTCTGGTCTTTGGTTGCTAGATTTGTTCGAAATGTGTCCCATTTAGCACAGTAATAGTGTCACACAACGTGACATAAGGTATTATCAGTGTGAAGGTGCATCTTCCTCTTGACTGTGCAGTGGTTACTCTTCATGAAACTGTTATGGATGGACACATCTGTGACAGACAGATTGAGGACGAGATCTAGCATGTTTTTCCATCTTGTTGGTTACCTCATCACCTGCTACAGACCCAGTGTTAGAACATAGAACATAGAACAGTACAGCACAGTACAGGCCCTTCGGCCCACGTTGTTGTGCCGAACTTTTACCCTAAACCTAAGGTCTATCTAACCTCCACCCCTACCTTATACTATCATCCATATGCCTATCAAATAGTCACTTAAATGCTCCAAATGAGGCCGACTCCACTGCCTTCTGCAACAATGCATTCCATGCCCCTACCGCTCTCTGAGTAAAGAACCTATACCTATGTTGCAGCAATATCCTTTCGGACCTGACTGGCTTGATCTGCTAGGATTTAATAATGTTGCTGCTGAGTCACTGTTGGTGATGGACATTGAAATTCATTGCCCTTGCCATGCTCAGTCTTTCTTTGTGTTGTCGGAGGAGCACTGATTTGTCAGTTGAATGAGGATGGCACAGCAGGAGGTTTCTTGGCCCTATTTGACCTGATGCCATGAGACTTCATGGCATCTGAGCTCTCAGGCCAACACCATTCTGACTGTATACTACTGTGACACCACTTCTGCTAGGCCTGCCTTGCCGGTGGAACAGGACATATCCCAGGCAGTGGTGGTGTCTGAGATGTTATCTGCAAGTTATGATTCTGTCAGGTTATGAGTATGTCTGGTTATTGCTTGATTGTAAGACAGCTCTTTCAATTTTGACACTATACCCCAAATGAACACTTTTTGCCATTGATCTAGGCACAAGAAACTACAATGCTAGGTGGTCTCTCCGTTTTCATTCTTGTTTTTCCTTCTAGCGGTGGCTTGTTAGACTATTTCAGAGGGCAGTTAAGAATCAACTAAACTGAGAGTCTGAGGTGCCATGTATGCTAGATTTTAGCACATTAGTGTTTCAGATGGGACAGTTTTTCAGACAATCAACACTGGTTTCATCTTTAGACTTTAGATTCCAGATATTTTTATTGAATTGAAATTCTGCCATGTCTTCAGAATATGATCGGATCTCTAGATTGGTAGTCTGGTGATAATACCATTAGGCAATTGCCTTTTGCAAAATTTTAAGGATTAAAGTGGATAAAACAGATCCACACTGTGTGTCATGCACATTCTGGACTTCCCTCTCCAACAACACTGCCTCACGCTGACTCAGAGCTGCCCTACCAGCCAGTTCCACGTTATCCTGTGGCTCATTCGATGTTCTAACAAAAAATGGTTTCTTTTCCTTTCAGATATCAGGGAACACAAGATGCAACAGCTCAGAGATACTCACGCCCAACTGGAACCTTCCTTCTGACTCCATCCCTTCTCCCAATCCCACCACCTGTCATGTATTAATATCCCTTCTGCTCGAACACACTCTGATGCTGAACATTCTATACTCAGCAAAGGTCCCACCCTCTGCTTCCCCTCATTAATTTTGGGCACTGCATGACGTTGAACTGTTCTTCCGTTGCCATTGCCTCCATGCCCACTTCTTTAGACAGTAGTCCTCACCGGTCCCACAAACCCTTCACCCACTCCATCACTCTCCTTCCACCTGGACCCTTCCCTCTGCACTCGATCTGTTTGTTGAGACCTGTTGACATGACATTGGTTGCTTCAATTTCTCTCCCCCCATACCCATTCCAGTCTATCTCCCTCTGAACTGACTGCACTCCGTGCTCTCAGATCCACCCCTGACTTTGTAATTAAGCCTGGGAGAAGGGTGTTGCTTCTATTGTTTTGCATACTGACCTGTACATTGCAGAGTCTGAGTACCATCTCTCTGATACCACCTCCTATCTCCCCTTGGACCATGACTCCACCACAGAACATCAGGCCATTGTGTCCACACAGTAACTAATCTTTTCTCATCTGGTGATCTCCCCTCCACTGCCTCCAAGCTGATAGTCTCCCAACTCCTCTTCTACCTCCTCCCCAAAATCCACAGACAGGACTGTACCAAAGAACTCATCTCTCCCTACCTTGACTTGATATTTTCTCCCCTTGTCCAGACACTTACCACTTACGTCTGTGATTCTCCTGACGTTTTATGTGAGTTTCACAATTTCTAGTTCGCGGGGTCCTGTTTACCATGCCTGTGCAATCCCTCTACAAGTCCATCCCTCATCAGGGTGGTCTCAGGGCACTCCGTTTCTTCCTGGAAAAATGGCCTGACTGTCCCCATCAACCACCAACCTCCTCCACCTGGCTGAGGTTGTCCTCACCCTGACCAACTTCTCTTTAACTCCTGTCCCTTCGTTCAGGTCAAAGGGGTGGCTGTGGGTACCCGCGTGGGCCCCGGTTATGCCTGTCTCTTTGTGGGGTACATGGAACATTCCTTCTTCCAGTCCAGTCCCCACCCACAACTCTTTCTCCAGTATGTCGATGACATCATTGGTTCTGCTTCCCCCTCTTATCCAGAATTACAAAAGTTTATCTGTTTCCCTTTCAATTTCCATCTCCTGTCACCTTCACCTGGTCCCTTCCCTTCCTTGATATCTCTATTTCCATTTCTGGCGATGGGCTGACCAACAGTATCCACTACAAATCCAATGATTCCTCCCTGTTATCTTGATTGTACATTCTCTTCAAGACACCATCATGCTCTGTGGCTAACATCTCTGTCTCAGGCTTGCTGCATTGCTTCAGTGAAGCTCAGCACAATTTGGAAGAACAACACCTCATTTTCAGCTCGGGAACCCTACAGCCTTCTGGATTTCGTATTGAGTTTAACAACTTCAGGACATTAGCATCTTGCCCCTTTCCCTAACCTGCACACACCATGCCTTGTTATTACTGGGCGGCTACCACACGCTACCAATGTCAACCACCAATCATCCCCATTAACAACTGTTTGTTCCCCCAGACTGACCTTTAATAACTCCTTTGTCCAACTGTTTTTCTCTCTCCCTTTGGGCTCTGTCTTCGCCTATCATGTAGTCTCCTCCCCTCTCCCCATGCCATCTTCTGTATAAAAACTATCTTTTTCTACCAGTTTTGAAGAAGTGTCACTGGACCCAAAACGTTAACTCCGATTTCTCTCCACAGATACTGAGAGTTTCAAGCAGTTTCTGTTTTTATTTCAGATTTCCAGCCCCTGCAGTTCTTTTGGTTTTTGGATAAAACCGGTTTACCTAGTTAAGTTTATTAATAAAACATTGAGTTAGAGCTATCATTTTATAATAAACTGGAACATATTTGATGTTTTGAAAGGTGACAATTCATTTAATTGATGAAGTGTTTTAATTATATTTGACCTTCAAATTTTCCTTCCTCCCCGTCCTAATTTCCTGCCAGTTTACAGTGAATTTTAGTGATCCTTTTGAAGTAAATTTGTATTGTTCTTTCTATTACAGGTGCCTGAATGCTTGCACTTATTGCAAAACCAAACATGCAAGAGGAGACCTGGCCAGTTACTCAGTTGCAGAGCTAGTAGACAGAGCCATACAGTCATTTCAAGGTAAATTTTAAGCTAAGACACATTTGTGCAGTTTATACATGTTTTCCCTAAGATATGGCAAAAGGCTTTTCCTTTCCAACTTTGGTGGTGTGTTTATGGTTTTAAAAGCGAGAAGTGTAGCAATTGCCAATTGTATTATTCCTGTATTTGGAAGCACAGGGTGTGTAGGTGGAGCAAATGATTTAACTTAGTACTTGCAAATTTATATTGCAAGCTGCTGTGGAAATCAGATAGCCTTGTTTGGTACACTAAAGAATGAGGCTATGGAATTATAAATATATGCTGTCATTCAGTCTGTTTTATGCATTAATTCTATCTACAGACCTACGGCAGTGTAGTTACTGCTCTTTGAAATGGCCTAGCAAGGTAGCCATTTGTATGAAATTGCAACAGGAAACTTGAGTGAGAATAAAACCAAATGGACAACCCAACTTTGATACATGAAGCAGAAATGTAAAAGATATACTTTGCCAAGTTGCTACAGAATGCTTCTTACTAACATTTGATGACTGCCATCAAAATTGAGAGAGCTGTCCTACAGGAATGTCCAGCAAAGGTCTGACATAGTCATGCTCATCAAATCATACCTTGCAGCCAGTGTCTCACAGTGCACCGACATCATTGCTGAGTATGTTCTAAACTTCGTTGTCTATCACATTGTCTATATTCATTATCTAAGTAGCTCGATAGTGTTACAGCTGACTGAGTTGACCGAGTCCTAACTACCAGACTAGATCTGGTGGTGAAAGAACCAACGAGAGAAAATGCTTTTGTCCCCACAAATTAACTTCTCAAAGATGCATCTGTTATTGTTAGGAATTAGTGCTGTGTAGTCCTTGTAGAAATAAAGTCCCTTTTGTTCATTGTGATCACATCATGCTATGTGGCATGACCACACTTGCTACATTTTATAGACTCAATGGATTTATCAGTCCAAAACTGGGCATCCATGAGATGCTGTGGGCCATCATGAGCATGAGCAATAGAATTGCATACAGACGTAGAGAATAGGAACAGGAGGAGGCCATTCGACCCTTTGAGCCTGCCCTGTCAGTCAGTATCATGGCTGATCATCCTTTTCACTACCCTGTTCCCACTTTTACTCAATACACTTTGATCCTTTTATCCCTAGGAACTATATCCACTCCCCTGAAAACATTCAGTGTTTTGGCCTTAACCACTTTCTGTGGCGGAAAAGGGGAGGCGATAGCCTTGTGGTATTACTGCTATTGCTGTTAATATGGAGACCGAGGTAATGTCCTGGAGACCCAGGGTCAAATGTTGCCGTGGCAGATGGTTGAATCTGAATTCAATAAAAATCTTAAGAGTCTAAGGATGACCGTGAATCCATTGTTGATTGTTGGGGAGAAACTCATGTGGTTCACTAGTTCCTGTAGGGAAGGAAATTGTCATCCTTACCTGGTCTGACCTACATGTGACTTCAGACCCACAGCAGTGGTTGACTCTTAGCTGCCCCATGGGCAATTAGGGATTGGCAATAAATGCTGGCCTCACCTGTGATGCCCACATCCCATGAATGAATTTAAAAAAATGTATTCCACAGCTCAGCCTCTCTGGATGATGAAATTACTCCTTATCTCGGTCCTAAATGGCCTCCTCCATATACTTAATCTGTGACCTCAGGTTCTGGATTCCCTTGTACATCCCTCCTGCATTTAGCCTGTCTAATCCTATTAATCCTAATCTCAGGAACGAGCCTGGTAAGCACAAGTATCACTGTGTCACCAAGTCTACTGGGTCTACTATGCCAGTGGATTAGGACCTGGCCTGGCCACACAGTCATTATGAGGTTCCTCCAAGGTTCTGCACAGACTGATTGGCATGGTCGGCACACTGGTACATTGACTTGTAGTTTTGGAAGTCACTGCCGTGCAGAGATCTCAGCAGTTCACACAGCAAAAAAATAACTCAGAAGGAATATCGCCTGGCATATCTCTCATGCTTCAGTACTTTGGAAGAGGTACTGCAAAGGTTCAGTGGGATGTTAGTTCTTGGGATGAGAGGGTTGTCTTATGATGAAAATCTGTGTGAATTATATATCCATGTTCTCTTGAGTTTGGAAGGATGAGAGATTAGTTTATTTATATTGTATTCTGAAGTGGCTTTTTGAAGTAGAGACGAGAGGTTTTTCCCTGGCTAGAGCATCTAGAAAAAAGAGAGCAGGGAGTTATTTTAAGATCATCAAAAAATCTCTTCACTCAATGGATTAGGAATCTTTTGAACTCCTCCATCCTAGAACATGATGTATGTGTCATAGATGAATATGTTTACGCCAGGATAGATAAATGTTTGGAGTCTGAGGACATCAATAGCAATTGGGAACAAATGGTAGAATGTAGTTGAGGCCAAAAATGATTTGGTTGAATGGCAGAACAGACTGAAGATGATGTATGGTGTATTACTACTTTTTTAAATGTTCTTACATAACAGTGTACTCAATGATACTCATTTTGGATTTTGGACAGATTCCAAGCTTCAGACCTCATTACATATGTTGTCCATGCGTGGATAGAGGTGCTGCATTTCAAAAATAAGATGCTTATTTATCTTTGACACGAAGAGATCATTTGACTAAGTCTGGCATCAAGGTGCCAAATTTATTTGCCAAATTCAAGTCAATGAGGAAAAGGCAGGGATCTTCACGAGTTGGAGTCACAGGTTGTAGGCTATTGATAACCAATCATCTCATTCCTAGAATATTCTTGCTGTGGTTCCTTAGGGTATTGGCCTGGACCCGTCCACCATGAGCTGCTACTTCAATGATCTTTTCCTCCAAAAGATGGTGGGATCCCCCCCAGAAGTGGTCACTCGCCATCCTGACTTGGATATGTATTTGCTGTTCCTTCACTGTCACTGGGTCAAAATCCTCGCATTCCCTCCCTAATAGCATTGTGGGTCAACCCACAGCAGGAGAGCTGCAGCGGTTCAAGAAGGCAGCTCACCACCATCACCTTCTCAAGGGCAACTAGGGATGGGCAAGAAATGCTGGCCACTAGTGACACACACGCCACACAAATGAATAGAGAATAAAAAAAGAGAATATTAAATACTTCCCATACCTGGGGCAACCACCTCTTTCAAAAGGCCACCGAAGGCAAGGAGATCCAACACAGTATGGAGCTGGAGAAGCACAACAGGCCAGGCAGCATCAGCCTCTGATGCTGCCTGGCCTGCTGTGCTTGTCTAGCTCTATATTGTGTTATCGCTGACTCCAGCATCTGCAGTTCTTGCTATCTCTTAATTATGCAGTTCAAGTTTACAAACTCTAGTAACAAGCTATTGACATCAAAGACAAGTCAACAGAAGTCACCATGTATAATAAACACGGTTGTGGCTATTTTACACCATCAGCCTGCATTCAGAAATGCTCAAAGTTGTTTAGGAAGTGCAAAATAGGGGAGAGTCATTTGCTGGTTCCTTTCTTAGCGTAATGCTCTGACCAATCACGGTCAACCTGTCTTGTTTAAAAGTTAGACAAATTCCAGCAGTTAACATCAAAGGTAATTAATTGGTTCATTCTCCATGGCAATGCCTCGACCTGTCAGAGTCCACTTGTAGTCCCTCTGCGGAATCCACAGAGTGTTCTAGCATATTGTTCTGATGAATGTAAGAAACAAAGAGATATCAAAGTGATCTCATCATATGAAGACTTGGTCAGAAGGACAAACTGCAGTAACTTATTTTTTTTAAAATCCTTGAAATTGGGTAACTGAGAGGTAAAAGCTGTAGAAATCAATATACATATTACAAATTGTGACTTTGTGTGCCATTATCTAAGTTGTTAATAAATAATGTGAATAACTGAGGCCATAACACAGATGGGGACACCACTAGTCACATGTTACCAATTTGAGTCCGTACTTCCTATTAGCCTTACTTTGTGTTGTCTGCCACACAACCAATTTTTCAACCATGTTAGTAAGTTACCTTCAGTTCCTTGGGCTTCTACCTTAGTTATTACTCTTTTATGTGAGACTTTGTCGCATGACTTCTGGAAGTCCAAATAAACAACATTGGAAGATGTTGCCCTGCCTGCTATTTTAGTCCCCTCTTCAGAAAATTCAAAGAAATTTGTCAGGCATAATCTATTTGTCATGAATCTGTGCTGTCAGATTTCCAAGAAATATTAACTAAATCATGTGAGTTATGCAAAAAAAAATTGAAAATTGCACAAAAACAATGAAAGCTAGAACAGATAATAATGCTAAAGCTTGAAATTTTGTTATTAAGGAGGTGGTGTTAGTATGTTATCTATTTCTGGCAAGCACTGGAAAGCAGGGCTCAAAGGACCTTATCAAATCACAAAGAAACTCACTGGTGTGAATTTATGTAACAGGTACTTCAGACACGTGTTAAAATCAGCAAATGTGTCATGGTAATAAAGCAAAGTGATATTATGACAGGGAGGAAAATCAAAAGAAGAGTGTTTTTACAGTGGTGAAAGCCGTAGAGAATGACACAAAAATATCAGTGATTCAGAATGAATAAGAAATTGAAAATTCTAAAACTGATCCTCCAGTCATCAGATTGAATAACGTGGGTGTTCTTAAATTGTTTGATCTCTTATTACGCTGTCTTCCAGAAAATTATTAAGTGACTTATGGTAGCTATTACAGACTGCTAAGTTGATTCAGATAAATAGATCAGGGAAAATACTAGTTGTAGCTCGTATTTTGAAAAACTGAAAGTAATTGGGGAGAGTTGTCATGGTTTTTGGAAAACTCAGTTGAGTCATGGTTATAAGTGGTCAGTATCATCCTTAAACAATGACTTGAGAGTCAAATTTGTGTTGGGATTCAACGACAATGACTGCTTTTAGCTGATATTTAATTGGAGGAAATTTCTGCTGTTCCGATACTGGATGTCAGGCAAACAGCATGCCAAGTAAAGGGTTTGAAAGAGATGTTTGAGGTGATAACTTTAGGCTGGGTCCCTTCAGCATAGTATGGGGCCTATTGTGTTTTCAGATGTTAAAAATTCTGATTTTTGAGTTACATTTAACTCTACATGTGCCAAAAGAGAAATAAACTTATTAGACCACAATATAATCCATCAACTCCACCTATGTTAGAAGGGATTGGCTGCCAAAAATCCTTCAGTGCCCCCCTCCCATATCTTACGGATGAAAGTGAACATGCCTCACTGAATCTATTTCCTTTGATGATTGGTTGAAAATATTTCATCTGCAAACTAATGTCATGTTTCATAGAACTAATTCACACACCAGTGCACCAGCTGTTACAAATCAGTTGCAATGCTCCATAAAACACTCTTATTTTATCAATTTTATGTAATCCTTTAGTTGATAAAATTTTAACCTGCATTATACATTTGATGAAACCTTTACTTCTTCCTTGGACTCGCGACTTCTGCCTTCAGAATTCTCAAACTTATTCTCTTGAAAGGGTCTTAGCTCCCCAGTTTGCTCTTTGGTGTATCAAATCTCATGTGAAACACTTCAGAACTACTTCTTCCCAAAAGAGTCTGTACAAATGCTACCGCCTGTTTACTTGTTAACAAATGTTGATTATGATTTTTACAACAGAAATTTGAAGTATACAGGCTGTATAATAATCTCTTAAAAAATTACAAGATAGAGGACTTGGAGAAGACTTATGTTAATTGCAAGAACCCTCAAGTTTTAAAATCATAGAATCCCTACAGTGTGGAAGCAGGCCATTCGGCCCATCAAGTCCACACTGCTCCTCCAAAGAGCATCCCACACGGACCCACCCCCTACCCTATCCCTGTAACTCTGTATTTGCCATGGCTAATCCACCTAGCTTGCGCATCCCTGGACACTGTGGGCATAAAGCTAGGAATCTGCATGTTGAGCACGATAACAGAATGATTCTGCCATGAGAAACAATGTGTTATTATTGGCTAATTTTATCAATTTGGCTCCGAGTAGTAGACATAAGTAAAATGGTGCCTTGATCTGAATAGGTTGGTGCAGTGTGTCAGGTTTGAGAATCCATTGCATTGATGCGCAAGTTCTGTGCGCTATATTAATATACGATTGTGTTGTGTTGCAGGAGGACCATGCTGTATATTTGGATATTTCAAATTGCTGTGGTCTACTGTAACTGTTTTGTGAAAGCAATCTGATTATTCATGGAGGCCACACTGTACTTAACTGTTCTCCCTAGACATCATCCTTGTAAGGTTTGTCAGGCAAGTTGGTGTGTGATGGAACCCTGTCCACATTGCTAATTCAGAGTTATAGAGTTATACAGCATGGAAACAAATCCTAATCTTTTGATATAATCTTGGATCTTGAGTTACCTCGTTGAAACAATGATTGGATTTTGAAATATCTGATACATTAAAAGATGCGTTCAGATGTTCATTGGTCATGCAAAGCATTGTGTGGATGCAAGTCTTTCTTTTGCCTAACTCAAAAAAAGGTACCATATTATTAGCACATGAAATAAATTGAGTATTCAGTTAAATTTCAAGCTGTGTTGTAAAATTAATTTTGTGTTGCTCCATTTATTCTGTGTTTGCATAAATGCATATTGGAGGTGGCAGCATTATTATTCAACATTCAGTTTTTAATACTGCGTTTCCTTTTTTTTAAGAAAATGCATTATGTCATTATGCTTTTTTCATTCACAGTCCTAAGATTTTACTACAGTGATTCACTTCAGAAGGACAATAAGATTATCAAAATAAACAGCCATGAAGACATTCTTTTTAACATTTGGAAATCCTGATATAATGTGCTCTGGATCCTTGAAGGCTTCATCAAGGAGGCAATTAATAAAGGAGTATGTGCTAGAGTATTGATTTGCATGGGTGGGAGAGTCACAATTATCTCCGATTTCTTTATCATTGCTGAGTAGCTTGCTTTGCAAACCTTACAAGGTGGGTGACAAGGGTGAACTGTTAATTACAGTGCTGTAGCCTCCATGAATAAATAGGTTGTTTCTACAAAGTATAGCTATCTTGTAACGTTTTGTAAACTGTTTTCACAAGAAAAGTGGCAAAAGTAGAAAGAAGTTACTCGGGGAGATGATCCCGTAGTTTTTCTTCATTTGTTCTTTTTACAAAACTTTCACCTAACTTTTAAAATACCCAAGATTGTAACCTATATTGATGGTTTGCTGAAGACACCAAATGTATACTGGCTAAATTTGCTGAAGTCACCAAGATAGGTAGGAACTTAAGTTGTCAAGATGAGGTAGAGAGCCTGAAAAGGAACATAGACAGGTTAAATGATTGGGCAAACATTGGCATTGGTATATGTAGATGAATGTGATCACGTCCATTGTAGCAGGAAGATAGAAAAAAAAGCAGTATACTATTTAAATAACAAGCATGGGGCTGGATGAACACAGCAGGTCAAGCAGCATCATAGGAGCAGCCTCCTACAATGCCACAGTGATGCCACCCGAAGGCTGCAGGAACAACAAATCATATTCAGCCTGGGAACCCTGCAGCCCAATGGCATCAATGTGGATTTCACAAGCTTCAAAATCTCCCCTCCCCCAACCGCATCCCAAAACCAGCCCAGCTCATCTCCAAGATAACAAGCATGGGGCTGGATGAACACAGCAGGCCAAGCAGCATCATAGGAGCAGGAAAACTTGACGTTTCGGGCCTAAACCCTTCATCAGAAATGGGGG
>JAHRHZ010000029.1:5899720-5983331 GCA_024137785.1 Ginglymostoma cirratum
AGATGGCGGAAGTGTCGGAGGATGATGCGTTGGATCCGGAGGTTGGTGGGGTGGTATGTGAGGACGAGGGGGATTCTTTTTTGATTATTGTTGCGGGGACGGGGCGTGAGGGATGTGTTCCGGGAAATGCGGGAGACACGGTCGAGGGCGTTCTCGACCACTGTAGGGGGGAAGTTGCGGTCCTTGAAGAATGAGGACATTTGAGATGTGCGGGATTGGAAAGTCTCATCCTGGGAACAGATGCGGCGGAGGCGAAGGAATTGGGACCTCCCTAACCTGTTTTTCCTCTCACCTCAAGCCACACCCCCATCTCCTATCTACTAACATCCCGCCCCCTTGACCTGTCCGTCCTCCCTGGACTGACCTATCTCCTCCCTACCCCCTACCTACACTCACCTTTACTGGCTCCATCCCCGCCTCTTCGACTTGTCTGCCTCCTCTCCACCTATCCTCTCCTCTATCCATCCTCTATCCGCCTCCCCCTCTCTCCCTATTTATTTCAGAACCCTCTTCCCCTCCCCCATTTCTGATGAAGGGTTTAGGCCGGAAACGTCAAGTTTTCCTGCTCCTATGATGCTGCTTGACCTGCTGTGTTCATCCAGCCCCATGCTTGTTATCTCGGATTCTCCAGCATCTGCAGTACCTTTTATCTCTGATACTATTTAAATAAGGTGAGATTGCAATACTTGGTAATACAAAGATAATCTAAGTGACCTTATACATGAATCATGGAAAGTTAGCATGTGGGTAGAGTCAGGATGGTAGTTGTGGCACTGGGGCAATGTCACTAGACCAGTAATCTGAAACCCCAGGCTAATGTTCTGAGCACATGGATTCAAATCTCACTGGAACAGCTAGTAATATTTTAATTTAACAATAATCTGGAATAGGACACTAGCCTAATGCGACCACTGCCCACAGTCGATTATTGTAAAAACTCATCTGTTTCACTAATATCCTTTAGAGAAGGAAATCTGCCATCCTTACTGGTCTGGCCTAAATATGAATCCAGACCCACAGCAATTTGGTTGATTCATAACTGTCCTCTTGACAATTAAGGATGAGCCAGCAATGACTATGTCCAATGAAATAATAAAAAATATAGTGTTTAGGAAGGCAAAGGAATGTTGTTAATTTTGAGGAGAATGGAATATTAGGGATCTTAGAATTTGACTGCAGATGTAATAGGGAGTTGATGAGACCATACCCAAATTGCTGCGGATCATTTTGGTCTCTGTTATTTGGAAAAGCAAATGTTCGCCTTAGAAGCAGTTCAGAGGGGGTCACTCATTTATGGGGCTAAGGGCTCATCTTGTAAAGAAATTTTGAGCAGATTAGGCCTATATTCAATACACTTCAGAAAAATAAGAGATGTTCTTATTGAAATGTATAACAACTTGAGAGGACTGGACCCGGTGGTAACAAAAGGATGTTTCCACTTAAAGGCAGAATAAAACTAGCAAACATCGTTTAAGAAGAACTGGTCTCCCTTTCAAGACACAAAGATTCTCTCAAAGAGCTATTTGAGTATAGAGTTTGCTTTCTCAGAGGGTAGTGGAGGCTGGGTTTTTAAACTTATTCAAGGCTCAGTAAACCCTGTGGCAAAGACAAATAGACAAGGGAATCAAAAGTTTTGTCATGCAGACAGTATGGTGGAGAAGAGGCCACAACCAGAATAGCAGAGCATACTCAAAGGGCAAAATAGCTTACTCCTGCTCTGCTGTTCCTATGAATGGGAAGTTTCATAGGCATAAAAATGTCTAAAAATCACTTAAAAGTCTAAATATTATCAATTTCATGTAAATATTATGTCTGAGTGGAATATTTCCAGTTACTTAGTTTTGTGCCAACAGCTTTTAATAGCAGAATAACGTTGTTTGTCATTTTAATAAATCAGCCTACATTATATATGGTGCCTTTATGTCTTAGTTGATATTGAAGGAAGTGTAGCAGTGTTGATAAAGCATTTTTTTTGAGGTGGCTGAAACAAATCATTGAACTACTGCTTATTCTGCCTGCATATTGAAGCAGATGGGATGTTTTGACTGATCGACATTTTGAGTTTGTAAAGATTAAATGCTTTGACTGAGAAAATGATATTTCCAGTAAAGAGATTGATCATCTGTGTTTTTTCATAAATGTAGAAATTTTATAATAGAAAATTGTACAGTACATTCAATGTATCTTGATGATTTCTAAAACATCTTCAACTATTCAAGCACGACTGAGTTTTTTTTTCGCCTAACTGATGTAGCAAATGTGCACAATGTGATTGCGCAACTATTATGTATAGTAGTTGCGCATATTCTGCCAAGAAATAAAACACTTGGATCAAGATTTCTAAGAGCTGTTTGTATATAAATAAAGAACCAAGTCTTATATTTGACCAAAGTGAATTGCTCTCACTTAACTAGAACCTACTTTTAAATATTAATGTCACTTGTGCGTTTTCCATTATTACCGTGTAAATCTGACAGCAACTTCTGATATCTGGGCAGCATAGTGGCTCAGTGGTTAGCACTGCTACCTCACAGTGTCAGGGACATGGATTTCCACCCTTGGGGGACTGTGTCATGTTTGCACATTCTCCCCGCATCTGTGTGGGTCTCTGCTGGGCGCTCTAGTTTTCTCCCATAGTCCACAGATGTGCAGGTTAGGTGGATTGTCCATGCTAAATTGCCCATAGTATTCAGGGATGTGTATGCTAGATGGATTAGCCATAGGAAATGCAAGGTCACAGGGATAGGGTGGGGGAGTGGTGAGACTGGGTTGGATGTTCTTCATCAGTGTGGGTTTCTATGATCTGTATGTTCACAGTAAAGCATGAAATCTAAAATTTATTGACAGTGATTCTATACAGAGAGTACACTGCTGACGTCAATGACTAGAAGTCACTGAATTGATGTGTATTTGTGATTTTATGTGATTAGTTACCTTAAGAATCTGTAAAATGGTTATGCCTATTCATTGAGGTTTAATTGGGTCTTTAATAATGTATTAAGACATAATTACTTCTGAACAACCCTGCTGGTTTTGATAAATTAATTAAATATTTGTGGAACTTTGGATCTTTCATTCTTTGAGAAAAAAATGTACACTGTTATTTCAGTTTCTGTTTTCATCCAAATGTGTGTCCTCATCTTAAAATGGAAATAACTGGAGAACTCAGCATTTTTGCTGTATTTGTAGAAAGTAGAGTTCACTTTTAGAGTCTTATATCCCTTTGTCAGCAGAAGCCAATGAGCTGCTTTCTCAGTTTTCTTGTGGCACATAGCACCCTTTTATTTTCCTGTTAGTGTCTGTCTATGGTGTGTATAAGGAGGTTAGAATTTTAACTAATAGATTTATATGTCAGCAGTGCTTACTTGTAGCTAGAATCCATTTAGTTATAATAATTCTTGTTAAGGACAGAAACCTGGTCTGTTCTCTCTGTCAACCTGAGGCAAAAAGATAAGATTAATTGGGGAATTCATAATTTTTAGAATCTTTAACTTTTGTGGTGATTCCAGGAACAGTTGGGCTTGATTTCCAGACACTATCCCAGTGAGATGTAGCATTGCCTTGGTTTGTAAATGTTACGAATCCAGTGTTTATTGAATGTATTTATGTGCATGTTCTAATTGTGATTAACAGCAGATGATACCATTTGGACAAATGTTTGGGTATATTTGGGATCTTGTGGTGCATGGTGTTGCCCCTATCTCTAGGTCAGAGTTCTGGGTTCAGTTTTCATCTGCCATGGAAGTGTGTCGTAACATTGCCAAATAGATTGATTAAACCGGTACTTTTTTTCAAATGAAGTGGCCAATTTCCACTTGGGAGGAGTTGGTCAATATAATGTAGTCTGTACTCATACTGTCCTGGGCATTGTGAAAAGACCTATCTGGATGACAGAATGTTTGCTGCCTCTTCCTTCGGCAGATAGACATTTATCAGACTCAACTGGTTAATGCAAGATAGCATCATTGAAGCTGGATATTACCGATAGCTAGGGTGAAATCCATTCCAGTGAGCTTATCAGATCTTAATGGGCTGCCTTCTTCAAGGTTAATGCAAAAGTGACACTTCACTGTTGATCACAAAATGTAGGTTTTTAATACAAGACCATGTTCTTTACTTTCCCTTGAGTAGCATTGGGATGAGTTGTTTATTATAATAAATGTGGGTAAAGAAATTTGCTGTAACTAAATTATATGGCTTTGAGTTCCCTCATGACTTCCATTTCTAGTCAGGGCAGAATCAAAAGTTGTGCTAAAAGTCACTATGTGATTTGCATAATCCGCCATATATGCTGGCATGTTCATGATCTTTTACTCTACTCTGGTTTCAAAGTTAATTCATCTGAAACAATTCTTTGACCAAAAAGTTGGCTTTCTCTCAGAAAGACACATTTGTTTTGATTGAAACAGTTGGGGGAGGGGAAGGTGTTTATCACTATATATGTTTAACACATGCAGGTGTATTTTTCTAATTGCCTTTCTAGCAAAAAGCCACATATGATTGGATTATAAGTATGTTTACCTGCAATTGTCATCAGCTGTTAAAAATGCAGTTAAACTCCATGTATTAAAATGTAGACTCAGTGTGGAGGAGGAAAGCATAGCTCAACGTTGAACTTGAAAGAGGTATTAGGGAAATCTTATTTCTCTCTCGTGGCATGTTAGACGCAGGGAGGGAATTTAATCAGGAGGGAGGATGACATTTGAACACGCCCTCCTTCCTCCAAAATTAAATCCACCAATTGAGGCCATTAAATGGTACTTGAAGACTTCAGCTACTGCCACTGATATTACCACTATGGCAGGCCTGTTGCCTGTGAGAGAACACAACAAACAAATCTGTGCTGGCTGCCTGTGGCCTCCCAGTGATTGGTGGTTTCTTGCTCAAAAGGCACTCTGTGTGATTGAGGGACATGGCAATAGAAAAGAGGTTCCTGTTGATTGCCACCCCCTGCCCTCCTCTGCATTAACTGTTGCCGTAAAATTTTGCAATTGTTTTTTCAGTTCCAGAATCCAAATTGGTCATATAACAGTGGTCTCAGTGCCACTCATTTTGGAATGCCACTCTCCATTATTGTCAGTCTGACTAACTACACTTGTCCAGTATTACCTGTTCTCAGTTTTGAAACCAAACTGGTATTTCACTCCACTATTTGTTCCGTGGCTTCACATGATCTGACTTTAACCATGAGAATGTTTTGCAGTAACTCAGTGATGACCTCTAGAAAATCCAAAGTATTGAATCTCATTCATTCCCGTCTCCACTTTTTCTATTAGCTTTTCAAAAGAAACTGATAACATCAGTCAAACATGATTTTTCCTTTTTAAATCTATGTTGACTATTCTTTATTATATATTCAATTTCTAGTATTTAATCTGTTAATCGTTCAATAAGCATTTTATTGCCTTCCTGGTCACTGATGTTGAGCAATCTGATTTTTAGTTCTCTGCACTTGTTCTACCACCTTTTTAAAGTAGAGGTATCGCATTAGCTGACCACCAGTGCTTTGGACATTTTTCTCATTCATAATACATTTAAAATTTTTGAGAAGATTTGTATTTCTCTATATTAGTAATAAATTTTTTCCAAGTTTGATTTGTTTATAGAAGATTTTTCTCTTTCTGTCTTAAATGTCTTTAAGTTTTGATTTCCTCTTCTGATGTTACGTCCATCGTGTTTATTTTCCTGCTAAATACAGAGACAAAGTAATTATTTATTTTTTGTGCTTATTGCCTGTGTGATTATCCTGTATATCATTTACTCATCTTTACGCTAATGCTCCTTTCAATCCTCATGATTCTTTTTAGTATTATTAGTATTTTTAGTATTATTCTTACTATTTATTCTCATATTCCTGGATAATTTAGTTTTGTAACTACACTTCCCCTCCTTAATTTTCTTTTGACTTCTTTCAAAATGTTTGCTGTATTTCTACTTAAAAGTATGCTTTATTTATTTATTTAATGGTTTCCCTTATTTCTTTATCATTGAAAATGTTATTAGCAGGTTTGCTCTTTTTAAGGACAGTTATTACAGCATGAAGGCAATAGTCTATCATTAATTCAAATAGATGTACCTTAGCATATAAATTTAATGAATTAAATGCTGTCCACTGATGTGACTAGTTTTCCTTTTACAAAAGCATGAGTGCATTGAGTATAGGAGTTGGGAGGACATGCCATGGCTGTACGTGACATTGGTAAGGCCAGTTTTGGAATATTGTATTCAATTCTGGTCTCTCTGCTATGGGAAGGATGTTGTGAAACTTGAAATTGTTCAGTAAAGATTTACAAGTATATTGCCAGGGTTGTAGGATTTGAGCTATAGGAAGAGGCTGAATAGGCTGGTGCTATTTTCCATGAAGCGTTGGAGGCTGAGGCATGACCTTGTAGAAGTTTTTAAATCATGAGGAGCATGTATAGGGTGAATAATCAAGGTCTTTACCCCAAGATAGGGAAATCCAAAACTAGAGGGCATAGGCTTAAGGTGAGAGGGGAAAGATTTAAAAGGGATCTAAGGGGAAACTTTTTCACGCAGAGAGTGGTATGTATATGGAATGAACTGCCAGAGGAAGTGGTGGAGACCGGTACAATTACAACTTTTAAAAGGCACTTGGATGGGTACATGAATAGGAACGGTTTAAAGGGATATGGACCAAATGCTGGCAAATGGGACTGGATTAATTTAGGATATCTGGTTGGCATGCATGAGTTAGACCGAAGGGCCTATTTCCGTGCTGTATATCTCTATGACTCTGTGTACTGATGAGCAAATCCATTCATCTCATTGAGTCATGAAAGGAACTATAATCCCTATTACAAATCTGGTTGATTTCCCAATGATTCATGCACTTTTTCCTCTGCTATTCATTCCAGAAGTACACTGTATTGTTCTCATTTCCAATGACAACTTTCCTAACATCATTATTCCCTATTGTTGGTCGCCTCATCACCTTACACAGACCCAGTTTTGCAGCAAAGTTATCTAGAATTCAACTCACTTGGTCAGGAATGAGCCGCTTTTGGTGATGGATATTGAAACCTCCATTTAGAGTATATTCTGTGCCCTTGCTGTTCTCAGTGTTTCTTCACAATGGTGTTCAACTTGGAGTACTGATTGATCAGCTGAGGAGTTTGGTAGGTGGTAACCAGCATCAGGTTTATTTGCCCTTGTTTGACTTAGTGTGGTAAGATTTCATGAGGTTTGGAATCAATATTAACAACTTGCAGGAGAGCTTCTTCATGACTGTTTACTGCAAGTGCTGTTAGGGCAGGACATACTTGGGGATATTGGTGCCTGGACCATTCTCTGAAAATTATGATTCCATCGGTATGACTATCAGTTTGTTGCTTTATTTGTGTGGGGTAACCCTTCCTAATTTTGGCACAAACCTCCAGAAGATTGTAAGAAGGACTTCACATGGTGAACAAGGATGGGTTTGCTGTTGTGTTTTTGCTGCCTTTGTCAATATTGGATGGCTTTTTATTCCTTTCTTTGGATTTGTAACAACGAGTGCCTTACTAGACTATTTCAGAGGGGATTAGGGTCAACTGAACAGCTATGAGTCTTGACTGCAGAACCAGTAAGGACAGCAGATTTCCTTCCTAAAGGAAATCTTTGAGCCAGTTGGATGTTTATCACAATCAACAATGGCATCATATATCTAGAGCGATAACCTAGATCTTTGGATTACTAGTTTAGTGATATTTCCACTGTACCCCTACATCTCCCAATTCTGCTCCAGATTCCCTGTTCATAGTATTTACAACTCATTTTTTCTAAAATTGTTCTTTTGAAAATTCCTAAGTAACATCACTTAAAGAAAATAAAACACATTTGTCATTCCATTTCTTAAATCCTAGATGAATTGTAATAAATACAAATATTTATCGATTTTTTAATGCACAAAGTGATACTATTTCAGGATAGTATATGACCAAGGCAGGTCATCACTCTTGTCCCATTACTCCACAGGTCACAACTTAAAACAAAAATAGCTTTTCCAATTTGCAAGGTGGTCAATTAAGTATCTGATCCAAGTTTGCCAGATGCCTTACAAGTGCTGGTTTTCTAGTGTATTTGCTACCCATATTCTTCTAGCTGGTAGTGATCGTGGGTTTGGAAAGCGATGTCTAAGGATCCTTGGTGAATTTCTGTAGTGTATCTTGTAGATAGTGTATGCTTTTGCCACTGGGGGTCAGTGGTGGAGAGAGTAGATGTTTGTGTATGCAGTGCCAATCAAGTGGCTGCTTTGTTTTAGATGCTATTGATCTTCATAAGTGTTTTTGGAGCTGCACTAATCCAGTGGGAAGTATTCTACTACATTGCTGACTTGTGCCTTTGTCAGGAGGTGAATTACTTACCAGGCTTACCTCCGTTTATACCAGGTAAACCAGGAACCACTAGAAGCTGGTCAGTGTTCAAAAACAGCCCCAGCAGGGTTGACAGCAAAGCAAGTTATCATTGTTATGTGGTTTCCAGGACACCATCTTTAAAAATAACTCAAATGTTCACAATGACCTTTCAGTGATCCCTTTTAAGGAAACCACCAAGTAAATTTACAAATTTTGAAATAAATTTATTTTTTCACAATCCTTCAAAACCTAGTTGTCCAAACAATATTCAATATAAAGAAACCTGGTAACAGTAGTTGTAATGATTTTCATTTTTGATGGACAGTACTTTGCAGTTAATTAAGTCGAAAGTGAGAATGAACACCAGATGCTAAATGACACACAGCCTGTATCTGAATACTGTCATTCAGTATTTAGTGATTATGATTAATAATTGTTATATATTTTTTACATCCTTCCATTGTGCATATCAGGATACATGAAATGAAATATCTGTTTTTATCTAAAACTTGAGGATTGTAAAGGTGGCTCTTAAAATGTTGTTATTTTAGTATGTAATTGGCATTGGTAGCAGAATTTGTGTTGCTTTCTGCATTATATTACTTGAGATTCTGCAGTTCATCTTCAAATGAGGTGCACCTCATTTGATTTAAATTGGTTGTTTGTGTGACATACATTCCTCCATTCGCTTTTCATTTAAATATCCACAGCCATTGGATTTAAAAAAATCGCACCATTTGTTTGAGCGTACTCGGCGTTCATTTTCAAAACGCTCCAGATAATTTCATGAAACTTCAGCTGGAGTGAACAGGAACCTTGACACATTTACCCTCGAACATTAGGCACTGTACAGGACTATAGCTCCAGTCAGTATTGAATTCTTGACATTGTTGTGTACTCAGCAGAACAGAAGTTCAGCCTCTAGTTAGAGAGCAGAGCAAATACATATTGTTTATAGTCATCCAAGTTCATGTTGCATCTTTTTCTGTTGAAATTGAAATGTATAAATGTGATGTACAATGGCTATACTGGAAAAATCATTGCATGGGGCCTTTAATCTTTTTTCTTGTTCTTCTGGTGTGTATGCATCGAAAGTAATTTTGATTAAATTAGGATTATTTAAGTTTGACTTAACAAATAATGTGCTTTTGTCCATGATTTGTGTCAGCTGAGACCATGTGCTGAGTTTGGTTTAGTACATGGCATCCATTCTTAATTTCTGATTGCCAGTTACATTTACTCCTTTTGCTGCCATACCGTATTCGGGGATGAACTAGAACGAATGAGGCTTGTTTATATGGACTAAATTGCCTTTGTTTTAGGTTAAAAAAAACCTGTATCATTTAACAGAATTGGCACATCAGCTAGCCACATGTTATGCCTTCCCCACTGAGCATTTGAGAGTTATTGTCTTGTTAAACCTTTGATTTGTGGCACTCCATGAATCTGTACCGTGTCGATATTGTGATCTGTCAATTTTGAACTAAGAATGTTGTCATTAAGTATTTAGTCAGCACCTTTTCAAACTTAAATCTAAGCAAAATATTGCAGATACTGGAGAAACTCAGCAGGTCTGGCAGCACCTGTGGAGCAAGAAATTGAGTTAACAATTCGAGTCTAATGATTGTTCTGCAGAACTTCTGAAACTTATTGTTCTTAGGATTTCTACATAACCTCTAGTCCAGTCATTATTAAATGTAATTCCATAATTATAAAATAGACTCCGTACACGCATTGACCAATGCTGAAGTACCTGTTATTTGTCCTTGGAGCAGTATGGTGGCTCAGTGGTTAGTACTATTGCCTCACAGCACTAGGGATCTGGGTTTGATTCCACCCTTGGGCGACTGTCCGTGTGGAGTTTGCATATTCTCCCCGTGTCTGTGTGGGTTTCCTCCGGGTGCTCCGGTTTCTTCCCACACTTGAAAGATGTGTAGGTTAGGTGAATTAGTCATGTGAAATGCAGGATTGCAGGGATAGGGGTAGAGGGCATGGGTTTGGGTGGGATGCTCTTCGGAGAGTCGATGTGGACTCGTTGGGCCAAATGGCCTGCTTCCATGCTGTAGGGATTCTATGATCAATGGCTGTGTGCCCATAACTATTCAGCATTATACCCCCAAAAAAATTCAGTTTTATTTGAAATGAAGTACAATCACATGGAATAGCACAGAGATTCACAACACAGAAACAAGCCATTTGTCCCAGTAATCAGCACCATGCTTATATCCCTCATAAGCTACCTTATTTCATCTGAATAACTTAACCTTCTACTCATTTTCCCCTCTGGTACATATCTAGCTTCCTGGTAAACAGAAACATAGAGAATGGGGAGAAGTAGGCCGTTAAGTCCTTTGAGCCTGCTCTACCAGAGCTATGTTTGTAACAGGAAAATTTATAATTTCTCATTGGGCTTTATGTTTAAACCTCGTGTGAATTTTCAAAATGAAAAGAATATTTGAATTAATTGTTTTGGGAAGTAATTTATTCCATGCCAACACTTCCCCTGTCTTTCTGCTTGAACTTAATACACCCCCAATGAATCAGGTTCCTGAAATCAAGGAGGTGTAATAAATCTCGATAAAATTTATTGGGTGATATCATTGATAATTATACAAAAATAATCAATTTTCCAAAGCACTTGCATGTACTGTGCAGTATATAGGGGGGAGTTTTCAGGCTTCACCATCGTTATGAAAAGTGTTATCCATTAAGAGTATATACTGCTGGCATGAACTATGAGCAATTGTCTAACTTTTATCTCCAAAGGTTAGCAAATTGTGCACAGAATGACCTTGCCCCTACTGCTCTTTTGGGAGGAGCATTCCGCAGATTCTGAGAGAATTTTTTTCTTCCCCCATTTCCCTCTTAAATAGAGACCCTTATTTTTAAACTACCCCTGAATTTTCCCCCAGAGGGATGCATTCTTTCACCATAAGGAGTTGCAGGTAGACAGTATAGTGAAGCAAACATTTGGTATGCTTGTCTTTATTGGTCAGTGCATTGAATATAAGCGTTGGAAAGTCATGTTACAGATGTCCGGGACATTGGTTAGGTCTCTTTGGAATACTGCATTCAGTTCTGGTCTCCCTGCTATATAGAGGAAGCATGTTGTGAAACTCGAAAGAGGTCAGAAAAGACTTACAAGGACATTGCTAGGGTTTGAGCTGGAGGGAGAGGTTGAATAGACTGGAGCTATTTTCTCTAGAGTGTTGGAGGCTGAGGGATGACCTTATAGAGGTTTATAAAATCATGAGGGGCATGGAAGAGGGTATAGGTTTAAGCTGACAGGGGAAAGATTTAAAAGGGACCTAAGGCAACTTTTTCATACCGAGGATTGTGCCTCTATGGAATAAGCTGCCACAGGAAGTGGTGGAAGCTGGTACAGTTACGGCATTTAAAAGGCATTTGGATGGGTATATGAATAGAAAGGTTTTAGAGAGACATAGGCCAAATGCTGGCAAATGAGACTAGATTAATTTCAGATATCTGGTCAGCATGGATGAGTTGGACCGAAGGGTCTGTTTCTGTGTTATTCATCTCAATGGCTCTATCTACCTTTTCAAGACTGTTCAGGGTTTTCTACATTTCGGTAAGATTGTCTCGAATTCTTCTGAACTATAATGCATAAAGGACTAACCTGTCTAACCTTTCCTCATACGAATACTCTCTCAAGCTGGGAATCAGTTCTCTGCACTGCTTCTGGTGTAGTCTACTTTAATAAGGCAGCTAAATATGTTGGAAAGACCAAGCCTTTTCTTTTAAATTGTGGACTGAAATGATGAAAAACCAATGTTTTAAAGGATTGCCGCATGTTTTGAAAAGCAAGTAACCTGATAGTCATGGCAAGCATCATCTAAACAGCTTTTTGAACCAGCAGTAATTGGGTTGTAGACAAACAAAGAAAGGGTTGTCTACAAATACAGATGGGTGACAACAAAAAATTGATTGGTTTATAGATTTGTGATCAGTTATGGTGAAAAAAGCCTTTTGTCTGCCACCAAAGTTGTGATTGGTTCTCAGGCAACTGAACAGCTTGAGATGGGGAGCAGATTCAGAGAGAAGAGGTTTGATCTCCATCAACTCAGGAGCTGTCTTTCTGTTCTCTACAATCAAGACCCATTTTAAACCTGAAAAACAGTACACCTTTCCCTTCAGCAATTGTTGTAAACTGTGACACTTCAATGATAAATCAGTGATCTTTTATAAATGAACCAGCCACATTGTGTCGATTGTAAACTAATGAAAACATTCGAAGAAGAACAACTGAAAACCAACGTTCTGACTAGTAGAAGAATTATAACGTTCACCTCAGCAACCCATGACTAAGAAAATAACTTGGAGCACGAGTAGGCAATTTAGCCTAGTGTGATCATGGCTGAATAGGAACTATTGAACAACAATATTCATAGCTCCAAGTCCAAAAATTCTACCTATATTATTGCACAGTACATAAAAGTGCTTTGGAAAATTAATTATTTTTGTGTAATTATCAATCATATTGCCCAACATATTTTATTCAGGTTGATTACATTTCCTTGATTTCAGGAACCAGATTCATTGAGGGTGCATTCTAAGTTTTTCTCCGCCCATTGCCTATTTTTCCCCTCTCTGTATGGAGAGTTTATAAGGGGATTAGAATTTTAATTTGTAATGTTATATGCTGATGGTTCATGACTGTTTGCCTGCTGTTGGCGTCTAATTAATAAGTAGTTATTCTTGTTGATAAGGAAATCTGATTCATGCTTTCTATCAACCTTTGTCTGGAAATCAGGTGAGTTGGATAATTTTGCATATTTACTTTTAGAAACTTTAATCTTTGTGACATCTCAGGAGCTGTTGGACTTGATTTCCAGCACAATATCCCAGTGAGTTGTGACACATGCATATTACTATAAATGTGGCCTCATTTTTGTTCTGTGCAACTGTAGCAAAACATCCCTATTTTTAAATTCCATGCCCCTAGCAATAAATAGCAATCAATGGATCGGATCTAAACTCTGTAGTATTGCCACATCTAGTTGTGAATGGTGCTGGATAATTAAACAGCTCACGGAAGTGACAGCCTTCCAGCAGTAGTACATGTGCTGTTGAACTGCTTGTGCCCCTAGCCAAGCTGCTCCAGTAGAGACCCAACACTGGCGAATACCTGCCAATGTGGTAAATTGCCCATTAGGTTTTGTACATAAGAAAACAACAAATTCAACCCGTCTGTCCCATCAGTGTACTCTCAGTTGTCATTAGAGAGATGACAGGTGTTATCAACAGTGCTTTAAAGCAGCAATTAATGATAACCTGCTCACTGAAGCTCAGTTTGAGTTCCATCAGGACCACTCAGCTCCTGACTTCATTACAGCCTCTGTCCAAATATGGACAAAAGAGCTGATTTCCAGAGATGAGGTTAGAACGATTGCCCTTGATGTCTAGGCCACATTTGACTGAGTGTGGCATCAACGAGCCCGAGTGAAGGGTTGCAGTCATACCTACTACAAACAGAATGGTGGGTTGTGGTTGTTGGAGGTCAGTTTCAATGTATTGAGTGATGTCATTGATAATTTGTCCAAGCAGTTTTGTATACTATTGTATCTAGCAAGAATTTTCAAGCTTCATCACTGCTGAAGCAATCCATGTCCAAATGCACCAAGACCTGGGGAATATCCAGACTTGAGCTGTCAGGTGTATCATGACACACTAGTGCGAGGCAATGACCATCTCCAACAAGAGAGAATCTAACAACCGTCTTTTACAATGCTATTGATATTGCTTAATCCCTACCATCAATATCCTGGGATACCATTGACTCGCCATATAAATACAGTGGTTTTTAGAGCAGGTTAGAGATTAGGAATCCTGCAATGAGTAACTCACCACCTGACTCTGCAAAGCCTCCAACACCTACAAGGCACAAGTTAGGATTATGGTGGAATACAGCTCAATTGCGTGGATGAGTATACCTCCTGCATCATTCAAGAAGCTTGACACCATCCAGCTTGTAGAAACCCACTTGATTGGCACCATGTCCACAAACATTCATTTCCTGCACCACTGGTGCACAATAACAATGTTTACCCAACTACAAGATGCACTGCATAAATTCACCCAAGCGCCTTAGACAGACTTCCAAACCCATGACCACTGTCATCTAGAAGAACAAGGTTAGCATATAAATGGGGACACCATCACCTGCAAGTTCTCCAAACCAACAACACTGAAGAAGCTTGATACTGTCTAGGACAAAGTGGTCTGTTTGATTGGCACTGCATCTAGAAGCAACCACTTCTTCCGCCACCGACACTCAGCAGCAGTGTGTATTATCTACAAGATGCACTGCAGAAATTTCACCCAAGATCCTTGGATAGCACCCTCCAAACCCGTGATGATTTCCATCTAGAAAGATAAGGGCAGCAGATACATGGGAACAACACCACCAGTTCCCCTCCAAGCACTCACCATGCTGACTTGGAGTTATATTGCTGTTCCTTAACTTGCTGTGTCAAAATCTGGAATTCCCTCCCTGAGGCATTGTGGGTCAACCTACAGCATGTGGACTGTAGTGGTTCCAGGAGGCGTCTCACCACCACCTTCTCAAGGGCAACTAGGAACAGTCAATAAATGCTGGCTGGCCAGCCAGAAACACCCATGACCCACGGAAGAAAAACATTTTTTCTAAACTCCAATGAGTATAGTCTTAGCCAATCCATCTTCTGTTCATACATCAGCCCTACCATTTCAGGATTCAGTCTGGTAAACCTTTGTTGCACTCCCTCCATAGCCAGAATTTCTTTCAGAGATAAGGGCACCAAAACTCAGTACATGGTACTCCAGATGTGGTCTCACCAAGGCCCTGTACAGTTGCAGCAAAACATCTCTGTGCCTATACCCGGATCCTCTCGATTTGAAGGCCAACATACCATTTGCCTTCTTCACCACCTGCTGCACCTCAGTGCTTATTTCCATCAACTGGTGTATCAGGACACCAAGTCTCATTGCACCACCACCACCACCACCCCACCCTGACACCCCCAACCCCCCACCCCAGATCCCAGTCTGTCCATTCAGATAATCATCTGCTTTCCTGTTTTTTTCCACCAAAATGAATGACCTAACATTTATCCACATTATGCTGCAATTGCCTATTCACTCAAATTGACCACATCACACTGAAGCATCTGATGTGTAATAACATTTCTCACAGATTGATTAGAAAATACAGAAGCCTATCAAATTCTAATAGGACTAGAAAAGGATAAACACAGGAATGATGTTCCCAATGATCACGGAGTCCAAAATCGTGGTCAGTTTAAGGATACAGATTAAGTCATTTAAGACTAAGACGAGGAAATCTTTCTTCTCCCAGAGAGCAGTGAGCCTGTGGAATTCTCTGGCATAGAAAGCAGTTGAGGCCAAAAACATTGAATGTTTTCAAGACTAACTGAGATATAGTTCTTATGGCTAAAGGGATCAAAAAGTATGAGGAAAAAACAGGGACAGAATACTTAGTTGGAAGACCAACCATAATCATATTGAATGACGGAGCAGGCTCGAAGGGCCGAATGGCCTACTCCTCCTAATTTCTTTGTTTCTTTGTTCCCTTCGTGGCCAGAGTAACTGAAAACTGACTCCTTATATCTTGATATTTGACAGATGGAAATACAAAACTCAGTTTGAAATGCTTGGCTTTTTCTGTTCTGGGTCATGTTAAAAGTACTCATTGAAGACATTTTGGGGTGTTATTTGAAAATGATGTTAATATAGCTTGCGAGCTTTCATCCTTGCTTTATAGAATGAATATATTAAAATCTTGAGAGCTTTTATTTTGTAGTTCAACAACAGACTTTTAAATATATAACTGCAGCTTGCACAAATTTTTTTGCAGTTTTTCTTCAGATTGTTGTAGTTAGATTTTAATGCCTCCAGATGCTTCTGTCAAGTTGTAGATGTGCAATTGTACCAAACTAGCAATTATTCAGATCTGCCCTCAGAACTAAAATAGAGAGAGGCAGCTGGCTAAGCAGCTCTTACTCCGTCCATCTCATACATCTGCCATTAAAATGATGGTGACAAAGGAATAAAGCATGTACTTGTAGATTTTTTTTATCTCCTCCATCTAAGAGAAACAGTATCACATAATTAGAGAAGCAGCTGCCATGGCCAGTGTTGTCTGTGTTGCAATTTGTTGTGAGCATACAGTCTTATTATGGGTCATTGTTATTGGTGCTATAAAGATGATGCCATCTCAGTCAGGTCCAGTTGGCACCTTTTGAACTAACAGATGATTTGCTTGCTGATGTGTTGTCAGTGGGGACAGTGTTAAATAAAGGAGGATGCTGGGATTTCACTGATTTGGCTCTTCTGAACCAAAGATGTCTATACATGCACACTGATTTAAAACAAAACAGCTGTGGATACATTAGTCAGAAGGCATTGAATTTTTTCAAATGTACTGAAACAAAAGTACATGCTTTTGTAATTATACCTCTACCAGGTGGTGCCCTGGGGCTTCGTTAATGTAGAATTTCTTGAGGTGGTGGCTGTGCAGAGCAAACCATAGCAATACCATCTGCTGTTTCCTGTTCACTTGTTAATTCCTCTACCCTCTTTAGCGTAGGTAGGATTGACTTTGAACAGCAGTTTGTCTGTTAGTGCACAAACTCCCTTTGTAATTCAGTATTCAGAAAACTGTCCTCTTGGCACTGCATGTTTCCAGTACCCTAAGCTGTAATTTAATTCGTTAGAAAATGTACGCTTTCCTTTGCCTAGAGTCAATGCGTGTTATAAATTCATCCTGCCATGAAAATGCCAATATGCCATATCATTTGAAACTCCCTTTTCAGTTTGCCTGCAGTTATACCAATTACAAGTTTCAACTTGTGTGGACTCCATGAATTGACATATTTTGCTGTGTGTAAATGTGATATTTCTTGCACTTGTTTGTTTATGTGTGTGTAAGCTTACAAAGTTACAATCACAGTGTATCCTACCTTCACCTGGAATAATGGGATGAAGGTATTTGGTGTCTCCACTTTGATCTCTACTTTGGATGCCAGCGCTACTCAAGATAAAGCAGTAAGAGCAACATGTTGGCTTGAGTGCTAGAATGTGCAAGGAGTTTTTCATTGTGACCAGACTGTGAAAGCTCTGAGACACTTCATTTTCCCTTTACTGGGGTTTATAAAAAAGCTACATTTGCACCCAAAGTTGCCTTACTTTCATGATTTTGGATTGTTTTTCTTGTTTTAAAATATAAAAATCAGTTATAGCTGTGCGGAAGTTGCTTTCTACCCACCCTTCCTGGCTAATTGTAGTCTTCCCCCCCTCTTAGCATCACGGGATCAGGAGTAGGCCTTGCAGCTTCTCATGCCAGCTGTGCTGTTCTAGATCATGACTAATAGCTATCTTAATATCATATTTCATTATTATTTCCCTATCCTTAGATTTCTAGTTACTAATTGCATCAATCTCTAATAGGAATGTACTAAATGATGTACTTTTCACAGGTTTACAGGTTAGAGAACTCCAAAGATTCACCACCTTTGGAATGAAGAAGTTCCTCCTTGTCACTCCAGTTTTATTTATTAACCTGATTTACCCAAAAGTCTTACAAAAATCCAAACACAAAACATCCACTGATTTCCCCTTATCGACTTATTGTAACATGCTCAGAAGACTTGCAGGTTTGTCAAACATTATTGCCCATTGGCATATTGCCATTCCTCCATTGGCTGATCCAACTTTGTTTGATCCTACACATGTTCAATTGTGATGAGAGCTTCTTTACCAATCACTTCTGTTCATATTCATGCACTATCACATTGGAATCACACATGGATCCATCTTTATCATTTTAATCTTATGTTACCCTGACAACAACAGTTACAGATATGGAGGTCAGCAGTACACTGCAAACACCTAACTGTATGTCTGCACAATCGTTCAGGTTTTTTGCTGTACTTCTGCTCAGTGACATGCAGTCTTGGAGAATGCAGTAATTTTATCTGCCTTAATGTTTACCATTTTGTAGCTTTATCATTGATTCCATTCCCCTCTATAACCAGTGTCTCAGGCTAACCTGAGTGTTAGGTTTCTATTTAACCCCAAATTAATTTCCCACTTCATGCAAGAAGAAGCATTACCAATTCCACTACTGTTGGTAAATATTATCTAATTGCACTGTATGAAATGAGAGTCGGACATCCTGATTTGTTTGGTGGTGTGTTTAACCTGTCAGGTTGAAGCAAAATTATTCAGCTTGGGTGAAAAGGCTATGGCATATGCAAAGCTTAATTAATAAACTGTGACTTACCAATATAATTTATTAGACAGGAAATTGCAGAGGTGTGAAAAACAGATGAAGGGGAAATACACTACCACTGAAAGTGAAATTTGGCATTAACCTGATTCTTCTTGGTTGAATTGGTTCTTGTGGGAAAGTGGAAGTGTCCCTAACTTTGAGCTCCGAAGCCTGGGTTCAAGTCCCACCTGCTCCAAAGGTGTGTCGTAGCATTCCTGCTCAAGTTGGTTAGGGAAATAAAAATGAAGTTTATTGTGGTTAGTTTGGAAAATGTGGGAACTGTTTTCTATACAATTAGGTCAACAACAACAATGATGTGAGTGGGCAGTTAATCTATTCTTTGTTTCAGAGAGGAATTTTGACTAGGGCTTCAGGAGAACTCCATTTTTATTCAAGTACTGCCTTAGGAAGTAAACACTAAAGAAGAAATCAGATAGCAAATGATCCCTACTAACCCCCCCAGCCAATGATGATATATGATGAAAAGCATGAATTCAAATGTACTTTGCCTTTTTGTTTCAATTTATATTGAATTGAATTGATTTAGATGTATTGTCACGTACTCTCATGAGTACAGTGAAAAGTTTACAAGTCACCACACATGGTGCCTTCTTAGCTGCAAAGGTACCTAAGTATGGAACACGCAGAGAAATGCACCACAACTGCCGATCATTGCAATGTGGAATCTTTCTAATTTTTAACAATGCAGCATGTCAGTTTTTCTGTGTCAGTAATCAGGTCTTAAATAAGATTACAGTGTTATTTCAAATAATCATACTGGGCTGTTTGAAAGTAGGAGAAAGGTCAGAATCAGTCTCTTTCTGTCAATATGAAGCAGGCGTGTTTTGTTAAATATGGGTGGAGCTATGCTGCGTGAAAATAGCAGGAACAGCTACACTTTGTGCTTGAGAAATAGAAACCACAACAACATGTTTTAAAAACAAATTGTTTTTCACTGTGACTTACAGTATTCAGTTGAGAGGGCAGAAATATTTTTAGAACAAAATAGCGCTCTGTGTGCTTGGTGCCTTTATATAAAGTGAACCTGCTCCTTGAACAGGAAGATATGAATAGAAAAGTGGAAATAGGTTTCTTCTTAAAGTTCTTTGAAAGTTTTGACTTAATGGAAGTTTTTTGAAATTTTGCAATAGAGTAGCAAGTTAAACGTATGGCAGTGAACAGAACGTGATGACATTTGCACACAGGTGAAACTGCCAAGATTTGCATTTACTTTGATACTTGTCAACAAAACAAATAATTTGAACACCACAGTTTCTGGTGTTCATATTATTCACGAGCTACATATGTTGGTTATTTAAACTCTTGAGTTCTTAAACTACATCAATGCCATTTTATACAGCATTTTTAAAATAAGTTCAGATGTGGTAAATAACATACAGGTACTTTAAAATATATCTGGTGTTAGTGTGATATATCAACTGGAGATGTGGAAGCGATTGATGGATATAACTGTATTTAATTGCTCAAGGGGTGTATCCTGCACTCCATGGGAGTGATGGGCAGTCTTTTTGAGACACTTGGAATATACAGTCCAGACACAGGCACTTCAACCCAGCTTCTCTGTGCAGGTGTTTCTGATCATATGAACCTCCTCCTGCACTCCTCTTCATCCCATCCTGTCTACATTATCTTCTGTTCCTTTTGCATCATCTATTATTTAGTTTCCCTTTAAAGCATCTGTCCTTTGCTTTTCACCTCAGCTACTCCTTGAGATTGTGAGTTTCACATTCTGTTCATTCTATGGGTATCTGAAGTTTCTCCTGAATCCCCTTTGATTTATTAGTAACTATTTTATTTCTTTCGCCATTGGTTTTATTCTTATCCCATATATGGAAATGTTTTCCTCACTTTACTAATGGTCTTCACAAGAAATGACATAACTATAGCGGAGGCAGGGTGTGAAGGCAGATTGGTAAGTGATTTCATTTTGAATTTATTGTCATATGTACTGAAATTCAGTGAAAAACTTTGTTTATGAGTGATACAGCCAGATCACAGAAAGCGAAGGAGGTACAGAACAAAAAGACTTAGAGACATACAGGTTTCATTGCAGGTTACATTATTTGAGGCTAGAGTCCATTCAGCAGTCTGATAATGGCCAGAAAGAAACCATTCCTGAACCACCTTGTGCGTGTGTTCAGGCTTCTGTATTTTCTTCCTGACAGAAGAGGTTGTTGGAGGTCATTATCGGGTACAATGGGTCTTTGATGATGTTGGCAGCCTTTCCGTACCAGCGAGCCGTGTAACTGAAGTCAGTGGATGGAAGGTTGGCTTCTGTGATGGTCTGGTCTGTGTACACCGCCTTCTGTAATTTCTTACATTCCTGGTCAGAGCAGTTGCCATACCAGGCTGTTAGCCTCAGGACTCTGTGCTTTCATTGGTGCATCTGTAGAAGTTGGTGAGGGACCCTATGGACATGCTAAATTTCCTGAGCCGCCTGAGGAAGAAGAGGCATTGTTGTGCCTTCTTGATTGTTGCATTTACAAGTGAAGTCCAGGACAGGTCGTCGGTTATCGTCACTCCGAGGATCATAACGCTGTTTACTCTCTCAACCTTAGTTCTGTTGATGTAGATGGGGGCACATTCTCCTCCTTTCTTTCTGAAGTCAATGATTAGTTCTTTAGTTTTGTTGACGTTGAGAGACAGTTTGTTTTGATTGCACCATGTCACCAAGCCCTCTCCCTTCTGTGTTTTGACTTTCATTGTTAGATATCTCTCCCGGTACAATGGTGTCATCAACAAATTTGTAGATGGCGTTCATTTTAAATTTGGCAACACAGTTGTAGGTGTACAGGGAGTACAGTGGATGATCAGTTACATTGAAGAGAGAGCTGTTTGCTGCATCAACTAGCATGAAAATTGAGAGAAAATCAAATAGTCAGCCGTTGAGTGACAATCAATGAGAGTGCAGAAATTGGGTCATGGTCAAGATGAGCTTGCAGAGGCTGACAGGATAGTTAATGAAACAATGCAAATATCAGGGAAGTTCAGAAGGTTGGTGTTGTACAGTATCACTGCTATACTAAATGGGATAGACTTGCTGAAGGTCTAGCAGTTCAGAACTGAAGCAGTGGGCTATCAGCTTCTGAATTGTACCCTACCACATTCTCTAACATCATGGCCTGGCATCTCCACACCCGACCATTACTATTGAGCTAGGAGATTGACCTTGGTTAAATGACAAGTGCAGAAGTGTATGCCAGATGCCACATCAGATATATGTCCGAATGAGGCCAGCCTGGTGAAGCAACTACACTTATACCAAACAGTGGAACAGCATGCTACTGACGGAACTTGGTGATCTACGACTGAGGGATGAGATCAAGACCCTGCAGTCCTGCCATATTGAGTCTTGAATGAAAGTGAATAATTCAGTAGTGATTAGGGGGAAGGGTCCCAGGGAACATCCTCTCTTCAGTGATGGCAGAGCCCAGCCCATGAGTGTAAAAGACAAGGCTGAAACATTTACAACAATCCTCAAACAAACATGTCAGGTGGACAATCTGTCTGTGTTTTCCCATGTCCTCCAGCCTTCTAAAGAGATAACAATGGCATCAACCCAATAAATTGTAAAAGGCCAAGTTGTATCTGATCAGCAAAAAGGACAGCAGATCTAATTCATCCAATGTTGCCACATCAGACTACTCAATCATGAGCAGAGTGATAGAACATATTGTTGACAGTGCTATTAGATGGTCAGCAGTAATTTGCACATGGTTTCATGGTTAGGATTCTGCTGGGGCCATTTGATCCAGATGTTATTGAAGTCATGGGCAAAACCGGGGCAGGGTTAGTGAGAATGAATGCCCTTTACATCATGAGACCATTACATTGTTTAAAGGAGTCCTACTTAAAAAGGACAAAGTTTTCCACTGTCTGCAGTCATATCTAATGCAAAGGAAGATAGTTGTGATAGTGGACACCCAATCATCTCAGCTTCAAAATATAGCTACAGGAGACTCAGCTGAGTGTCCTAGGATTAATTGTATTTCATCTGGTTTGTCAATGACCTTCTCTCCATCATAAGGTCAGAAATGGGGCTGTTTAATGATGATCAGAACAATTCCATTAGCAGCAACTCACGTAATGACGCAATCTTTACCCACATACAGAAAGACCTGACAGTGTTTGGGCTGATAAGTAGCAAGTCTGATTTGCACTAGTGACAAGCAATGGTCATCTCAAGCAGGAAAAAGTTTATCAAAGTCTATCTGTATTTGACATTGTGACATTTTTTTGTCAAACCCTTCACCATTAATATCCTGGAAGTCACCAAGGGTAAAAGGTGATAGGTAATATTACCAAATGCAAAATTTCCCTGCAACTCTCAAACTGTTCTACTGGGCATATGTACAAGTTACTTTATCGTGGCTGGGTCAAGACCATGGACATACTACCTAACTGCAATGGGAAGTGGATTCACCATAAAAACTGCCATGATTTAAAAGAAAAGCAGCTCCCCATCATCTTTAATAGAAATTAAGAATGTTCAGTAATGCTGGCATTGCTGTCAAGGCCCACACACATGAATTAATTTTAAATTGTGGATTTGATGCAGGCAGCTAAATAAATGGGTTCAGTCTTAGTGTTAAAGAGATGCATGACCTCTTTGCATGTTGAAAATGAATGTCAATATGAATGGGTAGTTGGATTTAAGTGGTTATTTCATAGCGGATCAAGCAGCTAGAGAATAAATTTGCATTACAGGGTCATTATGGAACAGTGAGTAGTTTTGATGTTGTCCAGGCGGACATGAAGATAAATGGTTAAATCACTTCTCCATTATATACATAAACAATTGCACTGCTTGGAATTAATGTGGTTCTAAACTGAAAGAGAGAGTGGGTGTTACTGGAAATAAGGTAAAGGTGTGCATGATTGGTCCCATCAATTTTTCAGAAGCAACGTGGTGAATGGAGAGTCAAAGTCTTGATAATTAGGATTTTGAAAGTTCGTTGTAAGTGACCTGGCAGAGAAGTAATTTCATGAATGAGTATAAAAGAAAATGTGATTAGAATTTGGGAAGCGAACATGAGTGGTGTAGGCCACAAGAAAGTGAGGAAGGATGTTCTTGTTTGTAATTGAGACAATGAGAATAAAGGCATTGTGAAAAGACAAAGTCAGTGGGGGCATTTGTGAATAGAGTATGAATAAGAGAGTTTATATGGAAGGATCCACGAAGGTAGTGAAACCAGAGGAGAACAGGACAAAATGTGTTGAGATTTTGAAGCATACTCACTTGTGGGAAATAAAAAGATTGAGGCAATCTTGGTGAGAAGCTCTCAGTCCACTTGATTAGGCTGCAGAGAGTCAAGAGAGATGTGAGATAACAAGATACTTAAAGGTGATAACAAAGTAGGGAGATAGAAGAGATGAGATTTGTCAATGAGTGTCACACTGTTATTATACCTCTTTGGCCAGAAGAGAAAACTTAACAAAGAGGCTCATCTTATTACCCATGAATTAAATTTCCACCAAAGCCCACAATGCAGTGGTATCCACAGTAAGTTTGTGAATGTCATGTGTCTTGTTCACTCATGAGCAGGCATTATGGAACGAGTTGTAGAGACTGGTGGTAAATATTCTACTAGTTGTTAAATGAGTGAGCACGGCAGATAAGTTGGCAAAACAGATTGCAGTGGATACGATAGGTGAGAGAGCAAGATGAAGACAGTTCAAGTCATTGTGAGGAGGCAGTAACAAGTGCATTATTTGACCCTTTAAAGAGGACTGAGAGAGAAATGGCAGAAGCCGTGGATTTATTTCAAAAGGAGTCAAATCAGGGAAGCTAGCAAGAAAGAGGCGATGTCTTGGAGTGGTGAAAAGGCAATGTGCTTGAGGCATTAACTGGGACATTACTGAACAGTAGGAAGGGAGAGACAGGTGAATGAGAATCAAGGGTAATGAGGAACAAATAAAAAGTATAGGGAAATAATGGGCTTCAGTTTGAACCACAATTTGACTGGGCACAGCCAAGTTTAGTTTATGTCTCTTTCTCCTACCTTAACCTTTGCCGTGATTAAAAATGGAGACCACAGAGGATACAACTGAGAATCTAAGTTGTTCTTTAGTGGCAAAATGTTTGCCTTGTAGATTAGGATCAGCTTGGAGTTAATGTTGTGGCAAAACAAAATGCAAATTTGTTAAAATATATTAACACCGAGATTCAGTTTTTTTTTCTAAGAGAGCAATGCACTTCTAGTCTACAAAGCGTTAATTAATATCTTGTGATTCACCCAGATTTGGTGAACAGTATTTTTGTTACCAGTAGGTGGTGCCAAATGCCTACTAGTTCTCAGATTTCATCACCTTGCATGAACTGGACTTTAATATTATATTGCTATTCTTGTATTTTGTAAAATGCATAACTAATCTGTTTGTTTCCTTTATTCATCAACTTGCGTTTACCAAATGTGTTATTTGTATTTAGCAAATGTGGTCAGACCAGGATCTCTCAAAATGAAGGAGCAAATTCCTGCAGATGCTGGAATCTCTCAAAATGAAGTTCTGTTAGTTCATGCCATGATTGATTAATTTATTGTTGTTACGTGTACTGAGATATAGTGACAAGTGTTGTTTTGTGTGCTATACTGGCAGATCGTACCATACAAAGTACATCAGGGTAGCAGAACAGTGCAGAATACAATGTTACAGCAGCAGAGAAAGAGATCAGAATTAACATTTGAGAGATTTATTCAAAAGTCTGATAATTGCAGGGAAGAAGCTGTTATTGAATCTATTTGCATGTGTATTCCAACGTTTATATCTTCTGGTGGATGGAACAGGGTGAAAGAGAGTATAACTGAGGTGGGAAAGGTCTTTGACCATTCATGTGCAGGAAGATGGGATTAGTTTAGAATGGCATCATGGTCAGCACAGACTTGATGGGCTAAAGAGCCTGTTCCTGTGTTGTACTGTTCTATGTTCTATTCATGTTTTACGGGAATGAACAAGATCTACATTTCATCCTTTCTCTAAATTTATTAGGACAGTTGCCTCTTAGTGCAGCACTTAAGTTTATTTGCTATCAAGAATATGACTGTCTGTAGGCAGGATAAACAAATTGAAAGTACATAATCTTGACAGGAGTTTAAAATGTGTAAATCAGGATTTATATTAAGGATCAGTGCAACCTACAATTTTATTTAATTGGTCAGAATAACCTGACAACTCAAGTTTTTCCTTGTGGTTGGATAAATTATAGCATATGAGGAGCAGCTGAGGTTCAAGTAACTATAAATGCAACATAATGTTAAAAAGCATGACCAAGTGAGTTTGCAGTTCTCCCATCTCTCATTGATTTATATTTTAAAAATATTTGTCTTTAAATGTAATTGCCAGGCTCTGTATACTCTTATTTAATAGGAGAACTGCCACTTTTTTTTAAGCTCAGCCTTTTAAGGGAATTCAGTATTTAGTACTTAAGCAAAGATGATGATTGTCTTTTTTCATGGCCCATATTTGGCTTACAGTTTAGTGCCTTGAAGTGAGAAACTTTCATGGAGTTGTCATTGTTGAAAGAGCATGATTACTAGAGCTCAATGTCAGCATTGTAAATTGAAAATCCTGATTGTGTTTCCTTTTGTTTTATTTTGCTTGTGGGAGTGGGCAGTGCTGGCTGGTCAGGATTACTACCTGTCCATATTCCTTGAGAAGGTGATGGTGAGTTGCCTCCTTGAGCCGCTGCAGTCCATGTGCTGTGGGTGAACCCACAGTGCCTTTCACAAGGGAATTCCAGATTTTGCCTGAGCGACAGTCAGGATGGTGAGTGGATTGGAGGGGAACTTGAAGGTTGTGATGTTCCCACGTATCTGCTGCCCTTGTCTTTCTAGGTGGAAGTAGTTGTGGGTTTTGCTATCTAAGGATCTGGAGATGTATTTTAAGAATAAGCTGCTTCTGCAATCCATGCCAGTTGGAAGTATTCATTGAACACTGCCATTCCCCTTTCCATCACCCAAATACTTAAAATTCAAGGCACCTTCGATAAAGTGATGGTGTTTGTTTTATCTTTGCGTTGTCTTTTGTAACTTTGTTACTTTGCATAATGTGCAAGTTCCTGTGACTGATCTTTGAGACTCCAGAGAAATAAACGGACGCAAAACTACATACTTCCTTGTCATAGTTGGCAGCTCTCAGGAACATCTCACTCTAATTAAAAAGCTATTTTTTCTGTTTTGACAACCTACTCATCAAGAGATTTGTTTACTAAATCTAAGCACCAACTTTCTCTTGCTACTTGCCTACAAGCTGTTTTTTTTCCAGAAACATCTTGTTTCCAAAAATGTTTTTCTTTACAAAGGCCATTGGGTTCAAAAGTCTGGCACCATTTTTATGTTAACATTTCAGTTGAAAATCACTTCAAGTAGATTTTTATTCAGATGACATAGAATGCTTTTGTTAGGTTACAGTCATCTTCAGTGTTTGTGGAAACATGACTCCGAAGGAAATATTGGGAAAATATATTTATGTGAGGTGGTTAATCTGTCAGTTTCATGTGTACAGAATTAGGCACTCTGATTCTATGAACATTCGTTGCTTTTGAAGTATAATGTCTCAATTTCAGCAAAGTTGCTGGTATGTTTAGAGGATAATATTTATTGATGTCTCATACATAGGCTGCAGACTGCCTTAGAAGGAAAGAAAAGTCTGTTCGAATATTAGTTGGTACTGAATAAAAATTTGATAACCAAGAACACTTATTTGTCATTATCAAAAAGCATATTCTGTGGGTGTCTGCAGGTTATATTTAGGAGACAGTATTATATTTCTAACCAGTGGAGCATTCTGACAGTGTAGTAATACACTTGCCAATTAAGTTCACTGAAATCAATTTGTCATTGAATAATCTTGATAGAGCAGAGGTTGAGCTGGTAAAGCGGGAGTGGTCTATTGGGCTTGCACTGAACATCTGCTATCATCAACAGGCAGTCAAAGGTCATATAATATTGATTTACCTGAGCAGTGGCCAGAGCAGCAGGTGTGAAATTGCTTAGCTCTTTTTGTAGCACCTGCTGTACTTCAGGTAAGTGTAAACAGCTGCTGTTTGTAGGGCAGTATTACATCAAGATGGAGCTGGAAAGCGTCCAAGTCTGGACCTCCTGAAATTTCTGTTTTAAAGAATGATTCCAGGGAATCGATACATATAAGACCAGAATAGAGACTTTTCTGCAAAATCAGTTAGACTCCTGTATGATATCTATGTAAGGTTGAGTACAAACAGAGTCAAATTTAATGAAACAAACTTCAACTCAGTGAAATTAATTGAAAGCTGTTTCTTTCAAATTGTAAAGCACTATGAAAAGTAATTTTCTTGAACAGATATCCATGCCAGTTAGGACTTTTTTTAAATTGTGAACCTCAATGAAGGACAGTGACAAAAATCAGCCTGTTTCTGGATAAATTAGGAAAAAAATGTATGGTACAAGATTTGTTTTTAAAATCGTCAGTAAGTGTGAGAAGTGAAATTGTATTGAATATTCCCAGTTCTTCTCAGTAGTTCCTCATGAGTAAGCACCTTCTATAAGACCACAGGATTGTAAGAAAAAGGAACAGGAGGAAGATGTTTGGCCTCTCGACTGCTTCACCATTCAATAGGATTTTGACTGATCCTACATTCCTCGTGTTCGCTTTCCTGCCCTTTCCCTGTAACCCTGTGATTCCAATACTGATCAGAAACATAACTCGATCAGCCTTAAATGTCCACAAGGACTCTGTCTCCCCTAGCTGCCTGTGGCAAGGAGTTTGAAAGATATTCAACCCTCTGAGAGAAGAAATTCCCCTTCATCTCAGTCTTAAATTGGTGCCCTTATATTCTGAGACTATACTCTCTCATCCTATACTTCCCTATGAAGCGAAAAATCCTCTCAGCATTTACCCTGTCAAGCCCCTGAAGAATCCGATATGCTTCAATGAAATCGCCTCTCATTCTTCTAAACTCCAATAGTAGAGTCCTAACATGTTTTGACTTGCTCAAGACAATCTCTCCACACATTCTCTGAACTGCTTCCAGTGAAATGATATTTCCTATTTATAAATTCCTCCTTTGGAAATAAAACCAGTCTAACTCCAGGATCAAATACAGACAGATTATATACAAGGCCTCACACCTATAATGCATTGTCTTGCTTGAAATGTCACCTCTTGTATACGCCATTAAAAACTTTAGTTATCTTGGGGCAGTGACTTGAAAGAAGTTCTGGGATTTGCATTTTACTCAGTTGAAACCTGCATCTTCTTTCTAACTGGTTAAAGTTCTAACAGGAGGGAGTCAGCCAGGCATTTTAGACTTATTCAATACATTTGCATCAGTTGTATGATCTTTTGATCTTTTACTTATAAATTCTGTGTCTTGATGCCTCTCTCACTACACCTGATGAAGGAGCAATGCTAGGAAAGCTAGTGTTTTCAAATAAACCTGTTGGACTGTAACCTGGTGACGTGTGATTTTTGACAGTATCTCCTTAAATAAGAGCAACAAAATGGCTCATGGAACTCCACATGTGATCTCACAGCATCTTACACAGTTACAGTAAGCTTTCCCTACTCTTATACTTAAACCCTCTTGAAGTAAAGGCCAGACTGATCTCAAAACTGAGACACCTTGGTCTTGGCTCTGCCGTCTGCAATTGGATCCCTAGCTTTCTGCACCATAGGCTGCAATTAGTGAGTATGGGTAACTGCACCTCCTCCACAATAACATTCAACACTGGAGCCCCCATAGAATGTGTCTTCAGCCCCATACTACACTCCCTGTATACCTACGATTGTGTTGCCAAATTCTGAATGAACACCATCTACAAGTTCGCTGATGACACCACTGTAGTGGGACAGACATCGAACAATGACAAGTTCAAATACAGAAGGGAGATAGAGGGCTTGGTGACATGGTGCAATCAAAACAAACTGTCTCTCAACGTCAACAAAACTAAAGAACTAATCATTGACTTCAGAAAGAAAGGAGGAGAATGTGCCCCCATCTACATCAACAGAACTAAGGTTGAGAGAGTAAACAGCGTTATGATCCTCGGAGTGACGATAACCGACGACCTGTCCTGGACTTCACTTGTAAATGCAACAATCAAGAAGGCACAACAATGCCTCTTCTTCCTCAGGCGGCTCAGGAAATTTAGCATGTCCGTAGGGTCCCTCACCAACTTCTACAGATGCACCGTTGAAAGCATACTGTCCCAAGGTGTAACAGCCTGGTATGGCTACTGCTCTGCCCAGAACAGTAAAAAAACTACAGAAAGTGGTGTACTTAGCCCAGATCATCACAGAAGCCAACCTTCCATCCATTGACTCCATTTACATGGCTTGCTGGTACAGAAAGGCTGCCAACGTCATCAAAGACCCATTGCACCCTGGAAATGAAGCCTGAACACACGCACAAGCAGGTTCAGGAACAGCTTCTTTCTGGCCATTATCAGACTGTTGAATGGATTCTAGCCTCAAATAGTGTAACATGTATGCTTCCAAGTCTTTTTGACCTGTACGTTCTTTGCTTGCTGTGATCTGTCTGTACCACCCATAAATAAAGTTTTTCACTGTATTTCGGTACACGTGACAATAAAATCAATCAATCAACATTCTGTTAACCTTCCTGATTACCTGCTGCACATGTGTGCTTGCTTTCTATGTTTCATGCACAAGTACCCCAACTTCCTTTGTATTGACTCTCTGCATTTTTATTTCCTTTTAAATAATATTGTGTTCTGCCTTCCAAAATGAACAACTTTGCATTTTCCCAAATTATACTCCATTTTGCAACTTATTGCCAACTAACTTAACCGATCAAGATCTATCCGTAAACTGTTTGTATCCTTTTCCTAGTGTCTGCAAATTTGGCTACAGTACATTCAATTCCTTTCTTCAGATTAATAACATATCTCGTAAACAGTTGCAGTGCCATCACTAATCCTCGTGGAAACCCACTGGTCATGGCTGACCAACCTGAAAATGAGTCCCTTAGCCCCAGTTGCTCTTTTTTGCCCATGAGCCAATTCTCTATCCATGGCAATACACTACCTCCAGTACTGTGGCCTGTTATGTTACGACTTAACCTTTTGTGAGGTACACTGTTGAATACTTTCTGTAAGTTCAAATACAACACATCTACTGGTTAACAAACACAGAAATTGCTGGAAAAGCTCAACAGGTCTGGCAGCATCTGTGAGAGAACTCGGAGTTAATGTTTCGGGTCCAATGACCATTACTCAGAACTGACATGTTCCCAGATATCTGTTCTGGTTGAGAATTTTGCACAAAACTAATAAATAAATTTCATTGTTGGCTTTGTAAAGACAGTACTTCAATAACAAGGACTTGCCAGGCTTTCGCCAGATTTTCTGTCTGTCCAGGACTGAGCGTCCTTCAATTTTTGCCATTTTATGGGTCAAAATGTATAATTTAAAGGCTCTGCTTATATTCTTTTATATAGAAATACCTTGTATTTAATTTTCAACATGGTTAAGGACAGTGAATGATAGTAAGATCAATATCTCTTTCCCTTATACACCTGAAGGAGTTGGCCTTCAATATTGACAGTTTTCTTTTCTATTGAATAGATAGAATAGCTTTACCTTGTGATACACACGATACTGTTGAGCAGGAGCACCAGAAGTACCTTTATACACTTCTTCCATCGCTATCGCTAAAAGTTTGCATAACTTCAAAAAGATTTTTGCAAGATTCTTTTGCATAATTGGCTTTTTAGCAAGCTAGAAGGAAGTTACTGCCTTTATAAAGAAAATTTAAATTTGCAGTGAAAATAGGCTAGAAGTCTGTCAACAGTTTGAACTATTGTGCATATGTACTCATTCTCCAAGTCATAACTTAGCCTTTTTAAATTCTTAGTGTATGTTTATGATGGAAGCTTCCTAGTTAAACTTGCCACACTGTAAGTTGTGGATAGTGTGGAGGGCTGTTGTAGGTTGCAGCGGGAATTGACAGGATACAGAGCTGGGCAAAGAAGTGGCAGATGAAATTCAACCTGGAAAAGTGTGAAGTGATTCATTTTGGAAGGTCGAATTTGAATGCAGAATATAGGGTTAATGGCAGGATTCTTGGCAGTGTGGAGGAACAGAGGGATCTTGGAATCCACATCCATAGATCCCTCAAAGTTGCCACCCAAGTTGACAGGGTTGTTAAGAAGGTGTATAGTGTGTTGGTTTGAATTGGCAGGGGAATTGAGCTTAAGAGCCGTGAAGTTATGGTGCAGCTCCATAAAACCCTTTGAACTTCAAGAAGTGCATCTTGGAGTCGAACAGGATTAGGTTCTAGTGCCGCTATATTTTGGCATGTTCTCTTTGCTGTCACATTCCTTCAGATCATCAATAGAAGGTATCTGTCATCATACCAGGACTAGTAGAAAACTTGCCTAAGATCCAAGGCTAAGGTGCACCAGTGCTCATCTGGGAGCTGTGTACAAACAATGTGACACCAACATTTTATAGTGAGGAACACCTTTAGCAGTAAATGGACAGCATCTCGGGTTTGTAAAGAGTTTGATCTATCATTAGCAAGAAGACAGATTGTCCAGGATGTTGCCATGCCACCACCTATTAGCATTAACAATATAACATTTATAGTTGTTGATTACTGGTGATTGTGGAACCCGGCTATTGTGAAGCTGTCTGTTACTTGATGCTGAAATCAACACATGCATCTAAAAAGCTGCAGCTGTCCTATCCAAGCTGAATAAGAGTTTGTGAAGCAACAACATTTTGACTGAGAACACCAGGCTGGGAGCCCACCAAGCCTATGTCTCTGTGCACTGTGGAACAGTTTACTGACTTGAACAGCATTTGCTAGGCAGACAAAGATTTTGAACAGTTTCCACTTTACCTGTGTCCGATGAATCCTCAGCATCTCTTGGCAGACAAGTCATGATCTCAGAGATCCTGGAGTGTGCTAATTCCATTAGAACATGTTTATTGCTTACCCAATAAGGTGTCTGTGCTAGCTCAATCACGTTCATCAAATTGATGACAGCTGTATGCATGAAGATCACTTAGCTTCTAGGTCACAACCTGGATGATCATACTTCAGCTATAAGGACAATTGGAAGCAAGATGTGAAGTTTGCAGTCATTGACATTGACAACTGGGAGACATTGCTGGTGACTGTGACCTTTGGAGGTTAACTGTTTGAAAAAGCATTGGGGGAAACGAATGAACTGAAGCAAAATGTTCAGTTGGCCGAGGAAAGGATCCATAAAAAAAAAAAGGTTATCAAATTATGCAACTTCTCAGCTACTGCCTTCCACTACAGCAAATCGCGTGGCAGTCCCTTGGCCTGGTGTGGCATGGCGCTCCCCCAGCTAGTATGGTGATTTCCTGGCCTGGCATGGTGGTCTATCGGTGGCCTGGCATGGACTTCAGCCTCGAGGTGATTCCAGAGTGGCTTCCCAGCCTTGAGGTGAAGCTCAACGTAGCCTGGAGTTAAGGCCCAATGTGGACTGGAGGTTAGGGACAGCGTAGACTGAGTTGGAAGTACTGTTGTTCTGAACTTCTTATTTCTCTATTTTCTAATTGATTCTTATGATCTGTAATGCTGAATTTCTTCTTTCTTTATTTTTCTAATTTTATTTTCCTGAGGACTTGTACTGAAGAATCTGTACCTAGGTACCTTGTACCAAAGATATGCCATAAGTGGCAGCTTTTAAACGTTTCATTGTACTCATATTTGAGTACGTATGACACTACAGCTAATTCAATTCAAGCTAATTCAGGTCATGCTTGAGTTAAAAGGGCACAGGTGAGACCATGTGTTGAATACTATGCACAGTATTGGTCACCTTATTGAAAGGAAGATACAAATTTATTGGAAATAGTTAGAGAAGATGCGCTGAATTATTACTTGGAATGCGTTGTCTAACAAGGAATGGTTGGACAGGCTAGTCTTGTGTTGGCTGGAATTTAGAAGTCTAATACACAATTTTACTGATACATACAAGATCTTGAGGCATCTTGACCTGATGGATGTGAAGAGGGTGTTTCCTTTTACAGCAGAATCTCAAACTGGTAGTCACAGTTTAAAATCCAGGGGTCATGCTCTTTAAAACAGAAAACATTTCACCTCACCTCTGTGTGTTTTGGAACTCTGTTCCTGAAAAAAAAGTGATGAAATGGAGTAGTTGAATACTTTTGAGGCAGAATTAAATAGATTCTCACTCAGCAAGGGGTGAAGTTATGATAATAGGTAGAATTGTGGATTCAAGGTCACAATCAGATCAACCTTGATCTCATTGAAAGATGGAGCAGGCATGAGGGGCTGAATGACCTACTCCTGCTTCTCATTTATATGTGTATAAATAATGATTTTTAAGGATGGTAAACCAGTTAGTAGAATTTTTATTTTACTAGGCAATTGTACTGAACTCTTGATGCAACATCTGAAGATGTTGCAAGAATGGTGTCAGCACGTACATCGAATGGGTGTCCTCCAAAACATTAGTACATGTTAAGGTCCTTAGGTCCTGAACTCCTGGCCCACGATGATCTTCCCTTTCCAACCATTTCAAATTCTAATGCTACAGCAGCAGAGTTAGTGATTCTTCAGAAGCAACCAGATGGATGTCAGAAATTGGCTACTATGCCCAGAGGGTATTATCCAATATGGAGTACATAATATGCTGTCATAAAGAAGGCTTGCACAAAACTTCCGATTACAACCTTGGCCTGAAGCGCTAGTACAAACAGACCATTAACAACTGGTCCCCCTAATTAGTGAGAAAGAGTTGGCAAGAATGCCTTCAGGAAGAAGACAGAGAAACAGGAGCAGGAGTAGGCCATTTGGATCTTGGAGCCTGCTGCACCATTCAGTAAGACCATGACTGATCATCAAACTGAGTAACTTGTTCTCAATTTCTCTCCATACCCCTTGATTTCTTTAGCCCCAAGAACTATATCTAACTTGTTCTTGAAAACATTGTGTTTCACGCTCAACTGCTTTCTGTAACAGAAACTTACACAGCTTCATCATTCTTTGTGTGAAGAAATTTTTCATCTCAGTCCTAAATGGCCTACCCGTTATCCTTAGACTGTGACCACTGGCTCTGGACTCCCTGGACATCATGAACATCCTTCCTGCATTTTAGTTCGTCAAGTCCTGCTAGAATTTTACAGGTTTCTTCTTCATTCTTCTAAACTCCAATGAATATAGTGCTGACCGATCCAGTTGCTCTTCATGCAATAGTACTGTCATTCCAGGAATCAGTCTGGTAAATGTTTATTGTACTTCTTCGATTGCCAGTACATCCTTCCTCACAGAAGGAGACCAAAACTGTACACGCTACTCCAGGTGTGGTCTCACCTCGGCCATGTACAGTTACAGCAAGACCTTCTGCACTTGCACTTAAATTCTCTTGCTGTGAAGGCCAACATACCGTTTGCCTTCTTTACTGCTTGCTGCACCTGCATGATTCAGCAACTGGTGTACAAGGCAATCCAGGTCTTGCACATTCCCCTTTGCCAAACTGTTGCCAATCAGATAATAAATCCACCTTCCTGTTTTGCTACCGAAGTGGATAACCTCACATTTATCCACATTATACTGATCTGCCATGCATGTTACCACTTAATCAACTTATCTAAATTACACTGAAGCATCTCTGCATTCTCCTCACACCTCACCTTGCCGCCCAGATTTGTGTCACCTGAAAACTTGGAGATGTTACATTTATTTCCCTCGTCTAAATCATTAATATATATTTTGAAGAGCTGATGTCCGAGCACTGATCCCTGTGGTACCCTGATCCCTGCCATTCAATAAAAGGACCCTTTTAAACCTATTTTATGTTTTCAGTGCCAATTAGTACTGTATCAATTTTTATTACACTTCTTCCAATTGAATATGCTTTAATTTTACATGGTAATATCTAATGTGGGGCTTTATCAAAAGCCTTCTTAAAGTCCAAGCCAACCATATAACTGGCTCCCTCTTTTCAACTCTACTACTTAATCCTTGTAAAACTCCACTAGAATTAACAAGCATGATTTCCCTTTTGTAAATCCATACTGGTTCTGTCAAATCTTGTCACTATTTACCAAATGCTCAGCTATTAAATTTTTTATAATTGTTGCTGGCAGTTTCACTGCTCCTAATATCAGGCCAACCGGTCTATAATTCTTAGTTTTCTCTCTGTCTCCTTTTGAAAATAGTGGGGTTACATTAACAACCCTCCAAACTGTTCCAGAGTCTGTAGAATTTTGAAGGATGACCACTGATGCATCCACTATTTTTCGGGCCACTTCCTTCACTACTTTTGGATGTGGGGATCTGGGGATTTATTGGTCATTAATCCCATCAATTTCCCCAACACCATTTCCCTAGTAACATTGATTTTCTTCCGTTCTTCCCTGTCATTCCATTACCATTCCCTATCATTATTTGTGTTCTGCTTTATTAAGTCAGAATTAAAGTACTGCCCTAAAAACCTCCCTTATTCCTGATTGTAAGGGATCCACATTGTATTTATGAATATTTACTATTCATATACCTCGGAAGCTTTTGCAATCAATTTGTATGTTTGCTGCAATCTTAGTCTCATATTCTATTTTTTATTTCTTATCCAATCCCTTTGTCCTCCTTTTGCTGACTTCTAAATGCTCCCAGACATCAGCTCTGCTGCTTTTTTGTCTAATTTATATGCCCTTTCTTGGATCTAATGCCATCCCTAATTTGCCTTCTTAGCCATAGTTGGGCCACCTTTTCCTTTTTATTGTTGTACCAGACAGATATGAAAAATTATTGCAGTTTCTCCATGTACTGTTTAAATGTTCGCCATTGCTTATCCCCTACCATCCTTTTAAGTAACATTCCCCAATTTATCATAGCCAGCTTGTTCCTCATACCGCTGTAGTTTCCTTTATTTTGATCCAGGACTCGAGTCTCTGAATCAACTACATCACTCATCAGCTCAGTGAAAAATTCTATCATATTATGGTCACTCTTCCCCAACAGCTCTCATGGATTAAGACTGTCAGTTATTCCTTTCACATTACACAATACCCAGTCTAGAATGGCCTGTTCTCCAGTTGGCTCTTCAATGTATTCATCCAGAAAGCCGTCCCGTACACACTTAAGGAATTCCTCCCCTGTGATATTGTTACTGATTCAATTTTCCCAGTCTATATGCACATTCAAGAACCCCATAATTACGGCTCTACCTTTATTGCTTGTGTCTCTAATTTCCTATTTAATGCCTTCCCTAACGTTGCCAGTACAGTTTGGGGGGTCTGTATGCAAACACCAGCATCATTTTCCATCTCTTGGTGTTTCAAAACTCTACCCATTCAAATTCCACTTCACGAGAGCTAATATCCTTCCTCATTACTGCATTAACAAACTCTTTAACCAGCGATGCTACCCTAACTCATTTTCCTTTTTTGACTGCCCTTCCTCATAGCTGAATACCTAATGGATATTGAGTTCCCACCCCTAGTCACACTGCAGCCATGTCTCCGTAATCCCAACTCTATGATTCCCATTAAGATCTGTTTACGTGACTAATTCATCCACTTTTATAGCCTTACACCTTAAGACAGAAGACCTTAAGGCTTCTCTTTTTAACATTCTTAGTCACATTTACATTATTTTTCACTCGTAGTCCTTTTTGGTTCTTGTCCTTGAATTCTCTGGTTTCACTTTGCTTTTTCCCCCATTCTGTCTTTTGTTCTTGCCCATGTTCCCCCCTGTTCTGTCTGCCTGTAGAGGTTCCCATCCCCTGCCATTTTAATTTAAACTCTCTCCAAATGCACTAGCAATTACTCCCCCAGGACTTCAGTTGCAATCCTGCCCAGGTGCAACTCATTCAGCTTGTATTGATCTCATCTTCCCCACAGGTAGTCCTAATGTCCCAGCAATTTGAATCCCTTTGTCATGCACCATCTCCCCAGCCACACATTCACCTGAGATTATCTGCTATTTTTACTCTGACTAGCAAGTGGCACAAGTGGTATTCCTAAGATCATTACCTTTGAGGTCCAATTTTTCAACTTGCTTCCCAACTTCACTTTTAGGATTTCATCCCCCATTTTTAATCTATGTTGTTACCGTTCCACTCCAAAATATTCTGTTGATGCTCTGAGACATCCTTAACTCTAGCATCCTGGAATTGTGTTTGTGACCACAGAAATGTCTGTCTATTCCCCTTGTGATTGAATTCCTTTTACTATAGCATATAGCAGTGAAGTTTAACAAAGTTGATGCTGGTGCTAAATTAGAGCAGTTGTCAACTAGATCAGAAATTGCAGCTCTGGTGAAAAATAGTTGTACCAGAGACGTAAAATTCATGAAGTTATTAAAGATTGTGGAAGTCTGGATGAATATCGAATTCAATCAAGGATTCAGGTGATGTCTGAAGGAAAACTAACCATATGTCAGCTATGTAGCTAGATTATTACCATTACTGTCGTCTTGAAATCAATCATAATTTCAAACCTGCTCAATGCACTGTCTTCTATATCGGACAACATTACACTATGTTAATGAAGCCCAAGGTGACTGAGCATGTTGGCCATTTGAATTGCAGAAAGGCTGACATACCTTTTTTTTTGTGGTACCTTCTTCAACATATGTGATTAGTTCAAAGATACATGGAACAAAGCTTCAAACATTATTACAATCCAGGTAGTTCTGCTGTAATGTGTGTTTCGTTAACGCAAATTGGCTTTAACGCTACTGATGAATAGTGGACACTGTTTGGATAACGCAAACTTTCTGCTGTACAGGTATAGCGATTTCCCAATAACGCAATTTTCTGTGGCAGTTTTCTACAGCATCTTTCTATAGTGCGATTTTCTGTAGTGTAAGGTCACACAAAAACATTATATTGCAGTATAAGAGAACTACCTGTATCGTCTTGTTGCAAGTAGGATTTATCCTGGATTGCCTGAGATAGATTTATTTGATCTAAGAATATTTCTGCATGGTCTTCTTGTGTCTCAGTGGTAGTGTCCCTAACCCCTGAACTGAGGGACACTCAGGTTCAAGCCCCACCTACGCCAGAAATGTGTAATAACATTTCTGAACAGGTTGATTAGAAAAATAGGTTTCAAAAAGAAAAGAATATTGCTGCAATGCTACATTCCGCATGTACTTTCAATAATAAGCAAGTAATTTGGGACTGACTTCGATACCACTGATTTGAAGTTTTAGATACCATTCCAAAGGATGATCCTGGTGCACGATTTAGAACATTTAAGTTCTTGAGAGGTTTGGTCCTTGCAAACCTGATGGATCCAGGTGTCATTCTATTCCAATTCTATTTGAACAGTGAGGGGCTCAATTGATGCAGACAATGGGGATTCTTAAATTTGCATATCAGAAATAGGCACTTATCTCGTTCTTAATGGTGATTGGCCACTCAGTGGATCAGTTCTAAACCCCTCCCCCACCTTAATTTAAGATGTGTGTGTTTTCAGGTGCCTCTTTGTGTAGGAATACGTTTTGAGTCAACCTGGGTCCATGAGAAGCACTATATAATAGTAGATCTTTGTTTTTACATAGTCTGTTAATGAATAAGTCAACAAATGTCTATTTTCTGTTTCATATTAGCACAACATTTCAAAATGGATTGTGGCTTTCCAAATCTAGTATCATTCATGTATTGAAGCATACTGACATGAGCACAATGTGTGTTTCCCTACTCTGCACAATCAGTTATTTTTTATGATGAGGGAGATGCATCCTTTGTTATGTACATCCCGCAGATCCAAATTAAAGATTTTCAACAGCAATCATTGTGAGTTTAAAATGAAGAACATTATTTATTCTGTCACAGTTATCTGGAATTTATAGCACAACATTCTCGCATTTGATTTCAGCTTCACCCTCATAAAGGTCGGCTATGAAGGTAGTAAACTTTTATAAATTAGGATTAACATTGCTTCATAATTGTTGATTTATTGTGAGGCAGGCCTGCTTGCTTGCACTAAGTTAAAATTTAATGTTGAAGCAAGGGTCTTAAACTTGTGGGATTCACACTAAGTTGTTAGGATTCTGGTACAAAGTTTCAAAAGGTTGGTTCACGGTTGGAAGTTGGAACTATTTGGGGAAGCCCTTCTCTCTGTTGGAATAACTTACTTACAGTGTATTGCTGTAAATTACCTCGACTGCTTGAATTTCCTGCAGCAGATTTTAGTATAACTGCATGTTAAACAGCTTCATGCTGATTTTAGAAACAGATGATATGCCTTTCTCTTTATATGACTTTCAAACAAGTGCATAGCTTTTTCTAAGTAAGAGAGTGATGTTCATGTTGCTCCCAACATCCTTTGTTGGAGTTTGAGATAGTCATTGTCTCTGTTTTTGAATTACCTATTCAATCTGAGATTTTGGATTGGTTTCAAGAAAAGCCGTTGATTCACAGCAGTCTGTAAAGTTCCTTTTGTTCCTCCCTTGAGACAGGTTTGTGATTTCAGTCTATTAAAGTCAGGTTACGGCCACGAGATGACTATTCTTTTTCAACCTCCAGCATTCAGTTTTAAAAATTTTGCTTCTCAAGATGACAGCAGCAGTGTTCATGCTCCTGGCCTGTCTGATCACTAGGCTTGCTGTATCTTTCCTTTTTTAACTTATTTTCTAACATCAAAATTCATCTTCCCTTTTTGCGGCTTTGGGTTAAAAACAGAGGTTTCAAGAGGCTGCTGCAGTGGAGAAGGTGTTCCTTGTGGCCGCCTCCTGAAGGGTCCTACAATTTGGTGGGCTGCCTCAGTGACGAGCTGGGTCTGGGCCTGGGATTCTTTTCAGTGGCTACATCAGCGTTGTTTTGGGTCTGGCCTGGGACTACGTTCAGCAGCAGCAGCCTGGGATTCCTTGTGGCGGCCTGGCAGCGGCCTAGGATTTCTTGTGGAAGCTTTGGTGGCTTATTCGGCATTATAGGGGTACGGCTTGGGATTCCAGTGGTCCAGGATTCCTTTAGGCAGCTTCGGCATTGACTTTAGATAATGGCCTGGAATTCCTTTCGGTGGCTTTGGTGTCATGTTTAGTCATGCTGAGGAGCTCTGGAGCCATGAATTGAGCCAGAATGGAGTTTGTCTTCCTTTTTTTTCTTTTTTTTAATGTATATGATATGTTATTAAAATGGCACCAGAGTATGGTGACTTAAACACTTCACACTTTTTTTGTAAACTATACAAGTAACAATAAATCACTATTCTATTCTATATATATATAAATTAATTTGAAGTCGGAGCAGGTACTGGAAATGACAATGCACTTGGAATATAGAATCAATAACACCATCAGTCTAGCACAGTATGTTCTGACAAGCATATCTTGTGATAACCATCTTCTTGTCCTATGTATTATTGAAACATGTGAATGATAGTTTTGATTAAATCCACTTTAATAGGCTCTGAAACACTTGACTGGTTACTATGAAAAAGCCAAAGAATTGCAGATGCTGGAAATCTGAAACTAAAGCAGAAATTGGTGGAGAAGCTCAACAAGACTGGCAACATCTGAGGAGGGGAAGCAGGGGGCTTTTCGGGTCTAGTGGTCCTTCTCCAGTTTTCCAATATTGCAGTGTTAACTCTGCTTCTTTTCCACAGATATTGCCAGACCTGCTGAGTTTCTCCAACAGTTTCTGGTTTTGTTTTAGACTGGTCGCTATGAATTTCTTTCTTCTTCAGAGCCTGGAGAGTGATGGGTGAAGGAGGTGGTGTCGGCTGTGGCGGCAGCAGCAACAACAACACCAGGCCGAGCTGGATACGGCTCCGCTTCAGTCTGGGGTTTCCAGGCAAGCAAGGAACAGGTCCTGGACTAACTGCCCTGGACCGGACACTCAGGCTGAGCCGAGGCTCCAGGTCCGTGGCTAGGCCTGGGCACCTGAAGGAGCAGAAGTGTTGGCAAAAGGGAGGGCGGAGGATCCCAAAGACTGATGACTGGCGACAGCGTCTAGAGGAGTGTTGGATGGGGAACAGAAGGTATGGAAGCCAAGCACCCCCAAGGCCCATGGCTCCAGTTTGAACACAGCAGTCACAACTGTGGCAGTGGCAGTGGCCTGTAACCGAGATGCCAGAGACCGTTATGGAGACCCAGGAGACTGTGTCAGAGACCCTGGCTGATGTCAAGTAGGGACTGGAGGAGCAGCGGAGGAGGAACATGAAGAGGAAAGAAAAATGAACTCTATTGCAGTAAAGCCTTGCGTTATATTCAGTGTTTCAAGATGGCGCTGGAGCATGGTGACACTTTGCATATAACATGTTAAAAAGCACTTTTCACTATATTTTTATACACATAAATGTATATCTATGAATTCCCCAAAACACACAGCTGGCAATTTCAACACAAGGCTGGAAACGATAAGTTTAGATAACTTAGTACATCTTAAATTGCCTCAGGAATAAGTGTCTTATTTGGTTAGATAAAATCACTTTTGAGGAACATGTTAAGGTTATGACAAATAATGAAAAATGAATTAAAAATGTGGTAACTCATTAACTTGTTTAATCACTTTGTAACATTTATTAGTGTTTGGTACTCTATGTTCCTTGTGATTTTCAGATTTTTGTTGCTGCTTGTCGTGCAACAATGGACGGATAGATTTTTGATTTATTAGGGGACCCAAGTGATATGGTGAACAGACGGAAAAGTGGACTTGACTCTGCTTGATTCTATTATAATTTTGTAAATGTCCTAATTGAGTCAAAGCTCAAAATAAAAACCTTGGACTTGTTCAAGTATAAGCTTCTTGGCCTTGTACATGTAAGGTAATCAAGTAAACAATGCAAACAGTAGACTTTTTACAATCATTTTCAAGATTAATACATAATTGCTCTGTGGGCCCCACACAACACTCACATCTTCCCACTTTAAATGAGTCAACTATATTTAAAATTCATATAATTTGAAGAGTAGAAAGAGATTCCTTGTTTTGTAAGTCCATGTGGTAATTCTGGTTACTGTATTGCTCAGTTGTTTGCCATCTTTTACTTGCTCTGCTGTGCAGCTTGGTTGCATTTTACGTAAATGTTTAGAAACAATCTCATTTTCAACTTACTTTGAGACCATCTGCACAGTTGCAATCTATAAAATTTGGCTTCAATGGTTAATAGTAAGCATGTGATGACTGCACTACGTGGCTAAGATGTATCACATTGTGCGAATAAATGATTTGAAATAACTCAATAAAGTGAGGAGATCTTGAAGCATATTCTGTAAGAGAAATGCTGAATGACAATTACATGATTGATAATCTGTAGCTCAATCTGTTCCTTAACACATGTTAAAAAATGTCTTTAGTTTTATGTATATATTTTGCCTTCAAGTAACATGGCAGGGCTAGATTGAAACTAGGAGGCTGGTGTACTGTTGATGGAAAGTTGTTTTCTTTCATTAAATGTTTATTTTGCAAATGGTAACACTTTGGTGATAGATCTCATCAACAAATAAAATAATACTTAATGGCCCCTTCTAAGAAATCAAATCATGCAAACTAGCCAGTGAGTTGCTATTTCTAAATCAGAATTCAAGTCCAACTGAGCAGAAATGAGACAACCTTTTAGCTTTCTTGTAGAACGGTATCATAAGTTATAGGCCAATAATAACATAAGGACCAAGTCACAAGCTAATTATTATCAGCAAATAGGTTGGTTGACCTGTTCATGTAAATGGTTTGTCATTACAACATAATAGGGGGCATTTGTTACCAAATGTATGCACAACCAACCAATTCATATTAAATATCATTCTTTTAGAGCAAACTGCTGAACAGTGGAGTAGTTGTCGCACGTTACTGTAGTTTCACCATCTGATGTAGACCAGCGTGCTGGATGTCAATATACTTTTGTAGCGCATCAAAAAAGTTTGAAATTTTAAAACTGTTGAAGGAAAAATGGCAATTAGCCTTTTTAGGTGTTACTAATTGGTTTCTCGTCCCATGAGAATGGTCTGCTGGCTGAGAGGAATAAGAGGAGGGTTGTGCTGGTACCAATGCTAAAGTGTAACCTGGGTTTGCCTTTCAGGTTAAAAGTGCAACAGTTTCTTCATCTTAAAACTTAATTGTTCTTGAGAACATTATCTGGAATAAATTCCAGTTTGTTGTGTTTGCCATGGAGACTGATAACTTTTAAAAGAGATATGAATTTCCCAGTGACTGACTCTCAAGATTGCAGGAATTTTCCTTTGTTTCAAACTAAAATCACCATTGACTAAACATTACCTAGTAGAAAAATAATAACTAAACTATGGAAAAAGTAACCAAATTAACTTGTTGACACAACCAAAAGCTCTTTCCTACTTGTCTATGTAATGCCACCTTTTCCACATTTATGTAGCCTGGTATTTAATGTCCCAAATGTCTCATGGTAATTCAAAAGGCTCTGTTCTCCATGCCATGGTGAATTTTCCAGTGTCCTGAAAGTAAAGTTCCTTTCATTCAATCTCCTGAGTATACTTGAATGGACTTGTAGCAACATGATATTCACTAGTGATTCTTTGGCCTTCAACTGGCCACAACAAACTTTGTTCGTTGAATAGGGGCTCCATCATCACCAGTATACATTTGATGATTAATAAAGATCTGAGGTAAAAAAGGAGAGCAGTTAAACATGTACATCAGACAGGAAGGAAAATGAATATGCATTTTGATTAACTGTAAATTGATGGTGTTGGGGAGTAAATGGGATTTTGTTTTGCTTGGTGTTTGAAATCTTTAAACCATATTACATGTTTATTTTATTTTATTTTTCTTTCTTTTGTAGAATAACTTCTGTTTCATTGTGAAAACAAAATCTGCAGCCTAGCATTTTTGTCTCAGTGAGAGACCATCATGTTAATTTTACAAGGAAGAAAATATAATCTATCAAACCAAATCTATTAAACTAAAAAGCAGTCCTTATTTTCTGTTGCTTGGCAGCATCAGCTTTGACTGTATCTCTAAGTCAGTAAATCTGCAAGTAGCAAGAACAGCTGTCTTTTCCTTTGAATTCAAATTTCAAACCTTGTACCGGACATTCAGTAGGGCATGAAATGGGCCTTGAGTCCCTAGAGCGACCTGGTCTCAGGCCCACAGGCAAAATGCAATCTCCCATTCCAAAGTATTGTACTTCGACTTAAATTAGAAAAGACAGTTGGAAGCATAAGTGTCTTCTAAACTCTAGTGGTTATGACAAATTGGCATTTTACTTGCAGAAGCGGCGCTATAATTTAATGTATATTAGACTACATGTATATTAGACTAGTGTTAACTTTTCTTTTAAAACTACTGTCATAGAAATCTGTATGTGTGGTGGACATATGTCAAAATTTATTCACAATATGTTTTAAGTAAATATGTGATGATCCTGCCCACAGTGAATTAGAAATTTGTCAAGGAATTTGGTGCACATCTCCACTCAAAGAATTTAGAGAAAAGTTCCTAACAGATTGTACAAAGAACAGCAAAATAATGATAGTGTAACAACTTTCTAGGAAATATATAATTAATATTTTTCACCACTTTAGTGGGTAAAGGAATGCATTTCCCTTCCATGCTATAGTTGCATTTCTGTACCTTAGCTTTTAGCCTGTTTACGGTGAAGGTAATTATAATGACCATTATATGTATCTTTTTTAAAAAGAGATTGGATTTTAAACTAGTGGCATGTTCCAGTGGTGTGTCACAACAACTTTGAAAAGATGGATTAAAAATATCCCAGATGCTCAGCTAAATGCCCTATAGTTACCTGTCCTTTTTGTTTTGCCTCCTTCCCTTTAAAGTGTCACATTGGCAATTTACCACTCATCCAGCATTTTTCCTGAATCTGAGGATTCTAATAAGATTATTTCCAATGCATTCACCATCACTGTAGCAATTTCTTTCAATGTCCCAGAATGTGTCCCATCAGCTCCAGTAGACTTTAACCCTATTGGTTTTCCTGTCTACCTTTTCCCTAGTGATAGTTACTGCATTTATTAGCTCTCTACTTTTTGACCCTTGGTTATTTAGTATTTTTGGAATGCTACCATGAAGCCTGATACAATGTACTTATTCAATTCCTCTGCCATCCTTCTAACCATCTTTGCTGCTAAACTCCTTTCCCAATCACTCCAGCTGTTTCCTTTGTAAGTATCTGTATTTAAGTTTAGCACAGATGTTTGCGACCCAAATTTCTCCCTCTCAAATTGAATACAAAGGAAAACATGTTATGATCCCTGCTTTTATTCAGTTGTTAAACCTGCCTCATTATGTTTCCAGTTCCAAAGTAGCCTCATCCCTAATTAGGTCTACAACATATCATTTCAGGAAACTGTCCTAAATACAGTCTATGCATTCTTTGTCATGCCAAAGTCTGCTAATCTAACTTCCCCAGTCTAAATGCAGATTAACATCATTAATGATTAATGTATTAATTCTTTTTACATGCCCTCACTATCTTCTGATTTATTATCTGTCCTAATGTACAGCTACTGTTGTGGCCTAGAGTATAAACCTACCAGTCTCTTGTTCTCCTTTTTGTTTCTTATCTCCACCCATATTGATTCTACATATTCCTGTCTAAGATCATATCTTACTATCGTACTTGTGCTGTTCTGTACTTTATCTGCTGTACCACCAAGTCCTTCCTACCTGTCTTTTCGAAAAGTCACATGGCCCTGAATGTTTTGTCCCCACCTTTGATCTTCTTTAAAACATGTCTCCGTAATAGATTTAAGATCATTTCCATTAACCTTTACTTGTGTCATTGGTTTGTTTATTTTGTTCCAAATGCAACATGAATTCAAGTAATGAGCTGTTAATTTTACCTTTTTAACCACCTTTTTAGAAATCTGCTTTGGTTATTCAAAGCTGAGAAAGTGTAGGAGCTCAGTTGTGTGAGGATTCAAGGAAAAGACTTTACCAGCTCATTAGATAGGAACTAGGGAAAAAAGCAGTCAAACATGCATATCAGACAGGAAGGAAAATGAATATGCATTTTGATTAATTGTAAATTGATGGTGCTGGGGAGTAGATGGGATTTTGTTTTGCTTGGTGTTTGAAATCTTTAAACTATATTACATGTTTATTTTGTTTCATTTTTCTTTCTTTCGTCAAATAACTTCTGTTTCATTGTGAAAACAAGATCTGCAGCCTAGCATTTTCATGATTCAATGAAAGCCCATCGCATTAATTTTACAAAGAAGAAGATGTAATCTATCAAACCAAATTTCTTTCTGGGATATGACTTTAACTTATAAAGTTTAAGCTGATTAGCTTAAATTTTTGATCAAAAATCTCTACAACTGTAGTTTCATAAAATGAAATGCGATCACAATTCAGCCCTTGCATGCTGCCTATAAACCTGCCTGATGAAGGGACCAGATTAGTTGTACTTCACGACATGACTATGTAGAAAATTTCATGCTGTCCTTAATGATTGTGTGTTTATATGTACCATTATATCACACTTGAGAGCATGTTACAGAGGTTTTTTGTTGTACCTATGTAGATGTGGTGGCCTACTTCATGTTGTTTATAATAGGATTCATCCTTTTGGTCCTTTGTGTCACGAATCTTGTGCCTAAGACACAGACCAATGTCTCTTTATGCCATATTTTATTTATGATTGACTAAACAACATGAATTGACAAAATGTTTGAGAGAACTGCTGCAACTAGTTAATTAAGACCGTTAACAGTGTCTCCTTTATCTCAATGCCAACCAATGAGTATCCTCTTTTGCTGTAAAAATTGTTCCTTCTTTTCTAAAGTTGGTTTTCATCTTGCATTTCAGTCTGAATGAGTACAAAGCAAAAAACTTCAACTTCTTTTGCAGCAGTGAGACAAATTACGATACAAAACCACAGGAGCTAGAGTGTTGTGCATAAGACTGATTTTAAAAAAACTTATAGCTAGATTGTGAGATCAGAGTGAAGATCCCAGAAACCCTCTCAAAGTATAAGAACTTTTACATTTTAACTAAATTTACCAAATTTCTGCACTCTCTGTCACTTTCTAGAATATTATTTCCCCAAAACAAGCATTTCTGATATCTGATGTCCTTGAGTACAGAACTTGAAAATAAGGCTCCCGCATTCCATTGAAACATCATCCATTCGTACAGAAACAGTGGAAAATTTGCTAGATTAGAGTCCAGTCTTACAATTACAAAATAGATATTTAAGTACTAGTGGCATAAACTGACAGTGCACGTCACAGGTTACAGTTTCGGTTGGGTTTTTTTTCAAATTATAATACCTGTACACTATTTTCCATCGTGTGGCTTTTGTTCTTTAAAATTTTTGGTGTATTCGGACAGATTTGCCAACGGTATGTTCAGCAGTAATCTCACAGTAAGCAAAACCTTGGCTAACAAAACCAGACAGTGGTGGAAAAGCTCAGCAGGTCTGGCAGTATCTGTGAAGAGAAGTCAAAGTTAACGTTTCGGGTTTGGTGATCCTTCCTCAGAACTGATGGTAGCTCGGCATGTGTCAGTTTATATACAGAAGATAGGGTGGGGATAGAGCCCAAAGAAAGAGAAGAGCAGTTGGACAGACAAAGGAGTACATAACAATCTGGCTAGGAGGGTGAATATCTGTTAATGGAACCTATCAGTGGCTAACAATGGGTAATGTGTAGTGGCAGGCAATTTGATAACAAGGCCTGGTGTGTGGGGTAGGGGGCTAGGACATGGGAGAATTCAGGCCCTAAAATTATTGAACTTGATACTGAGTCCGGAGGACTGCAGGGTCCCCAAGCAGATGAGGTGTTGTTGTTCCAGCATGCGCTGAGCTTCGCTGGAACACTGCAGCAATCCAGAGACATAGATGTTGGCCACGGAACAGGGTGGCGTGTTAAAGTAGTAGGCAACTGGCGGGCTAAAACCTTAGCTAAAGTTGAGGGATGAGGACAGTTTGTTTGCTGAAGTGACCTTATTTTGATTCATTCAACCTAGGTACTTTGCCAAGATAGTTCAGATACAAAAAGGAAATCTTTGACTTTCCAGTGTTTTTATTACTTAGTAATATGTAAATTATCAAGACTGTAATTAACAAATAATTTGAATGGCTTTAACAAAAACTATTTTAAAAAGATTTCACATGAGCAGAGGAAATAATCATTTTCCCTAATGGTCCAAACCCTAGAGATAATTAAGACTGTGACTTCGTTGTGTCATAAAGAACCTGGTGAGTGTAATGGAACATTTTTAATGTACGGATGTTGTCCATCGGGAATATGCACTATTTTGTTTCTAAATTTAAAGAAAGAAGCTGTCAGAAATGTCAAGTAAGGTTTTTCTATTTTGAACCCATCAGTAGAAAGTTGATCAAAAAGAAATCATTTACGTGGCTCAACTTTTCCCATTATAAGAAGGAGGATTGGCAAAAGCACCTTATGCACATCTTATGAATTAAAACGATTTACTCCTTTTTTTTAATAGTGGCAGACAGAGTTTCAAATGCCAACTGGTGCATGACCCAGTGTGGGTGCAGTTCAAAAAATTAAGTCCCAGAGCTATTACTATGGGGACACATTACACTTTTCAAATTTCTAGTTGGGAGAGGAAGTGGGGAACCCTCTTGACTCCAATTTAACTTGCTTTAGGAGCTTATTAATGAACTGGAAAGTCAGCACTGCATTTTGTAATGGTGATTTTTAGCAAACCTAAACAGTTTGATGAGCAACAGTCTGTTTGCCGTGGTGTGACAGACGAGCTTTTCTTCTAAATGCTGAAAGCAGGCAGATCCTCTGTATCCTGTGCTGAAACCTGCAACACTCAAGTTTTGTCAATTTCATGTTTTTTTTTCTGAGTACTGCATGTTTCTGAGGCTTTTTGCTGATGCCACACATATCTCACCTCTTGAATGTACTTGGTGCCTGTAATAGCCACCAAGCTGATCTATTGTTCAACTTTTGCTATTTACATTTCTTGGTTTTCAGAAATTTCAGATTCAGACTTAAATTAGGTGCTGTAATCTGACAACTGCAAAGTCACTGGCTATGAAAACTTGGGGACTAATTTGCGCTATATTGTTTTGTTATACGATACCTTTTATGTGTTAGGTTAAGTGGTGTCACCGTAGTGAGCAGGCCCAATGAAGCATAGCCGCAAAATAGAAATAATGATCCAGTAATGAATCATTGATCTGTGTTCACAGAGCTGGGGACATCACAAAGCCAATAATTAGTGATAACGTTCAGTGTAAACAGACCTAGACATTTGGGCACAGTAAGTTTGAGAGACTTCATTCAAGTGATCGGGATGATGGGAGGTCCTTCATTAAGAGCCGTGATAAAAACGGGACTTATTTACGTAAACAGTGAGGTGTGAGGATCATGCACGATATTCACGATTAAAGCATGAGTCATTTATTATTAAAGCCCCAACAGCCACATTCATACTATGAAGCTGCAAAAATGTTAGAAATCCTCCATTTTATCCATAAGGAACTGTAATCTCCACTTTGTTGTGACGGACTGTAATCTCCATTTTGTCATGAAGGTCTGTTGTGTTTCAAGAGGGCAGCTAACCAACATTTTTTCCAGAGGAATTAGGGATGGGTAATAGATGCTGCCTTAGCCAGTAACGCCCACATCCCAAGAACGACAAAATAAAGCCCCATTTTAGTTATCAGATGGTAGATATTCCTCCTTTTCAAATCCATGCGTGATTTCATTAAAATCTTCATAAATTAATGGAGAATTGTGACTGTAATGACTCTAAGTCAGAATTTATAATGGACAGAATCAGTGTTAGGAATTTCTGATGAATCTGCCTCAATTATTACAGCTCATAGAAGACCTGACTCTAAAGAAAGCCATTCAGATGATGAGTGAAACAGAAATCAAAAAAGAGACCCAGATCAAACCTAAGAAGAGAAGGTTAATACAGCCTATTCAATTTTCAAGCATAAACCGACAAATGACACACGTGAGAATCTAATACTACAACACTCTTACTTTTAGAAAATGTACAAAAGTGAGATATTATTCAGGAAAGCATGCAATCTAGTTCCTACCCACATAGATGTGAATGAAGTAGAACAGTCAACACTGGAAAAACATCTCAAGTATTCCTAGGAAAAATGGTGATCTGGACCATACTTTATAGTACGTTGATATTTACGTCGATAGTTATCTGATGAATTTCAAGTTGGACAGCAGGGTATCAGATATGTTATCAGATATTGTGTCATGGTTAAGAAATGCCGCTTACAGATAACAACAGTTCGGTTACTTGTTCTTGAAGGCATTGCATTTTAGATCAAGGGTATGCTATGAGCGCATATCCAATATAGAAGATATCAAATAGTGGAAAACTGATAGGTACTTCTTGATAAAGAATTCTTTTTCCTAAATAGGAAGGCATTTCTTGACCTCAGCATTACTCTAAAGAGTAAAAGAGGTCGAAGAAAAGAAACTAAGTGGATTCTTTGAATACTTAATTATTTTAAGGTTTGAGGAAGCTTAAGTACTAATCTTCAGAGTCATATACCACATGAATGACATTGTATTATTAGGAAACAGTTGAAGAGCATGTTCAGAGAGTGCATGGAGCTTTAAAGCATTTATGAACAGAGGGCTTAACGTCAGTGTGAATTCTCCAAGGAATCTGTTTGATTCTTGAGATGCATTGTTAACAGTAATGGTATAATGGCAGGTCCTTGAAAGACTATACCATTACAGAATGGTATAGACGCACTCTGAAGCCAATTTAGGGTCTCCAAAGCTTGATACACTTATAAGATAGCACTGCTCAACTTCTAAGAAAAAGATGAAGTGTTTTCTTAATGGTGGCTTATTGAGGGAATTTGTACATTAACCTAGGCCATGGCTTCTACTTTGGACTTTCTTATGTGACAAGCTTTCATCTTCAGCTGAGTTATCTTGTGGGATTTTTGCACATGGCTAATTTTTTTTTGCTATAGTTAGAGAATAAAAACCTATGTTGATGTCGCAATACTTCTTTTAAGCAGGATCTTGATGGAAGATGGATATTACTCATATATGCAGAATCTTCATGGAGGAATGAATTGTGCTTCAGTAGGAGGTGCAACATTAGTGAAAAAGGAGTGCATGGAGGGTGACATGAATATAATTGGATAAGGATTTTGAATATTTCCACATTGGTATAAAGATAAATAAACATTTTCAGTTTATTGTTTAATGATTTTGGAATGGGAAATACTGAAACTCTTGCTTGCTATAAATTAAATTGTTCATTGTGGAGGAGTGAGGGTAGTTGAGTGGGGTGGTCTATACCATATTTGCATTATAAGTCTGTTCAATTTAGCTCCATAATGTTTAATAATCTGCCCTCTGGTAATTTTTTGTAGCTTTCATTCTCAAGCTAAATTCTATTCTGCATTCGATATGTTAAAAATAACAGCCCAGATTTTGCGGTAAGAATAATGGTGAGGTTAACAGCGCTCCTATTATTAAGAAGTTAATCGAAGAGTAGTGTCTACACAATGCATGCCTTCACATTGAAATCAGAAGGATGTGGTCCGATTTGCCTCTGTTCACTCCATTGTTGTTTATTGAAAAGCCTCACCATTCTCAAACGAACGATGGTTTGAGGTTAAGGTATTTGCCCACTGGGTATTCAGTAAGCCCATTAGAGAAATTTAAGGCTCCTCCATTTAAGCATAATTGAATCTTTAATGGTGTAATAAATTTTAATTATTGCTGAACAACCTCTCTGGCACCAAAAGTAACTACTACCATTCCTTTAGTTCCTTTAATTACTTAGGAGATTTAGAAAAATGACATGATTCTGTCCTTTGTTTGCAGTTCTCATTTGCTGTCTTGATCCATAGAATCCTTACAGTGTGCAAGCAGGCCATTTGGCCAATCATTTTCACACTGCCGCTCTGAAGACCATCTCACCCAGACACAACCCCTTCCCTGTACCTGTAACCCTGCATTTTTCATGGCTAACCCACCTAGCCTGCACATCCCTGGAAGCTATGGGCAATTTAGCAATGCCAGTCCACCTAAACTGCGCATCTTTGGACGTGGGAGGAAACCGCACTACCCGGAGGAAACCCACACAGACATGAGGAGAATGTGCAAACTCCACACAGACAGTTGCCAGAGACTGGAATCAAACCAAGGTCCCTGGCACTGTGAGACAGTAGTACTAACTACTGTGCCACCATGCCAACCCAAAAGACCTTAAGATGTAAGAGCAGAAGTAGTCCATTCAGCCTTCATGTCTGCTCTGCCATTCAATGAGATCATGGCTGATCTGACAGCCCTCAACTCCACTCTCCTGCCTTTTCCACATAACCCTTTATTTCCTTTCCTGATTAAAAATCTATTTCCACTATTTAGTGATCTGGCCTCATTAGCATTCTGTGGTAAAAAATTTCCACAGGTTCACACCCTCAGAGAGAGAAAATTCCTCCTCGACTCTCTTGAATATGCAACCCCTTATTCAAAGTTTATACCCTTTGGTGCTAGACTCTTCTACATGAGGAACAACCTTTTTGCTTCCATCCTGTCAATCCCCCTAAAAATCTTGTATGTTTCAATAAGGTCACCTTTCATTTTTCTAAATTCCAGTGAGTGCATGTCCAACCGCTCCTCAGACAGTCCCTCTATACTCAATATCAACAGTGAAATTCTCTGTCCTACCTCCTATACCAGTGTATCTTTCCTTTAGACAAGGGGTGCAAAGCTCTTCACAGTATTCTAGCTGTTGCCTGACTAGGCAAAATATTTAGCAAAATATCCCTACTTCCGTACTGCATGACGTTTGAAATAAAGGCCAGTAGTCTGTTTGTCTTCTGTATTACCCACCGAACCTGGGTGCTATATTTTGTGATTCGTGCACAAGGAGTACCAAATCCTTCTGTTCTGTAGCTGTTTGAAAATCTTTCTGCTTTTAAATAATATTAATCTCTTCTATTCTTCCTGCTAAAGTTTGTAACCTTATATTTTCGCACATTATATTCTGTCTGCCCAGTTTTTGCCCACTCACTTAACCAGTCCATATTGCTGTGCAAATTCCTTGTGTCATCCTCGCCACTTGCTTTCCTACCTTTTCTTGTGTCTTTAGCGAACTTGGTTATAGTACGGTAATTTTACTCATCCAAGTCACTAGAGTCATTGTAAACAGTTGTAGCCCTGGTATTGATTCTTGTGGAGCTCCACTAATTACAGATTGTCATCGTGAAAATACTCTCCTTATCCCAATTCTATATTCTATTAGTTGGCCAATCATCTATGCATGCTGATAAACCACCTCCAACACTGTGGGCTGTTGCCTTATTAAATAGCTTAGTGCGACTTACCTCATCAGATGCCTTCTGAGAAACCAAATATATTACATCCACTGCCTTCCCATCACCTATAATGCTTGCTTCCTCCTCAAAGAATTATTGTAAATTTGTCAGGCATGACTTCTCCTTCATGAAGTCATGCTGACTCTGCTTGATATGATGTATTTCTAAATGCTTTGCTTTTGTACTGTTTATAGTAGACTCTCTAATATTTTCACAATGACAGATGTAAAGCTAACTGGCCCATATTTACCTGTTCTTTTTGACTCCCTACCTCTTTAAATAAAGTTGTTTACATTGGCAATTTTCCAGTCCTCTGGGCTTTTCCAGAATTAAGGATTCTTGGAAGATTACTACCGTGGCATCTGCTATCTCTGTAGCTACTTCCATTAATATCCTAAGATGCATCAGGTCCCTTTATTTTTCTCTCTATCTTGCTTTCTATGTCTAAATTAAAATATTTTGATATAATTATTTTATACAGTGTAGGAATAATCGGGTCATTTTTAGAGTGGAAGGTGGTGCCAAAAGGGATGCTGCAGAGATTAGTGTTTGTGCCCCAGCTACTCATGATTTATATCCATGATTCTGATGAGGGAATCCATTATATGATTTCAAAGTATGCTGACAACACAAGACTAGTAGAATTGAGAATGAGGATGAGGGTATAGAGAGGCTTCATGGTGATATAGACAAGGTGAGTGAGTGGACAAATTTATGGCAGACAAAATATAATGGGATAATTTTGAACCTGTCCACTTTAGTACAATAAACAGATTAGCAGAGTATTTGTTAAAACATGTAGATTGGGCTGTTTATGTATAAAGGGACTTGGGTGTCCTCATACACGGGAGGCAAGTACGCAAGTGCAATTAGGAAGGCAAATGGTAGGTTGCTGTTTATTGGCAGAGTGTTTGAGCACAGGAGAAAGGAAGCTTTGCTGTGGCTGTACAAGGCCTTAGTAAGACCACACTGGTAGTATTGTGTATAGGTTTGATCTCCTTACCCAAAAAAAAGGCTTGCCATAGAGGAAGTGTATTTAAGGTTCACCAGACTGATTCTTAGAATGGTAGTTTTGACACATGACAAGAGATTGAGTCAATTGGTTGTGTGTTCACTGGTGTTTTGCAGAATGAGAGGGATCTTGTTGAAATGTATAAAATTCCGACAGGTGACCTATTGGAGTCGTGACGTTTGTAAGCTTGCCATAGAGCCTGTTTTGGAGATCCAGCTGTTATCCATTCAGCTCACATGAACACAGCCAATGTAGTTACCGCTGACTCAAGGCGGTAAACATGCTGGGGATCTCTGCATGCTCAAGCACACTTTCTTGCCATGAAATGTCCAATGATCACCTGAGGTTGTGGACGTTGAAGCTGTTGAGCCACCTTTTCTGACTTGCCTAAGTTATTCGTGCCTCTCAGCTGAAAGTAAAATACCAAGAACACAACCCTGGTAAGATGCAAAGCTTTGTAATTTTGGTTGCATTTGGTCCACGCTCAACATCTCAACTTTGGCATGCCAGCTGAAGCCTTAGAAATTCTGGTGCTGATTTTGGCATCAAGGAACCAGTGGCTGGCCATTGTTGTTACGTTAGATCAATTTGCATCTTTTTATAAAGAAAAGTATGTTCTAAATAAAAATAAAACTTGAACTTTCAATGTCTTATTATTTTTTCTAAACAACTAGTGACCGTTTTTGATAATGAAGTCACTTCACATTTTGTTCTGTTCTTCTAATATTCAGCACCTTTTTCTTTTTCCTTTTCCTAATTCACATCAGTTTTTTTCCTCAGATCTAAGCTTTGTACCTTCTCTGAAGATATCATAGTGGTAAATTTCTAGTACCTTTTAGTGAGCCTAGAATAGTGGATATTAGTATTTATTCAATTGTGGAAGCTATCACAAATGATCCTGATACTGTCACCTCTTATTCATTGCTTGTATTTTTATTATTTATTTTATCTGTTTTTATTATTCGCAATGCTTATTATTGGTTAAACCCAATCTGTTGTCTAAAAACAAAATTTACTTGAAAGGCAAACTCTGCTTGCTCAACGTTCAGTTCAACAGATATGGATGTTGTGTATCCATTTCCTTCTGCAAAATGTTTCAGTTGGATTAAAAGTAATAAAAAAAAGTACAACAATGAGATAGAATGCAAAATGCTCTTTTCTTGCTAAGTGACCTGTTTAAGTTGCGTTTCTCTGTGAAGTTGCAACAGTTAATGTCTTTGGAATTCTGCAAGTGTCAGTGGGTCAATGCTACCTTGTCTTATTTAAACAATACAAGTGTCCCTCATTCAATAAGCTTTTATTTGTCCAAATATTTATATATTAATAGCAGCATATGCTTAGTTGGTGGTCATCTGTCCGTAATTCATTTCTGTGACTCAAGCAGTTGGAAATATTGAGTGTTACAGATCAGATCTATGTCTGCAGCAGGCCAGTAGTTGTTTGCCACAGTTACAGATCAGAATTATGGTGGCTGGAAGCCAGTTATATAACTTGATCCAGTACCATTTACAATAGGGAGTGTATGACAGCTGATGCTTAGAATTTGCTTGAGCAGTTGATAGCACAAAGACCTTTCTTTGACCTTTATAAATCTCACTATAATGCAAATCAGCATGTGTGGTGACAGTTATTCAAAGTGGAGATGTTCAAAGCAATTCATGGAGCTCATCAAATCTTGATGTTTGCATTTTTGACCAATTAAATTTCTTAATTCGTGAGTTATTTGATTAGCCTTAGAATCAAGATTAGCTGAGTCAAGAAAGTTCTGCTGCTGATTTGTCATTATTACCATGTTAGCTTTCACAGTAAAAAAAAAGATATTGCTGCAAATAATCAGCAGGTCAGGCAGTATTTGTTGGGAGATAACTAATGTTCTTATTTCCGATCAATGATCTTGAAGCAACATCTGTTTTGTTTTAGCTTATTCATTATCTTTAAAAAATGCAAAACGAATTAATGGAAATGAAGACCTCATTTACCCCAAAGATAAACGTGCTTCTTGATTTGACATTCCATTATTACAGAAGCACATAATGGTCCTGTCATGATGTGTTCTTAATTGTGCTGTATTGAACCAAAACTATGAACAGAGAACTGAAATTCACAGCTCATATTGCCTTGTATTGATTTTAAGACCACTGAATAACTTCATATTTTGGCAATGATGTTAACGGTTTTGTCTCTGATACTTATTTAGCTTTAATTTTTTTCATTGTGGCCTTTTCCTAAGCTGTAGCACTATGGCTATCTTTGCTGTGTGCCTACTGTAAGATTTTTTTTTAATCAACGGCATACAGCATTAACACAACGAGTTTGAAGAGTAGATACCCATCCAGATTCAGAATTTCCCACATACTTGCAAGAATTTTCACACTTTCCCCCAGTAATAGATTCCCTGAAGAAAAGATATTTTTATACCCAAGTTAACCATCCAAACTGAGTTACTTCATCGTTATTATTTTTGATACTCATGGCTGAATCATTGTAATTAGATTTAAAACAACACGTGTAAGCTTGACCAAAAAGTGATAATCTTGTAAAGCTCTGTTCTCAGCAAAGTTTAGTTCACGGAAAGTGTAGATTGGGCAGATAGTGCTACAACTCTGTCTCTTCAGTCTACACTTGTGCCACAGAGACTCTGAGAGCTGAATTTTCCCTGCCCTTGAATTACGTGAGTCGTTTGGGAATATCTGACAAGATCAAAAAGCATAATTCTCAACAACAAAAAGAAAGTCTGACCATCCATTCAAGCTTTGAACAGCGAGGTGAAAATTTTGCTAGTGAGTGGAAAGAGGCCTATTTTGATGTATTTGCATCTCAAATGGAGATGAAAAGGAGAGAAGTAAGATGGCGAGAATTCCTGATATGAAAATAAATATAGGTACCTGGGAACCATAGCTTGCCACTTGCTCCTCCAGATTTCCACTTTGTGGAAATACAGTCCCCGGTATCTCATGGTAGGCTCTATGGTAGCAAACACCTGCATCTTCCCATCCACCAAGGTTGTTATTGGACAAGCAGTAGCCTCACCGCTTTATCATGTCAAATCTTTGACTTACTTAAATACAGTTCTCCACATTAGTGCTTTATTTCGGAGTGCACCAATACATTGAGTTTTAATGCTGCTGCCAGGCCACTTATGTGCAGGAACAGGTACCAATATTGTGCATCAGTGTAGAGTGCGCCTCAGAACTCTTCAAATGCTTTCTTAGCATTCACTCACCAACCTGGATACTGACAGCATTTCTGGTTTACATTGCTGTGCTACGCTGCGTTATTCAGAACTGCTTTGCCTGTTAGTGCAGAGACAAAGCCAGACAGCTTGCCATGGCTGTCAGCAGTGATCAGTCAAAGGAATGGACATGTTCACTCAGTGAGTCACTTGGTCAGAAATCCGGAATTTCTTCCTTCTGTAATGGTATTGTGGGCCTACCTACACCAAATGGATTGCAGAGTTCAAGAAGGCAGCTCACCACCAAGGACAATGACGGATGGGCAATAAGTGCTGGCCTAGCCAGCACACCCATATCACACGGGTGAATTAAAACAAAATGCACAAGGGACAAGGAAAACGGCTATCACCACATCTGAAGGTAGTAGAGTAAGTAATTTATTTTGTCTGAGTATACCATCTCTATTTGTGAGTAATGTGAAGCCCTTCAAAAGGCAATTGCATTAATCAGGCAAGTACACAGTACAAATTGAAGACATCTTTAATTATCGTAACTTGCATGTGAAGTGAATGCAGTGTTCAACTATATGGGATCCAAATCCTGGTCACAAGTAATTCTGACCATGTCATTGGCCTGTACAGATTGATTACTGTTATCTCTGTTCGGCAGAAGTAATCACAGGCAACCTTAAAAGTATCACCTGCTGGCTGCAATGCACCAAGACAGTTCAAGATCCTGTGGGCTGCAGAAAGGCATGGAAGTGATCTTCTTTCGCCTTGGACTGTAAGTTTTGCCAACCCGCTGTTATATGCAATTCTGCCCTTGTTGTGAGGGTTATGGGAGACAAAATTTCAATAGTCTATCACCGACTATATTTGAATGACATGGCTTGTGTTGCATACATCGGAATAATGTATCCTGTGTTAAATGTCCATAGCCGCCTTTGTTGGATTCCTCTATTGCTCCAGTGTAGGGATGACAGTGGTAAACTGTCATTTTTTTAATGTGATGTGAATGTTGTTTGCGCACATCACTAATAATCTGCCTGGTTCCTGATGGTCCACTCACAGTTACATTGTACCTGTGTCTAATATATCCAGCCACAGCAAGAGTCATCATCGCTGGACGTGGTGCTACAAAGAAATTGAGGAGGAACAGATGCACTGACAAACTCCAGGATCAGCAGCAAAATCTAACAGATTTCAAACAGCCTCCACATGATTAAAGTTTTGGCAAAGATCTGTAGCTCGGGTTGTGGGTGAGTTTGTTGACTTGCTTGCAGAGCTGGCTTATTCTCGTTCAGATGTTTCGTCACCATGCTAGGTGACATCATCAGTGAAGCCTTCGAGTCTCCGTTGATGATGCAAGTCCACAACCTCAGCCTCCATGTGAAGAAGTCACAGCTGAAGACACCCTCAGGGCATGAAGGAAATACAGGGAGTTCAGCCCCCACAAACCTTGATGTTTCCAGATAAATGAGGCTGATTGCCACCATAGATTGTAGTGTGACACTGTCACAAATTTGTGCCACCTTAGGACTGGGACAAGGGACCTGTTAGGGGTGGATGGCCATCTATCCCCAGCAGCCATTAAAGTGACAGTTGCACTAAATTTTTCTGCAAATCCTGTTTACAAGGATTTATCGAGGACCTGCGTGGGATCTCTCAATCCTCAAACTGTCATCTCCCCTCCCTGTGGCAACGTCAGTGCTGATCTTGGGCAGTGGACTTTGGCAATATGTCGAGTTTCACCCAGGTTTAGAGCGCTTTAGAGTACATATGTTGCATTGAGCGAATTAATCATAATGCAGCAGAGTTCTTCTGAAGAACAGGTTTCCATTCCTTCAGTATACAAGTTAGATGTGATCATTGGATCACTTAGAGGTCTGTTCCATGTTCCTTGGAAGCTACCATGATATTTGTATCCATGAGAAGCCTCTTGTGCTTGTTTAGTTTCAAACCTGAAAACCTTGCAAAGATGGTTATTGGGAGATGATGGCTACCCTCTGCAACCATAGCTGATGACTCCATTGCAAACCCTGATTGAAGCCAAAAATAGGTACAGTGCTGTCTTTTCTTCCATCAGAATGATGATGGAGCAGAGTATAGGTCAACTGAAGATGAGGTTCCGATGTTTGAATCAGTCTGGGGTGTCTTGCTGTACATCCCAGACAGAGCATGCCATATAATCCCAGCATGCTGTGCTCTGCATGACTAGAGCAGGCAAAGAGCGGATATGATAGGCACTGGAGAGCCAATAGCAGCACCAGTATTCCAAGGAGTAGAAAGAGCAAGTTGAGCAGAAGGAATGTCACGTTCAGCCTAATAGGGTGCTGCGGTTTTGGGCTCAACAAATTAAGTTGGACTTAATTGACACTTGGTTCCAATGGATGTGAGCCGGGTGCAGTCGTCATTCTTCCTCTGGTAAAGTATTTTTGTTTGAAAGGCAAAAGTGGGATTTTTCTTTGCTTTTGCTGCTGTTCAAAAAATGGTAAAGTTTTAAACTGTTTAAAGGGTTTTTGGTATCTGAAGCCTGTTACACTTTGTCAGGGGTTATCAAAAGAGTAGGACTTATATAGAATCCCTACAGTGTGGAAACAGGCCTTTCGGCCCAACAAGTCCACACCGACCATCAGAGCTTCCCATCCAGCCCCATCCCCCTAATCTACACATCCCTGAACACTACGGGCAATTTAGCATGGCCAATCCACTTACCCTGCACACCTTTGGACTGTGGGAGGAAACCGGAGCACCCGGAGGAAACCTACACAGACACGGGGAGAATGTGCAAACTCCACACAGACAGTCGCCCAAGGGTGGAATCGAACCTGGGACCCTGGTGCTGTGAGGCAGCAGTGCTAACCACTGAGCCACCGTGCCGACTTCCTAGTCAGTGCTTTGACGTGGTATAGTGCTAAGGGCAGCTTGGCTGTGTAGCTTGATTCTGGTCACTGTAGTTATAATGACTTTCAATTATGCAGGTGGTGATGTAAAATACCAATTCAGTTATGAATGCTAGATCTTGTTAGAGACAAATTATATCCTGAACTTTTCCCTTTACCTCCCACTGCGTGTGCTGTGAAGGGATGTCCCCAGTTGATCTGTTATGTGGCTGAGCTTTAAATGTAACACTGATGCTAGAAATCCCTCGTGAGTACCTCCATCACTTGTGAGCACCATATAGTGCGAGCACAAGCCATAGAGGTGTGATGCATACATAATATGGTAAAATTGAGTGAGCTCACAACACTCCCCGAAATTGACCTTTTGCTGATTTTTGGTATAACTCAACTGAATCTTGAGGGCAATCTCTCAAAATGTCACCAGCAGCTTTTAAAATACCATTTTGTTGGATTTTCCTGACACATGTTCAAAACCTAGGTCAAAGTTGTGTAAATCTACATGTCTGACTTGTGGTAGAATTGTGCTTTCTTCTTCTTCTACGTGGAATATTGAAAATGTTGGCACATTTGCAGCTCGTATGATATCATCTGTACAGCAAAATCTTGTGATAATTTCAGGAAGGCTTGTCCAATTGTCAGAGTTTGAAATGAAAACTAAGTGATCGGTTTAACAGATTCTAAGCTTTAAACATTAGTTTTTGGGACTGAAGATCTGCTTGACGTCACTGTATGATTGTGTATTAGATTGCTTGTGGCCTCCAAGGCTGAGAATAGGAATTATGAGCCCAAACTCACACCTAATTGCTCTGTTTCACTAAAGTGTGCCCAGCAAATGTTCCTGAAATGACCTGGTTCAGACTCTTCCTAATTGTTATCCAACACTGGGAAATATATTTCATCCTGTATCATTTGCAGGCTGGCTGACAATTTTTTAAAACAATATAATGAGGTTTTTTTAGTGTTATTCCTCCAACCTATGTTATCTTCACTCATTGAAGCTTATCTTTAAGGAGTACTTAATTAGTATTCTTAGGCTTGTTTTTGAATATGTTAAACCATGCACAGCAGTATTAGTTAAAGTCAATAGCATATTAAACTACATTGCCAAAGTATTTGGTCACAAATTAAAGAATGGTTTGATCAGAAGAACTGTGACGCATGATGATGTACTAGCACTGGAGCAGTGTAGCAAAAAGACATGATATTGGTCTCTTGTGTCAGGGATTATCCCGAGCAGGAGAGGAATGTCAATTAAGTTGGGTGCGCAATTCACCAACTTGACACCCACCCTCGTAATCTAGTTTCAATTTAATATATGGTGGAGAAGGTACTGAAATCGGCAGCGCACTCACCATATTTTAATGAGTCTCAACTGAGCTTGTTAAAAGTTGACTGCATATCACCTTGGCAATGTGATAACATGGTTGGTGTGGGCAGGCAATTGGGACTAGACAATATGTTTTTGTTGGGTTTTTAAAATAGCACAAAGGAAGAGGGGTGCTGTTTTTGGACAGTACCCTTTGCTCATATGGGCACTCTTTCCCCCCGCCACCGAGAAAAAAAAACCTGGATACCCTTAAAACCCACTGCTTTGCCCTCCCCTCCCCCTTAACTGACACAAAACACGCTCTAAAATGCCCCCCAATTGATCTGGATCTGGGATATATTCGGCCTTCTTATGAGACTGCCTGTGATGTCCGGTACAGAGCTCTCTTATTGCTGCAACTAATTGAATTTGGACCAACCAAATTAGTCAGTAGCTCCAGAGAATTTCACTGGCCAGCAGCTCCAGTGAGTGGAATGTCCTGCCACTGAGGGGCTCAAGTTCCACTCTGGATTGATTTAGCACAGTATTTTATAGCTGTAAGAAAGGGTTGCTTATTGTCTGTTGGCTCACTATTGATTTTCTAACAAAGATCATGAGGCTATAAACATTAACTTTTGTTCTTTTTTTTTGACAGACGCAGCCTGACAGCTAAGTGTTTCCCAAATATTAATTTAATATACGTTGTATTTGTATAGCACTGCCTCATATATCTTCAGGGATTCATACGCTTCTTATTTGAAGTGTCTTTGCTATAACAGCCAATCTGCAGGTGTGTTATTGTGTACATTTTAACTTTCAGTGGCATAAATCCTAAGCTCTGAAACATGCCACGTTAAGTCACTTTGCCTTTGCATCTAATTTCTTATCCTTTAAATCACTCCTACAAACACATCTTTGCACAAGTTTTTGGTCATTGGTCTCAATATCACGTTATGTGGCAGGGTATAATTTTGATTCCTAAAGTCCTGTGAAGCACTCTGGGACATAAGCGCATAAGACACGGGGGTAGAAATGAACTTTTCAGCCCATCGAGTCTGCTGTTCAGTGATAATATGGCAGACCTAATAATCTTCAAATCTACTTTCTTGTCTTTTCCCCTTAACCCTTGATTTCCTTACTAAATTAAAGTCTCTCTATCTCAGCCTTGAATATGCTTAATGACCCAGCCTTTGAGGTAAAAACAGTGCTTTAAGGGACTGTGTAAATTAATGTTCCTGTACATGAATAAGGTGTTGTAACCAGTTCTGTCCTTGTGTCCTGTTAGAAAATGTAATTGACACATAGGTCTTTGGTCTGTTTGACCCTCATCCTAACCCACCCTACCCCCATTCCTAATTTTCATAATAAACAGTTGATGCTGACAGATTTAAAATGCAGGTAGGAAATCATTAACACATGGCATTGCATTGTACTTGTAACTCATTTAATGGCATTGAACATAATTTATAAGGTTTATTTAGTGATAATTTTCACGTACCTTTTCTCAAAGGAATTGCTCAAAGGAATTCAAAGTTCTTTTGCATTAGTGAAGAAGAGTGACCCACTGGGGAAAACAAGAGCTTCAAGTAATTGCTGATCATCCATCCTGAAATTTTGCACCAAGAAATATTCAAAAGTCACTTCTTTTGTATCATTGTCTTAAGAGAGGTCCTATCAAATATATAGGATCCTTGTTTCCTGTACATCCGATTACATGTTTCAGGGGCTTCATTTCAAATAAAATGGTCTTCTCTTAATTTTTATTCTCACTTGTTCTTGCAAATGCCACTACTGGCAATTATATCCTCTCATAGATTTCTCACAGCCATCTCATTCACCATCTGATTTTGCTCCTCTAATTGTCCCCGATAATAACTATGGTATATTTAGTTTCAAATTGATGGCCCTGCATGTTTTCAACCTCTGTCGGGTCAGTCTCCTTTCCTTGACCATAAGCATAGTTTGAGTATCCTCCATACGCTTATTCTATCAAAATCACTTCTTTCTCTTAATTCCTGGATTATTCTAAATATGTACGAAAGGGTTACAACAAGCAGAGTAAACTCAAGGCAAATCGGAAGAAAGAGAGACAGAAAAATGGAATGAAGTGGCATAGATTTTATTCAGCAAGCAGCTAAAGAAAAATAAATTGTTTTAATTAATTTCAATAATGATAAAAGTAGAAAAAAACATATGAAGAATGGAAAAGGAAGTACTCAAGCACTTCTATTTTCTCTTTTTGAAGACAGTTACAATTGGTTTTTGGCTGAGAAATATTTCCTTTCTTTGTCCCATTGAAAGACACGCAGCTTTAAGCCATTTCTGTCCATTTAATAATACTAAATATTCAGTTCATTGACCTATTTTCTACGGTATATATAACTGCTTTCCAGCATGAACTTGAATAACAACCCAAACATGTGGAATGAAAGTATCCTTGCTCAGGTATGTGATTAAGCAGTTTGAACCAGATACAAATGATAAACGCAGCATCCCACGAGTAAAATTAGCCTCAAAACAAAATTCTAAGAGCTATGGATAATTTTGATAATTTTTTGCTAACCTAGGATGGTGGATAAAGTTACATCGTGTGGCATTTGCTGGACTTTGGAAGGATATTTTATTGCTGGTGTATTTCAATCAGTCTGATTTTTATTCCCCCAATTTTATATTATAAATGTTTGAGTAATAAAGCAGTCATGTGCTCAGTATTGCAGGTACAATCATTCTTGGGAGGTTTGCATCGTAATCCTGATGGTGTTATCCTGTTAATTGTTTACAATGCTTTTAATTCTAAGACACAGAGAAGGATTATATTCATAACTATCATAATATTTTATTCTGTTTCCAGGACCTAAATATTTATACATTGTATGAGGAGACTGTATGAGAATTTGTTTGACAAGTTGTATCTTCAGTAGCAAGATATGCTGTTATATCTTGTAGTTTCTAGATATCTGGAATAATCACATCTTTAGATATAAATATTGAAGCTGACGTTGAATGTATTTCTCGTATTCATCATTACCTGCAAAGTGATACATTTCTAATGGTTAACTAGTCAGTGATGTGGTTCCTTGCGTTCTTAAGTATTTATGTGCATAACATTACAGTTCCTATTTCAAATAACAACATAACAGATGCATTCAGTGTGTAAAAGGTTAAATTGATACAGTTCACAATAATGTAAATGAAGCAAAATTCCTTAGCATTGGTCCTTTGTGATTTGGCATACAGTGTCCTTTCATGAAGACATATTATTGAACTTGTTTGCTGCTTCATAAACTGATTTACATGAATGTTTTGACGTATTGTCATTTGTAGTTCATTTTTACTTCATCCATTACGTCTGAAAGGGATACCATGATAAATATTGAGTGTAAAACAACTATGTAAGTCATCAAAGACTAGCCATTCAGAGTGAAAAAAAAGGGTGGTTTTATTTAACTCAGCAGTCCTTTCAAATATAATGTAGTTATATTTATATTGATTTCTAATTCATCATTTTGCAGTAGTTGGATTGTACATAAATGATAATGAATCATGATGGTTGAGCTTATGACTGTATCTAACAATTGTTACTGCATTTATATTAACTGTATTTGATGTCAAAAAAGGCATTGCAAATTGCCATCTATTTGTTAAAATTTTGTTTAAACTTAGATGGTGTTTTTATAGTGTGAGTGACACCTTTAGACGCAGCAAATTGAGTTTGTCATGTGACTTTATTCTGAATAATTATGGTTCTAATGCTGTTGCTTGCTGACTGTATATATTCGTGAATTTACTGGATCCATTAACCAGATTTTGTTATCTCCAGAATATCTCAGATAGTTGCAGGTAAGTGTACCTAGATTGTGAGAAGATCTCATTTTCTTGTAAATAAATGGAGTCACTTTGGGAGCCATTCAGTTTTTCAAATCAGAAATACATATTTAAGGTTATACACTCCTAAATGTTGACATATAGCATCAAACAGACGGTATGGACCATATTGCTGAGAAGATACATGTGAATTTAAGGCATGCCTACACAGAGCAGATCATGCATGATGACTGGCAGAGTGGATCCTCCCTTGAAAGAAATGAAGTATGAAGATTGCTATAAGTTATAACATTTGCTAACTGGTCAAATAACCCCTACAGCAAGGCAATTTGGTGTAAAAGAAAAACAAACTAGTTTGAGAATGGATGAAGGAATCACCTGTCAAGAGGATGCCCAAGAGCAAAGGCACCATGAGAGTAGTGACTAGCCACGGGCCTCATCTTGTGAAGCTTGTGTTTGAATCACCCTCTAGATAGAAACTGTGTTGGCTCAAATCTTCCTAGGGGTGGCAATCACTGACAGATTTCCACTGTGCTCCTATTTTTTATGTTAGGGCCAAGTTCCATGTTTCTCATGGTCCTTCCAATCCCGATTGCGGAGTGTACGTGAAATTCACCTGTTACTTCTTAGGAAGGATATTCATTCCCCTTTAGTTTTATGAAAGTAGATGCCATGTTTTGTTGAGTTTAAGAGTCACAAGGTTGGGTGACTACAACTATTTGTTATCCCACACCTGGCATTTTTTTTATTTAGAGTGGACACCCACCTAATCAACATTCCCACCTCATGACATTACCACCCTCAACAGTGAATTTGTCCCCCTCTCACTCCGGAGAAATGCTCCACCACACCGCCCATCTCCATCTGACATTCTCGTGACATTGACTGGGCAAAAGCGAGCAATTCCGAAAAATGAGTCAGCAAAACAAGTGCAAGGCAGGATGGCCCTGTCTGTTAGCCAAGACTCAGAGTGTGATGACTACTGCCCTTTTTTTGGTGATGCGTGATAAGGGTGGGCGCAATTCATGGTTGAAGGAGTGGGAGTGTGCTGGTCTTGTGACCAGTGTTGAAGGTGATGATGAGCACTGACCGAGGAAGTAGTGACCACGATCTGTGGTTCATGAGAGAAGGCAGTAAGCACCAAATTTAGTTTGGCGAGAGAGGAAGGGGTGTTCACTTTCCTTTCTTTGACGCTCCAGTAGATGTACTTAAACCTATACTGCTGACCGGCTTTAGAACAGCTACAAAAACCTCTTTATGTAAAACTGTGCAAGACACCAGGTAAGTAAAGGGTGACCTGCCCAAATCTGCTTCATTCTGGTGAATCATGGTGCAATGCAGATAGCGTAAAGCATTCACTTTAACCTAATGTGGAACATGTTTGATTTGCTCATCCATCCCAATTGAAGAGATTAATATTAATTTGGATGGCTTTGTAAATAAGGCCCACCTGGATTAAAGTTCCCTCAGCATCCTGTAAATTTACAGTAAGTAGCAGCATGTGTGCCATGCATGACTCTTTTGAGGCTAAATTCTTAATAAAGTTTATGTATTGCACTTTATTAATCTAGGAATTTTAAAAAAAATTTCAATCTGAGCTTCATTACCATTCGAAATAACTGCACAGAGGCCGGTATCGCATCACCAAGTCATCCTTTATTTACTTGTGCACAGTACCCTGGCTGTGGCCAGTCAGCTTGGAGTAAGTCCTCAGAACTGAGGAGATTCTAAATCTTCTGTTTGTATTGATCAGCCAGGGTTTTCCTGATCAGCCTCGGACTTCTAAGGGCTCTGAGGCTCATCAGTAGCGTAAGGGCGTCATGGTGGCTCAGTGGTTAGCACTGCTGCCTCACAGCACCAGGGACCCGGGTTCGATTCTACCCTTAGGCAACTGTCTGTGTAGAGTTTGCATATTCTCCCCATTTCTGCGTGGATTTCCTCCGGGCGCTCCGGTTTCCTCCCACAGTCCAAAGATGTCGAGGCTAGGTGAATTGGCTGTGTTAAATTGCCCATCGTGTTCAGGGATGTGTACATTAGGTGGATTACAGGGGGATGGGTCTGGGTGGGATGCTCTGAGGTTCAGCATAGACTTGTTGGGACGGAGGGCCTGTTTCCACACTGTAGGGATTTAAAAAAAAAGTCACGTTGGCGGTGCCTTCCCATATTGAAGATGTGGGCCCATGTTTTAGGTTGATGACCGCTTTGTTATATTGGCTGGATAATTTTGTGAAACATCTTGAAGAGCATATTCAATAAGTACTAAAACATTACAGCCAAGCTTTGTTTTATTATTCTTACTGTAGTGTGTAATCTTGCATTAATAGTCCCTCTTGCATTCTGAGTGAGGAGATAGTGTATTCACATTTCTTTTATTTTACTTCTGTCATTTGATGTGGGTCTCACTGGCTAATCCAGCATTTATTCTCCATCCTGATTTGCCCTAGATCCGAGAGGCTTGCTAGGCCATTTTGGAGGGCAGTTTAGAGCTAACCATTTTGTTATGGTTTTGGAGTCACAGACCAAGGAAGTATAGCAGATTTCCTTTCCTAGTCCTAGTTTGCTCCAGTGAACGTTTCTAAACCAGTTGGATTTTTACGACAATTGACGATGGTTATATGCTTGCCATTAGGCTACCTTTTCATTCTAAAGTTTAGTCGAATTCACATTTCACCATCTGCCATGGTTAGACTTGAATCCCTATCCCTAGAACACAATTCCTGTTGCTCTGGATTACAAGTGACATTACTGTTTAAGCTCATAATGCATTGAAATGTAACACTTGGGCAATGTTGTACTGTTGCAGGACCTGCCTTTTGGGCAAGGTATTAAAACCTGCTGCCACAAATTCTGTAGCACTGAAAAGAAGCAAGAAAATGTTCCTAGTGTCCCACTGATATCTATTATTCGAATAGTTTTATGAAAAAGAATATCTTGTCACGTATCTAATTTCTTTATATGGGCTCATGCACAAATGGGCTTCCACACTTCCCTACATAACACAGTGACAATGCATTTCCCGAATTCACTGCTTGTGCAGCCCTTTGGGATATCTTGAATTTAACAAAGGGGTAACACATGAGAATTCTTTTTTCATTCATATCTCATTGAGCATGTGTCACTGACCATTGCACAGATTGTAATGTAAGTTTATTGTGAGAAACCCCTTAAATTAGAAACTAGTCTTAAAATAAACTAGTAATATGTATTTAAATAAACTGATTTACTTAGTTCAATTTTGTCCATTGCACATCAGGTTCCAACTCCCTGTCACCAAGCAAAATTCCAGTTTCTAAAAACTTCTCGACTGATTTGGAAGTAACTCTGTTGAATTTCAAACATTGCCTCAGTTACAAAAAATATAAGGTAAATATAGGGATCAAAATTTGATCCCACGTGGTTTGGCCATGTCTCTAACGTAAAATCTGAGATTGCACTGTTTGTCTAAGAATTTTCAAAAAGCAATGGTACAGCTGCATCGGTTGTTTATTTCTGTGTGTCAGTGGTTTCTCCCAGCAATTCCTGACATGCCTATTTTCAACTTTTCTTGTGGTTTTAATTGATGTGTGATGTGGCTTTTTGATAAACGAACAAAATAGAAATGAAAATGTAAACTGCAAGAGTTAAGGAAGTTGGCAGTAAGACCTGATGGTTGAGAGTGAGGTAGGCAAGAATTTTTTTTGAAGGCATGCTGGAGTTTGACATAATTTTGTTTAAATACCCAACAGCCCACTCTGTTTTTCCACCACACTCTAATTTTTACTTTTCATTCCACTGTCATTTCCTCAAACTGGTCATTGAAAAATGCTGCACTTGATTCATCAGAATGATGTTCTCTTCCACTAATCCTCCATGTAAGATAGATGTACTAAGGTGTAGAATTGCCGCTATGTAGGCAGAATGGCTGAATATTATCATGCTATCTGCCCAAGTCTTTTAGTTCTGTTCTACTTTAGTTGAAAATCTTGATTGATGCACATAAGAATCATCAAGCTGTTACTTTTCATGCATGTCCTTCAGATTTTCTGTCAAGCTATTTAATTTCTTTTTGGAAAGGTTATTGGAACAAACATAGCATACAGCAGGCTTTACAAATGTTAAAAGAAATCGCTGTCTCATTAAGGGAAAATATATTTCTTTTCACCATGTTTTTTGATGGTGAGGTTTAAGTTTTATATAAATGACAGTTAAAATGCAATCAATGCACAGTCCAACTTTGTACAATAATGATGAAATATGGAGAAACATGAAAATTAAATGGCCATGTGGTGTGAAGAACGTGGGGATTTTAAAAAAAAGACTCAGTGTTTGCTATGAATGGTTTAAGTCAGTAACTTTGAATGGCCTGTATCTTGGATTAGATTGAAGAGTATAAAATGTAAACTGTACATGCGACAACAAGGTTGTAGCTAATAGATCAACTGGCCGTAAGGCCAAAGGTGTCTTAGAGTAATGTTCCGCTGAGCCAGTCCCTTGGTAAATTGTTCTGAAATTTTCTGCAGACTGAAGAAATTTTAAATGGACTTAGTCCTGAAGACCACATTGAAAACACTTTGCAAGGCAGGCCAATCTGAAGATGTGAATGTATTGATATAATATAGAACATAGAACATTACAGCGCAGTACAGGCCCTTCGGCCCTCAATGTTGTGCCGACCTGTGAAACCAATCTGAAGCCCATCTAACCTACACTGTTCCCTTATCATCCATATGTTTATCCAACGACCATTTAAATGCCCTTAAAGTTGGCGAATCTACTACTGTTGCAGGCAGGGCATTCCACGCCTGTACTACTCTCTGTGTAAAGAACCTACTTCTGACATCTGTCCTATATCTATCACCCCTCAATCTAAAGCTATGTCCCCTCGTGCTAGCCGTCACCATCCGAGGAAAAAGGCTCTCACTGTCCACCCTATCTAATCCTCTGATCATCTTCTATGTCTCTATTAAGTTACCTCTTAACCTTCTTCTCTCTAACGAAAACAGCCTCAAGTCCCTCAACCTTTCCTCATAAGACCTTCCCTCCATACCACGCAACATCTGGTAAATCTCCTGTGCACCCTTTCCAATGCTTCCACATTCTTCCTATAATGCGGCGACCAGAACTGCATGCAATACTCCAAGTGCGGCCGCACCAGAGTTTTGTACAGCTGCAACATGACCTCACAGCTCCGAAACTCAATCCCTCTACCAATAAAACCTAACACACCGAACGCCTTCCTAACAACCCTATCAACCTGGGTGGCAGCTTTCAGTGATCTATGCACATGGACACTGAGATCTCTCTGCTCATCCACACTACCAAGAATCTTACCATTAGCCCTGTACTCTGTATTCCTGTTATTCCTTCCAAAGTGAATCACCTCACACTTTTCCACATTAAACTCCATTTGCCACCACTCAGCCCAGCTCTGCAGCTTATCTATGTCCCTCTGTAACCTGCAACATCCTTCCACACTATCCACAACTCCACCGACTGTAGTGCCATCCACAAATCTACTAACCCATCCTTCTACGCACTCACCCAGGTCATCTATAAAAATGACAAACAGCAGTGGCCCCAAAACAGATCCTTGCGGTACACCACTCGTAACTGAACTCCAGGATGAACATTTCCCATCAACCACCACCCTCTGTCTTCTTCCAGCTAGCCAATTTCTGATCCAAACCGCTAAATCACCCTCAATCCCATGCCTCCGTATTTTCTGCAATAGCCTACCGTGGGGAACCTTATCAAATGCTTTACTGAAATCCATATACACCACATCAACCGCTTTACCCTCATCCACCAGTTTGGTCACCTTCTCAAAGAACTCAATAAGGTTTGTGAAGCACGACCTACCCTTCACAAAACCGTGTTGTCTATCCTTAGTCAAATTATTCCTTTCAGATGATTATAAATCCTATCTCTTATAATCCTTTCCAACACTTTACCCACAACCGAAGTACGGCTCACTGGTCTATAATTACCAGGCTTATCTCTGCTCCCCTTCTTGAACAAGGGGACAACATTTGCTATCCTCCAGTCTTCCGGCACTATTCCTGTAGACAGTGGCGACATAAAGATCAAAGCCAAAGGCTCTGCAATCTCCTCCCTAGCTTTCCAGAGAATCCTAGGATAAATCCCATCCGGCCCAAGGGACTTATCTATTTTCACACTTTCCAGAATTGCTAAAACATCCTCCTTATGAACCTTAATCCTGTCTCGTCTAATAGCCTGTATTTCAGCATTCTCCTTGACAACATTGTCTTTTTCATGTGTGAATACTGACGAAAAGTATTCATTTAGCACCTCTCCTACCTCTTCGGACTCCACGCACAACTTCCCACTACTGTCCTTGACTGGCCTTAATCTTAATCTAGTCATTCTATAGGTATGTCAGGAACAAAAGAAAGCTTTACGGTTTTCCTTGATCGTCACTGCCAAAGACTTCTCATATCCCCTCCTGGCTATTCTTAGCTCTCTCTTTAGGTCCTTCCTGGCTAACTTGTAAACCTCAACTGCCCTAACTTAAGCCTTCATGGCTCATCTTTACGTAACCCTCCTTCTTCCTCTTGACAAGAGAGTCAACTTCTTTACTAAACCACAGCTCCCTCGCTGGACCACTTCCTCCCTGCCTGACAGGTACATATTTATCAAGGACATGCAGTAGCTGTTCCTTGAACGAACTCCACATTTCAATTGTGGCCAGCCCTTGCAGTTTCCTTCCCCATCCTATGCATCCTAAATCTTGCCTAATCGACTCATAATTGCCTTTCCCCCAGTTATAACTCTTGCCCTGCGATATATACCTATCCTTTCCCATCGCTAAAGTAAACGTAACCGAATTGTGGTCACTATCACCGAAGTGCTCACCTGCCTCCAATTCTAACACCTGGCCTGGTTCATTACCCAGTACCAAATCCAATGTTGCCTCGCCCCTTGTTGGCCTATCTACATACTGTGTCAGGAAATCCTCCTGCACACATTGGACAAAAACTGACCCATCTAAAGTACTTGAACTATAGCGTTTCCAGTCAATATTTGGAAAGTTAAAGTCCCCCATAACAACTACCCTGTTATTTTCGCTGCTACCTAGAATCATCTTTGCAATCCTTTCCTCTACATCTCTGGAACTTTTCGGAAGCCTGTAGAAAACTCCCAACAGGGTGACCTCCTTTCCTGTTTCTGACCTCAGCCCATACTACCTTAGTAGCCGAGTCCTCATCAAACGCCCTTTCTGCCACCGTAATACTGTCCTTGACTAACAATGCCACACCTCCCCCCCGCCCCTTTTACCACCTTCCCTGATCTTACTGAAACATCTTAACCCCAGAACCTGCAACAACCATTCCTGTCCCTGCTCTATCCATGTCTCCGAAATGGCCACAACATCGAAGTCCCAGGTACCAACCCATGCTGCAAGGTAGCCCACCTTATTCCGGATGCTCCTGACGTTGAAGTAGACACACTTCAAACCACCTTCCTGCCTGCCGGTACACTCCTGCAACCTTGAAACATTATTCATGATAATATGGTGAGAAAGGGGGAGTGTTTGGTATTGGGAGGGATTGCTAGGTCTGGGCCAGAGCCTAAACTTTCATCAGCTTGTAGAGATGTCACAGCAACAGATAGTGTTCCTTTTCACATTAGGAAGTCAGCATGACAGGAAAGAATTTATATTTGAACATCCAAGGCACCCATTTGTTTTGTTCAAAACCTTTCTTGAATTTTAAAACATCATTTATCATCAGCAGCCTAATCCATTGTGTAGGATGAAAGCTATTGTTTTCTCATGTCTCATTGTCAGTGCTGTGATAAAAGTCATATTTCTATTCTCTACACTGGTATTCCTTTGTTAAAAGAAAGCTACTTCATCTCAGCTAATCTTAGTTTCTTTATTCAGTTTAAGTAATAGTGAATCATAGCTATTAATTAGTTTAGCTTTTTCTGCAATGTTGATTATTTTATATAATATGACCATAAAAACTCATAATTAGCCTGCTTGTTGTGGAACAAGAACAAGAGTAGGCCACTCAGCCCTTTGAGGATGCTCCACCTTTCAGTAAGATCATGGCTGATCTGATTTTAACTTTAACTGTATGTTGCTGCATATCCCTGATAACCTTTCATCACCTTAGAATGGAATCCATTAGGACTTGGTACTTGTCAACTCTCAGTTCTGTCAATTTACTCAGTTGCATTTCCTCAGTAGTTGTGATTTCCTTGAGATCCTACCTCCCTTTCAATTCCTGATTTACAGCTATTTCTCAGATGTTACTTGTATCCCCTCTGGATTCTGTGCATATATGTCTGACATTAATTTGGGCCATAACAGTAGCACTGTACTGTAACTTGTGTATCCTGCCCAGTCAAAACATGATAATACAGTTATACAGTATTTCAAGAGTCGTGCTCTATTAGTGACATTTTAGTGAATGATCCCAAAATACCAGCTATTTCCAAATCTTTGCTGTAGTCTAGAAGTGTAGAATGCTAACGCAGTAAGTTTCAGAGCAATACCAAGTGAAAAACATGTACAAAATGGACTTCTGGGCCATGATAAGTTTAATAAATATTGCATTATGATGCTTAGAAAATTATTTAAAATTTAATTTTAAAGAATGGAAGTAATATGCTACTTTATTGATCTGCCAGTCATTGGAATGTTTGACCTATATATCAAGTATCACACTGGCATTAAAACTCACTCACCTTATTTTTTAATTTGTGTGATAGGCCAAATGTCTTTTTGGGTTGATTATAATATCCTGTTAGTGGAAAACATGACTTCTATTGTTTACCAGAAATTGTTGGAACGTCAATGTGTTCATTGAACAGTGGGAGTAGGCTTGTGTTAAATAGTATATGTGTGCACCATTGACTGATTTCTCAACTAGGATATTCAGGAAAGGGAGATCTGTTAGCTATAGCATTTCAAATATGCGTTTAACTGTTGGAAAGAGCCCATTAAGATGTGGAAGGAAATTCTTAAATGTATTGATAGATTCAAACAAAGCAAATGTATCATCTTGTTATGAACCAGACCAAAACCCCTCAAAGTGTATCAAGAAGACAGTCTAGACCGTAACTTTTATTCTGTTTAAAGGCAAGTGTAAGGCACTGTGTTCCAGACGTGATTTGATTGGTCCACTGATAGGCTTTAAGCAAAACACATTTCATTCTTATAACAGTCAAAATACAGAAAAAAAGAAGCATTAGCATAACTTTGACTTTATCAAAACACTTAACAAAATAATATATTTTATTTAACTGCTAATCATCAACTGTTCCAAAATAGCAGCAACCCGTAAAGGCAAATTCAGCAAAACAGGTTTTCCTCACGTGCTATCTCCAGTCTGGGAGAAGGGAACACAGGAAGAAACAGTCCAGCAGCAGAGAGAGAACTGAAGGTGTTTGCTGCAGCAGAAAGAGAGAGCTGTATCTATCAGCTTCAACACCAAAACTCTAACTGAAAGTAAAATCTAAAACCCTGGGTCTATGCGAACCTGACTGCACCTACTCATGCTTCTTTTATTTAATTAAAAATAGAGAGCTCAAAGCTGTTTACCCACTGCTTCTGAAGCAAACGTGTCGTCGCCATGGCGTCACCACCCCTCTTGAAGAGAAACAGGACAGACCATCTCTTAAAAGGCATGGCATCATCACACCCCCTCACTTAGAAAGAAAGGCACCATCAATATACAAATATGGCTTCATTTTCAAAGAATTTAATTTTGCGCTGTTGTACAATATAACACTAAACCTATGTATGCAAACATTCAATACGACAGCCCACCTCAGCCTCTTTCTACTGCCACCGAATATTTCTGCCTTCCTTCATTAAAGTCATAAAAATATATTGGCAGTTATATTCCCTCATCCTGCTGCATTTATAATTTTCAAATTGAATGTTCATAACTCCATCTAAACAATTGGGTATTTTTATCCTTTAATTTTTCCAAAGTCATTAAGGACTTACGATCAGTATACACAGTTGCCTCAGATATGTTACTGGCAACATAAATGTTGAAATGTTGCAACACCAACACCAAACTTAAGGTTCCCTTCTCAATGTTGGAATATTTCTTTTGATGAATATTCAATTTTTTGGGAGAGATACTTAAATCTTTCTATCTTCTTGTCGTTTTGTAAGAGTACAGCACCGACACCCACATCAATCAGATCAATAGCCCCCTTGAATGGTTTTGCGTAATTAGGTGTTGCTAACACTGGAGTGGTAGCCAACATATCTTTCAGGCTGTTAAATGCCTTCTGACACACTTCTGTCCACTGACGTTTTCTGCCCTTCTTCAACAGTCCAGTTAGTAGTCCAACCACATTGCTAAAATTTAAAATTCTCAATAATAGCCACTCGGTTCCAAGAATTGTAGAACTTCTGTCTTCATCGATGGTATGGGAACTTCCCAGTAACCTTTGTTTTCACATCCTGTGGGACCATCTGTCCACGCCCAGTAGTATGGCCCAGGAGCGTGACTTGGGCTTTTGTGAACCCGCTCTTAGCCAAGTTTATCACCAAGCCTGTCTCCTGAAGTTGATTGAACAATTCTGCTAGATGCATCACATCTTCCTTCCATGTGTGACTAAAAATCACCACATTGTCTATGTTTTCCACACAATTGGGTAACCCCAAAATAACTTTATTGGTGAGTCTTTGAAAAGTGGCTAGTACATTCTTCATGCCAGATGGCATGACTTTAAACTGGTAATGTCCATTCGGTGTCACAAAAGCCGAAATTTCCTTCGCTCTTTCGAATAAAGGTACCTGCCAGTACCCTCTGAGTAAGTCTAGTTTAGAAATATAAGTTGCTTTTCCCACCTTCTCAATGCAGTCTTCCAGATGTGAAATAAGATAGAAATTGGATTTTCTAACTACGTTAACTTTGCGATAGTCCATTCCATCTGGTTTTGGAATCATCGCTTTAGGTGAACTCCATTTTCTGCGACTCTCTTCAATTAAGTTGTCTCTGAACATGCTTTCAATCTCTTTTTGAAACTGTACCGATTTTAGAAGGTTAAGCCTGTAAGGATGTTGCTTGCATGGAACAGCATTTCCCATACCTACATCATGCATAATCAGTTTCATACTTGCCAGCTTATTCCCACAAACATCTCCATGTGATTGTAATAATTCAGGTCATTTTGATTTTCCTCTGGAAGGTAACTCAATCATTTATCCCAATTTTTGAGTGCCTCCTCATTGTCCATCTTAATTTGAGGAATGTCACATTCAGAATCATCTGAACTTGGTTCTTCACTCTGTATTGTAACAAATAACACAACACATTGTCCTTTTGTTTTCCTTCCCTATCAAAATACCGTTTGGGTATGTTAACACTGAGTTTTCCTTCTATCTGGCATCCTTATCAAATAGTTCACCTCACTCAATTTCCTTTCGATTTGATAAGGCCCACTAAACCTTGCTTTTAAAGCTTTATCTACCACTGATACTAATGCTAACACTTTATCTCCACTAGCAAAACTACAAATGTTTGATCTCTTCTCAGCTTCCTGATGTACTACTTTTAATTGCTGCCTAACCAATTCACCTGCCCTAGTTAATCTCTCTCTAAAATGTGACACACAGTCCGAGTATGTAGTCTCTGAACTCTAACTCACCAATTTTTCCTTAATTAATTTCAGTGATCCTCTCATCACATGTCCAAACACTAATTCAAATGGACTAAATTTAGTTGATTCATTAGGTACATCCCTATTTGCAAAAAGTACAAATCGATTTCCTTTATTCCATTCTTCTGGGTACTCTTGGCTATAGGCCTTCAATATGGTCTTTAAAGTTTGCTGACATTGATCTAATGCTCCCTGCAATTTTGAATGATATGCAGTTTGATTTAAATTGTTGTACTTCTAAGTTATCCATAACTTCTTTGTATAATTTTAATGTAAAATCAAGAGGTTGCTGTTCAAATGTAATAAAACCAAGATATCATAGATAGAAATCTAAAACAAAAACACAAAGTGTTGAATAAACTCACTACATCTGGCAAAGAGAAATGGAATTAATGTTTCACTTCAAAATCACTTTTTCAGATCATACGTTGCTGTTTGAGTTGATCACCCATGACTACCAGAAGCTACACTATGCAAATATACTGTTGTTAAATATTTTCCATATTCACTCATGGGATGTGTGTGCTGCTGGCTGGTCAGCAATTAATATTTGTCCCTAGTTGCCCTTGAGAATGTGGTGGTGAGCTGCACTGTTGAACTGCTGCAGTCCATGTGTTGTGGGTAGACCCACAATGCTGTTAGGGAGGGAATTCCATGGTTTTGACCCAGAAACAATGAAGGAATGATGATGTACTTTGAAGTCAGATTGATGAGTGCCTTGGAGAGGAACTTGCATGTAATGGTGGTCTCATGTCTCTGCCGCCTTTGTCTTTCCAAATGGAAGTGTTCATGGGTTTGGAGGGTACTGCCTAAGGATATTTGTCATATTTGTACAATGCATTTTGTAGATGCTGCAAACTGCTGCTACTGAGCATGAGTAGGGGTGACTGGATGCATGTGAGTATGGTTCCAGTCAAGAGCACTAGTTTATCCTGGATTGTGTCAAGCTTCTTGAGTGTTGCTGGCGCTGCAGTCTTCCATGCAAGCATGGAGTATTCCATCACACTCCTGACTTGTGCATTGTGGATAATCAACCGGTTTTGGTGAGCCAGGAGGTTGGTTATTCATTGCAACGTTCCTAGCCTCTGAACTGCTCTTGTAGCCACTGTATTTTCTGGTCATTGATAATACCCAGGATGTTGATAGTGGGGATTCAATGATCATAACACCATTAAAACTGAAAGGGTGATTGTTAGATTATCTCTTATTGGAGAATGTCATTGCCACTTTTTCAGCCCAAGCCTGGATATTTTCCAGGGCTTGTTGCTTTTCAACATAGACAATATCTAAGGAGTTGTGAATGATGTCGAACATGGACAATTATCAATGAACATTCCCAATTCTGACCTTGAGATGGAAGGAAGGTCATTGATGAAGCAACTTAAGGTGGTTTGGGCCTAGGACACAACTCTGAGTGTCCTCAGAAATATCCTAGAACTGAGATGACTGACTTCCAACAACCACAACCATTTTCCTATGTACTAAGTACGACTCCAACTTGCAGAGAATTTATCCACTGATTCCCCTTGATTCCAGTTTTACTAGAGCTCCATGATCCACATTCATAAATGTGTCCTTGATGTCAAGGGCTGAACCTCTCACCTCACCTCTGGAATTCAGCTCTTCTGTAAATGTTTGGACCAATGCTGTAATGAGGGAAGGAACTGAGTGCTCAGGTTGATGTCAAAACTGGATATCAGTGAGTAGGTTGTTAGCAGATGAAGCTTGATAGCACTGCTGGTGACCCCTTATATCACTTTATTGATGATCGAAAGTAGGCTGATAGGGTGGCAATTGATAGGGCCAGATTGGCTTTGCCCTGTTTTTTGTGTACAGGACATGCCTGGGCAATTTTCCACAATGTCCAGTAGATGCCATTGTTGCAGATTTCTAGGGGTGCAACAAGGTCTAGAGCGCAAGTCTTCAGTGCTATTGCCAAAATATTGTCCAGTTCCTCCAACTGTTCCTTGATATCATCTGGGGTGAATCAAAGTGGCTGAAGACTGGCTTCTGTAATGCTTGAGCCAGTGGAGGAGGCCCTGATCTTTCATCCATTCATGTGTTCTGACAGTAGTTTCATAGTCATCGCCAGATTCTTAAATCCACATATTTTATCCCATGATGAACTTTGAATCTGGGTCCCCAGAACATTAGTGATATTTCTGGATTAATAATCTGGCCATAGTACCACTGGGTCACCACCTCCCTAGCATAAGTTAAAATCGGGTAGCAAATATGAGGTAGCAGTTAGTAAGTGACAGATACACACTAAGGTACCAGAAAATATTCAGGCTTGTGCACCCCAATAATTTGTTTGTAAAACCCTGATAACGCTTAATTACTATCACTTAACACTTTTGGCATTTAAAAATAATTTTTACAGCTGTGAAATCTGTTTCTTTAATGCTTTAGTACTTGTTGTGATTTTTTTTATTTGTTCATGTAAGATCGGCTGTAGTGATTATAAAGAAGTCAGCCAGGTGGACATCATAGAACATGAGTTGCCTGATTGGATCAGGTTACCAGCCAAAATCAGAAACCCATGGCTGACAGATATAAACAAGAGTGTCAGGGCTTCTGGCACTTTGAGAGCTGGCCATGAGGGAGTTGAACCAGTTTCAAGTACTGTGTCCATGTACATATATGGTGACTAGGTGACAGGCTAACGACCTCTGTGGTATTATTTTAGTGGTAACAAGAGAGAAAAAGCTACAGTTGTAAAGAAATTCTCTCACAACAGTTGTCTTTGAGTTGGGGTAAGCATTTCTGGCATCATGCCGTTATGTGAGAAGATTGACTGGGTTCGATCTTGTCATTGAAGACTAGGCCCAGTATATGGAAAGAATGCGTTACTTTTTCCGGGCTAATGACATTGGGGCAGACGGAAAAGAACCAGTAATTCTCCTGACAGCTTGTGGACCCACATCTTTTTTGGTTATTAGGACCCTAACTTTCCCTAAAGCAGCAGATAATAAAACCTTTGAAGAGTTAAATATTATGACTCTAAGCCTCCTGTAATTCTGAAACACTATTGGTTTTACTTGGCAGTTCGAGAATCAGGGGAATCCGTGTCAGGATTTTTGATGAGGTTAAGATAATTGGCAGAGGCATGTGACTTTGATTTAACCTTTAGTGAGATGCTGAGACACCGTTTGGTACATAGGATTAATAATGTAATCATGCAAAAACGCCTAATAGCTTGAGACCAACTGGACTTCAAACATGCATTATAACTGGCTTTGGCATTAGAAAATGTGACAAGTGAGGATATGAGTTGCAGGGTATTCTGATGGAAGTGGACACCCTCACCAAGCTGACTGAGCTTGGGGGACACCACTTGAGTGAAAGCAACTGCATAGCCTCACTCAGGACTTACATTGAAGAGAGGGTTTCTGCATCAGCCCTCAGCAAAACAAAGCCAAGCCTCGGCTAAACGGCTAATATTTTCTTCAGCATCCAGGCTGGCAAACTGTTGTAGTTGCTCCTTGTATGTGGACTGGAGACAGAAAAGAGTCCCACTAGGCCTGAATTGAGTAAGAGAACTCACAGGCTAGTATCCACAAGAGTGCATACTCTGGAAAGTCCACCAACATGTGGCTAGGAACAGTTAAATTGTTTAGCAACATCTAGATCAGAACCAGTCAAAATAAACCTCAGGCTAAATGGTCACCCGGTTCTAATGGAGGTTGATACTGGCACGGCTGAATCAGTGATTACAGAATCAGTCTTTAATAAAATTCGTTCTGGACTCCAACCCTTAAGTTTGTGTAGGACATCAGCTACTCTGAGAACCTATCCCAGTGAATCTTTACAGATTAAGGGTATAACTTTGGTTCCGGTCTCCTATAAGAAGCAGCTGGTTCAGTTACCGATGATTATAGTAAAAAGCTCGGGCCCAAGCCTGATGCAGAGATATTGGTTTATAAGGATTCACTTTGGCTCAGCATTTTTGATGAGAAATTTTTTGCCCGAGTGAAGTCGTAATTAAATACCTGGATGTCTTTCAGTAAAATCTAGGGACTAACAGAGCCAAAGCCACCTTGCATGTTGACCAGATAGCAATTCCGTGATTCTGCAAGACCCGCCCAGTACCTTTTCCCTTACGTGCAGAAGTAGAGGCAGAAATCAGGATGCTGGAAGGTGAAGGAATAATCAAACCAGTCCAGTTTGTGGAATGGGCAGCACTTGTTGTACCGATTGTGAAGTCTGATAGGTTGGCTTGCCTTTATGGGGATTTTTAACAAACAGTAAACCGCTTCTCACAGCTGGACAAATACCCAGTCCCTTGCATGGAGGACTTGTACGCAAAGCCAGTGTATGAAGCTGGACACGAACCATGCATACCTTCAATTGTGGTTGGATGAAGATTCCCAGAAGTATTCTACAATTGATACCCATAGGGCTTTGTACCAATATATGAGACTGCCATTTGGGGTAACATCAGCCTGTGCCATTTATCATAGGACGATGGAGAACATTGTACAAGGTCTACCCCAGGTAGCTATTTATCTGGATGACATGCTAATAACAGGGAAAACTAATAAAGGGCACTTAGAAAAATGTGAATTCCAGGCACCCCAAGTGACCTAGTTGGGCTACAGAGTGGACAAGACCGTGTTACACTCAGAAGATAAAGTGAGTGTGATTAAGATGCCCCAACTCCCATGTCAGTACTGGAGCTTAGGTCTTTTCTTGGATTGCCAATAAAGAAAAGAATTGCAGCCAGCAGCTCCCTCACATTCATGGGAATAGCCATGTAAACTCTCGATTTGGTTGCACTTTGACTGTGCTGGCCCTTTCCTGTGCTGAATGGGTGTCCACAATGACTAAGAACATTCAAAATTGTTGGACGTGCATAAATAGTCATGCATAGTCAAACATGGGGGCCTCTTGCAATACACAGGCTCCTGGATGTGTTGGTCACAGACAACAGGCCATTATTTACCAGCAGGGACTTCGAATATGCTGAATGCCATTCGACTTTCGGAAATATAAGGTCAGCTTCATACCATCCATCAACCAAAGGTCTGGGAGAAAGAGCAGTCCAAACTTTGAAAGCAGGCTTAAAGAAACAGCCTACAGCTTCATTCGATACCAACTGACTTGGTTCCTGTTTGATTATCATACCATTCCTCATGCAACTACAGGCATAGTTCCAGCAGAGTTGCTAAAGGAAGAAAGACTCTGCACCAAGTTAAACCTGATGCTCCTGGACTCTCTTATTTGAGAGGGAGAAGTTGGGAGGTAGTGGTGTGGTGAAATGGCATCAGGAATGACAATGCCAGAGAGAACACTCCTCTAAGCGAGCGAGATGGATTACTTCAGGAGATGAAGTTTGATGCAGAAACCACAGAAATGGCCCTGCCTGAGTTAAGCAGCATGGTCAATGTGAGGTCAAGTCCCATGAAATACAAAGTTTGGGTTGATGAGGCAGTCAAGTACTATGCACGTGTAAATAACCGGTGACTTGTGATGGGATACCAGCCTTCATGGAGGTATCTCGTGGGCCTTGCTGGCTAGGCCAGTATTCAATACTTATTCATACTTGTCCTTGAGAAGGTAGTGATGAGTTAACTTCTTGATTTGCTGCGGTTGTTGAAGTGTTGCTGCACTTATAGTACTGTTAGGAAAGGAGTTCCAGAATTTTGACTCAGCTTAGTGTATGACTTGGACGAAACTTGCGGGTAGTGGTGCTGCAATGAAACTGCTGCCATTGTCCTTCTTGCTGATAGAGGCTGTAGGCTTGGAAAGTATTGTCAAAGGAGTCTGTATGAGATGGTGTCAGAGATAAAAGGTACTGCAGATGCTGGAGAATCCGAGATAACAAGCATGGGGCTGGATGAACACAGCAGGTCAAGCAGCATCATAGGAGCAGGAAAACCTGACGTTTCGGGCCTAAACCCTTCATCA
>JAHRHZ010000029.1:5983731-6064270 GCA_024137785.1 Ginglymostoma cirratum
GTTTTCCTGCTCCTATGATGCTGCTTGACCTGCTGTGTTCATCCAGCCCCATGCTTGTATGAGATGGTGCAGTGCATCATGTATATGGTACGCATAAGGCCTCTATGTGACAGTGATTTATAGTGTGAATGTTGAAAATGGATGGAGTGTTGAGATATAAATAAAGAAACATACTTATCCTTTTTATTTCTGTCTCTTTTATCTTTCCTAAATTCAACTTTTCTCCTTTATATGTTAGGTGTATGATTTTACATTTGCATTAATGATTCTAACTTATTCTCTCAGGTTCAATTCTGTATCAACAGCAAAATCATAAATTGCTGAAAACACTCAGCAGGTAAGGCAGCACCTGTAGAGAGAAAACAGAGTTAACGTTTCAGGTCCAATGACCCTTAAATTCTGCATACCTAAATGAGGATTCTGTGTTCTGATTGTTCAAAGATGCATAGTTTTTTTTTGTACTGGTGACACAATTGTCATGATAATGACAATGTATGGATTATCAACATTCATGATCTGATTTTATCACTTAGACATTCAAGGACTAAAATGATATTAAAAAATGATAAAACATGGACTTAAAACAGTTGCAGTGAATCACTTGACCACAGATTGAGGCAGATGATAAGAACCCCCCATCTTCTGTTTTGATTTACTTTTAGGAGAAAATACATACAATGGACATGTAATGTTGCCTGCAATGATTCAACTTGCAAAAACAATGGAGTCAGATTCAGGAATACAGAAGTGGACTATATTTCAATCACTACTTGGCAGAGCAGCAGACAAAGGGAAAGAAAAGGAATCATGAATATTGAAAGGCTTGCTCTCTCTCTTCCCTTGCTTACAGCTCAACCTCATGGAAGCCAACTCGAGTATTAAAGCAAATTGGAGAAACAACCTTTCACCAAAAATTCAAGGAATCTATAAATTTCACTACCGCTGAGGATGCGAAATGTCAGTTATACAGACGTAGCCTCAGGTTCAAGTCTTGCAACTGAAGGCCTCTCTTAGAAAATAAAAGTTAAAAAATTGGATGCTGATGATCTGAAACAAAAAGAAATGGTTGGAAAAGCCAGCAGACCTGGCAGCATCTGTGGAGAGAAAGTTAACATGATTCTTCTTCAGAACTAAAGCATGTTCTGAAGAAGCATCATTGGACTCGAAGCATTGGCTCTGTTTCTCTCTTCATAGATGCTGCCAGACTTTGAGTTTTTCCAGCACTTTGAATTTATTTTGGCGTCTAAGAACTTTTAAACCACATTCTTTCTTTGTATTGGACACACCCATTTTAAACTTTATACGTGTGTTTTGCTCTTGTCTGATGTTATGTTTGATTATTTTTCTTAGAGAATAATAAAATTTTGCTTTCTTTCACTCAAGAATACAGAGTAATTGCCTCCTTAATCATGATTAGTATTGCATTTTAATTGAAATGTGATCTAGCTGCATGCTGAAAAATAAAGTATTTGTTGCAACTGACTGAGCAACTTAAGTAGACGAGCTGATTCATGTTGCTTACCTGATCATAACATAGGACCCAAATCCACAGCACCAGGTGTTTTTTTAGCTAATCATTTGAATATAAATTAAGTGTTTAAGTTCTTGTGTAGTACTGCACAGGAAGTCTGACAGCAAACGTAGGTGTAATAAAGGCAGGAGTTATTTGTTTCCTGCTGACTATAAAGTACATGCCACTATGCTTTTGCTAAGTGTTATTCTTCCTGTATCTCTATGGGACTCTTCTAGGTTTTAATTGCTGAGCTTTTTAGTAAGTTTATTTTTTTGCAAGCCCCATTGCTATTTAAGTTACAGGTCTTCTCCCTGTTTTATTTTTGAACTCTTGACACGTCAGAATGCTTTGGCAGTGAATTAGCTCAGAGAATAGTTGAATTGAATGGTGTGAGTCAGCTATACTAACTGACAGATTGCTGAAGTACCTTGGATGAATGTGTTACTTCTTGGTGTTCAGTTTCTTCACACTGTTGGGGTCTGCCTCCAATCATCTGCGATCATTATTTAAACACAGATACATTGTTATAAATTGTAGAAACAGGAAAGAAATTGAGTAAAGTCAGTGATTATTTTCAAATGCGAAGACACTATTCCTTTTTATGTATAATCCATATTTGTTGTTTGGGGCTCCTTCCCTTTATCTGACTTTCCCAATTACAATATCCACACGCAGTATTTTGTAGGAAACAAGAAGTTTGTTCTGAACACATTCTTATGATGGCCAATTTCAGTCCCAGTCATTTATTAGGTTGAGTGGGGAGTGGGATTGTTTAATGTATGAAGATGATATCCTACTTTTTTACTTCGGGTAAAGAAGTTTGTTAATTGTTCTGTCCTATTTAATAAATCTTCATGCATTTTTTGAACACCATATTAGACTGCTAATTCTTTTGATATTCTCATGGAAGTTGAGGAGCTCTTGCCTGTTGATGTTTTACTGCTACAGCTGTTTCCTCTTCATTTGATTTAATTTAATGCCTCAGCTCAACAGGGGGCTTCCAGTCTCCACCTAGTTCACAGTTAGAATTCAGTGTTGTTTTGCACAGGAGTGGAGTTTCCATAAAATTCTCTTGCTTCCCTTACTGAACACCTAATAATGTAAGGGTAATTTTCCATCATGATCTCCATCCAAATAAAGGTGAAAATAGTTCACTATTCAGATGGAAATATAATGATGTTTGTTAAGGAAGATATTGTTGGGTGTTTGCACTAGTTGTGGAACTAATGAATAATAATTGTAGTTGAAGCTTGCACTAAAATTAGAATTTGTTGGATAATGCTTGCAGAAAGACAACATTTTAAAAACCTGTTGGGAGGTCAATTTCAACAAGTGCCAATAACCAGACCTTAGATTCCGTTGCAAGATGGTGTGAGAGAAAAGATTCTTTTTATTGTTTATTTTTGTGTGTTTTGTTGCAATTACATTTATGTTCAGACTTTAAACTCCGTCCTTAAAAAAAAGTAATGTTTATATAAGTTTTTTTTAAAAGCCTATAAAGTTGGCATTTTGAAAACTGATATAATAATTAATTTTTAGTCATTCCAGTGCTTTGTGTTGTTTAGAACTTGATGTATGTCACCTCGTGTACCCAGGTAATAGATATCAGTAAACACTAAAATGATACACTTTAGAAGCTAAAGCTATATGCCAATCAGAACTAATTGTCCACATTGTTGATGAATACAGAAAGCAAAATGTGAAAGAGCTTACATTTTTTCCTCTTTTTTTCTTTCCCTCTCAAACAGAAGGTGTCTGTGAAATATGGCTGACTAGTGAAGACACAGGGGCTTATGGAAGAGACATAGGGACAGACCTTCCAACACTGCTTTGGAAACTGGTGGAAGTTATTCCTGAGGGAGCAATGCTGAGGCTTGGTATGACCAATCCTCCATATATTTTAGAACATCTGGAGGTAAGAAAAGATGTTGCTAATAGCCTCAGAATACCCTTTATCTTGATATGCAACAAATTTAAATCTTTGGTTTCTTCTGATGATGCAGTACACTCACCTTTGTAGAGTCTGAAGTTGAAGTTGAGTGATGTAGTTTTCCCATGATGGTGAATATTGTTATATACAGCATTAGTGCAGAATGCATCCACAAGCTATAAAAAAGTGCAGCAGGCTGATAAATGCATAGTCTGGAGCCGGTAGCCTGGTAGACTAAATTGTTCTAATTTTTAATGAAAACAACCTCCACTGTTTTTTTTTGTGGTAAGTGTCTAGCAGAAAGTTTCTTGATTACTTCTTGTAGCCTTTATTACCATTGCCTCCTCCAGAGGCTGCACCCAATTCCTAGCTGAATTTCTTTCTGATGGTCTATTCTAGTGTGTCCTCTGTATAAATGAGCCATTTCAGGGTTGGCCTTTCCTGAGTCTAGTAACTAAGCCCTTTTGTTTTCACAGACTTGTCATCTTTCTTTCATGCTGCTGATGTGCAGGAAGCAGATTTTGAACCTGTGCTAACACTCCTATTAACAGAGGCCATGAACTCTTGTTTTCAGTTTGATAAAATTGAGCCCATCCCAACTATGGTTACAACTTTTCTTTAAAGGACCATTTAAGAATAAAAATGCAGCTGAATGTTTTCTATTATTACATGTAATGTTCAGTACTGTTGTTTGTGCATTTTTTTTCTACTCGTCGAAGGCAAATATGCCACCGTATTCTCTTTCAATTGCTATTGTAGGAAATGATTTATGTTTATGTAACAGTTTTTAAAACAAAATCTAGTGTGAGCTTAAATCACTATACTCTTTTTCGATTCACATTAGAAACCAGAGGAAAATAAACATGATAATCTGATTTTCATGTTGACATTTTGGAAATATCTCAAAATGCCTTTCATTTTTAACATTATAAAATATTCCAACATGGAATTGGATCTGGCCTTTTATGTACGTACAGTGGTTTGCTACATAAAACTGTCTCATCTAATCTCATTCCCCTGCCAATTCCCAAACCATTTGTTGCACTTTTCAAAGCATTTTATTTTATTAATAATATAAAAAATTTTATTTTTGAACTAATTCTTAGACTCTGTAAACAATGATTTTAGATAAATTTCTTCATATTCTATCTGTCTACTCTGTAAGGAAATGTTTTCTATAAATTTCAGCTTAATTTGATAATTGTTCAAGGGACAATGATAGAAGTACCTACGTTAGATTCTCCCATAATAGATAAAGTCAGCAATGGTGCTCATTTGAAAAATGTGGCATTCTATCTGAGAGCTTTGTCAGTAAGTCCAGTCATGAGTCAGTTGCTATAGCTTGCATCTCTTAAATGTATACTTGCCAATTTATGTTGACAAAATAACACTTTCAAGATCTAATTTGAGATTCTTTACTCTGAAGTGAAATTTTTACGAAAGATGTTCTGTTTCCATCATTCTATGGAAGCTTGCTTTGTCATATTAATGATACACACCATTTTCTAATAAAAATGGTTACACTTAAGAGCTCAGAATTTCTGCTCGATGATTCCTTTATGTTTTGGTTTGGTTGGACAAAACAACACAGTTTACTGAATAATATATTCCAGGAGTGGATGTGGGAACCAAAGGATTCCTTAATCAGTGGGATGCCACCTGTGATTCCCACATGGAAGTATTGCTTCCTTGAATTTTGTTAAGTTAGAGGTTCAGAAATGACTGCTGCTGGCACTGTTACCTATCAATAGATTACCCTAAGTCAGATCATTAAGATCTATTAGGAAAGTGAGTGGAGATATGAAAAAAATAATGAAAATACAAATTTAAGCTTTATATGTGGCTCTCACAAAAGCTTAGGCATATTTATTCTGAATGTACCACTGAAATACACTGTTCACTTGATACTTTACAACTGTCCACGCAGGATATTTCCTAAAATGCAAAGAATGATTGACACAGACAACCAAAAAAAGTTATCAGTGTATGTAACTCTAGCTTCCATAAGCCATCAACTTAGTCGACTAATACTTTGTTAAAATAACTCTTTTCACCATCACCTTACCCTTCCAAAGAAATCACCATTAATACAGTGAAAATTGTAAACAATAAATGTTAATGGGTTTCAGTCACAAATATCTGACTCTTGAAAACAGAAATTTCAAGATTTGAGTTCGACTAATACTTGGCAGGAACACCAAAACACTGTGCATTTTGCCATCTTTTACTCTGGTATAAAGTTGGCACTGTAGTCATAATAAAAGTGAAACAGTGATATTGATCACAGGGTATCCCATTGCTGCTGGGCAGTGGTGTTTCATTATTGACCTACAGAACAGCCCTTGATAAAATTAATGTACGAGGTTTAGTGTGGAACTTTGCTGTTGTGCCTTTATCATGACACTCATTCTGCTTCTGAGATGGTGATATTTATTTACACAAAGTATCTTCACAGCAGAATCATGACGAGTTTACAACTGTGTGTGAGCAACTTCTGTCAATGCTGCACCAGGATATGTTCAGAGCAACTTAGCAGGTGCAGAAGATCATCAGTCGGATTGTAATTTATGCTTCCAGCAGAACTGAAACCTGGAACCTTTTACAGTTTGTAGACTTGAGAAAATTAGAAGTTTCAATTACACTGAACTGCCTCTTTCAAAAAGGTCATCAAATATATCTCTGCTACTGCTTGAGAGTGTACTGTAATGCATCTTTGTGCCTATCGCTGAAGTTGATGCTATCATTGGTGGAATAGAAGGAAATCAGTTGGGCTTCTGGGCCATATCTATGTATCACGGTTTGCATGTGATGAAGCAGGAAAGGAGCCAATTATCTCATTCCTAGTTGATTTTGGGCCTATAAAATCCAGGAGACTGTGTTAAAGCTCCCTGCTCAAGTTTTTTTTCTTGCTTAGGGGTGATAGATCAGATGTACATGCAGCCTGAGACAATATAGTGAGGAACTGGAGGAACACAGTGGGCCAGGCAACATCAGAGGAGTAGGAAAGTTGACATTTCCCTTCATAAAAGGGGAGGGAGAAGGGAGCTGGAAAATAAATAGAGAAAGGAGGGGTGGGGCTGGGGAAAATAGGTGAGATGGCGATAGGTGAGTGCAAGTAGGGTGTGGTGGGGATTGGTCAGTGGAATAGGAGGGGTGGATAGGTGGGAGAGAAAATGGACAGGTTGTGTCAGGTGAAGGAGGAAGGGTTGGACATGGGATGAATTGCGGGGGTTGGGTGGGGAAATTTTAAAACTGGTGAATTCCATGTTTAGGCCATTGTACTGTAGGCTCCCAAGGTGGAGTACGAGGTGTTGCTCCTCCAGTTTGGGGGTTGTGTCATTGTGACAGTGGAGGTGGCCCAGGGTGGACATGTCACCCAGGGAGTGGGAGGAGGCGTTAAAATGGTTGGCGACCAGAAGGTATTGTCGTTTGTTGCGTACAGAGCACAGATGCTCTACAAAACCATCTCCATGTCTACGCTTGGTCTCACCAACGTAGAGGAGGCCACATCAGGAGCAGCAGATACAGTAGACCAAGTTGACGGATGTGCAGGTGAACCCCTGTCTGATATGGAAGGTTTGTTTTGCGCCTTGAATGGAGGTGAAGGGGGAGGTGTAGGGGCATGTGCAGCACTTCCTGCCGTTGCAGGGAAAAGTGCCAGGGGTGGTGGGGTTAGAGGGGATTGTGGAGTGGATGAGGGAGTTGTGGACAGAACGGTCCCTACAAAAGGCAGATGGGGTGGGGAGGAAAACATCTGTTTGGTTGTGACATCAGATCGTAGGTGGTGGAAGTGGCGCAGAATGATGTGGAGGTTGGTGGGGTGATATGTGAGAACAAGGGGGATTCTGTCTTTATTTTTGTTGGGGAGAAGAGTTGTGAGGCCAGAAGTGTGGGAAATGCAAGAGATGAAGTTGAGGGCATTTTTGATCACCGGAGGGGGCAGGTTACGGTCCTTGAAGTAGGAGGACTTCTAGGATGTGTGGGAGTGGAACGCCTGAGTTGTCTTGTGATAACATTGATTTCCTTTTAAGATGTAGAAGGGGGGTTCATTCAAATGTAAGTTTATAACAAAGAGAACTCTGTCATTAAATCATTAGCCTTGTACACTCTACCCTGTAATCTGAAAAGAATACGGGGGCATGTCTTATCAACTTGATTAACTCTTTGAAAAATTCAGTCAGATGTGTACTGAGGGCAATGTATTTGACGCGGTCTACTCGGAAAGCTTTTGATAAGGTCTTGCTTGGGACGCTGATAGTGAAGGTAAGCGCACATGGGATCCAAGGAAATTTGGCAAATTGGATACTGAATTGGCTGAGTGACAAAAAGCAGAGGGTGATGGGTGGGTGTTTTATGCCACAAAGCCTGTGTCCAGTGGGGTTCTGCAGGAATCCATGTTTGGGCCCTGCAGTTTGTGTTATGTATAAATAATTTACACTTGACAGAGGCGGGTTGATCAGTAAGTTTGCAGATTATGTGAAAACTGGTAGCATGGTAAATAGTGAGAAGGGTAGCTTTAGATTACAAGAGGATGTAGATGGGATAATCGATGACAAATGGAATGCAGTTCAGATATGTGTGAGCTGATGCACTTGTGCAGGACAGATAAGGCAATGGAATACACGATGAACAGTTGGATCCTGAGAAGCATGAGGATCAGAGAGACCTTGATGTGCATGTCCACCAGTCCCTTAAGGTAATAGGACAGGTAGGTAAAGTGGTTAAGAAGGCAAAAAAAAAAAGACCTGCAGATGCTGGAAATCAGAAAAAAACTCAGAAATTACTGAAAAAACTCAGCATGCTTGGCAGCATCTGTGGAGAGAAAACAGAGTTCGTGTTTTGGGTCCAGTGACTGTTCTTCACAACGGCTCTAAAGGCGTACGGGATACTTTCCTTCATTATCCCAGGCGTAGAGTTTAAGAGCAGGGAGATTATGCTGGCACTGTATAAAAAATTGGTTCAACCACAACTAGAGCATTGTGTGTTGTTTTGGAATTGACATTAGAGGAAACGTGATTGCATTGGAGAGGATGTGGAGGAGATCTAGCAGGATGTTGCCTGAGCTGGAGAGATATTGGATTGACTGGGGTTATTTTCCTTGGAGCAGAGGTGAATGAGGAGGGGCATTATGGAAATGCATAAAATTATGAGAATAAACAGGGTAGATAGTAAGAAACTTTTTCCCTTAGTGGAGGAGTCAATACCAGGGGGCATAGATTTAAAATAAGGGTCAGGAGATTTAGAGGGGAAGTGAGGATGGTGTGAATCTGGAACTTGCTGCGTGTAAGGATAGTAGAGCAGAAACACCATTACATCTAAATACTACTTAAATGTATACTTCCATTGCCGCGGTATACAAGGCCATAGGCCAAGTGATAGAAAAAGTGATTAGAATAGTTAGGTGAGGTTAAAATTGTTACAGAGATAGTAGGAACTGCCAATGCTGGAGAATCTGAGATAACAAGGTGTACAGCTGGATGAACACAGCAGGCCAAGCAGCATCAGAGGAGCAGGAAGGCTGACGTTTCGGGCCTAGACCCTTTTTCAGAGGGTCTAGGCCCGAAACATGAGCTTCCCTGCTCCTCTGATGGTGCCTGGCCTGCTGTGTTCATCCAGCTCTACACCTTGTTATCTCAGAATAGATGGTTGTTTTTGACTGGTGCAGATTCGTTGGACTGAAGGGCCTTTATCTGTGCTGTAGACAATTTTGACTGTAACAGTGGTTGGCTGGATCGGGTTCTGTTGTCATGACTGAAGTTCTCCATCTGCCTTCAGTCTTCCTTTCTTATGCACCAATCCAACAGGACTACTGACTTATTAACTCTTGTTGAATAACCCTGTGCATGATCAGAGACATACTGAACTCTGTTTAGCTTATGAACGTTTCAAAGTCAATCTTGTCAAATTCCTGATTTGTTTTCTTTGACTGTCGTGATCATGTTAGCAACATCACTTTCTACTCACTCCTGATTCATTCTTTGACATGCCAATCACTTTGTTAGGTCAAAATAAAACAAAGAATGCAGATGCTGGATATCAGAAACAAAATCAGAAATTGCTGGAAAATCTCAGCAGTTCTGGTAGAATCTGTTCTGAAGAAGGGTCAATGGACCCAAAACGTTGACTCTGCTTTCACTGCACAGGTGCTGGCAGACCTGCTGAATTTCATTGTTTTTGTAACAGTTTGTGCCTCACCAACTCCTTAGATCTTTACTAGGATAATGTGGCACCAATGAATAATGCATGTATCTGTTTAAATCACTCTCTAGTGATTTGATATCTTTCCAAAAGCCCCAATCAATACATCTAAGTATTCTCCAAAATCCTTTAAGAAAGAATCATATGCAACTCCTCAAATATTGTTGTTACCTAAAGCAAATTAAAGCTCAAAATAATTATACAAAACTCGTGAGTAAACCTGTTACATGCTTTAAGTTTCAATGCTAAATCATTTATACACAGCTGTACAATCTTTGAATATTTTTAAGGCAGAAGTGTGTAAATTCTTGCCAAACAAGGAGATGAAAAGTCATCAGCAGTAGGATTAGTAGGTTAGCCATGATTTTAGTAAATGGTAGACCAGGCTTAAGGGGCTGAATGGCCTAATCCTGCTCCTTGTGTTAGATCCCTCATTGGTGAAAAATCAATGTTATTATTTTATCAATTTTGGTTTGGAACTGTGAACTGAGAGCTGTGAGCTAAAGATGACTACAAATCTGTGGATAATAGAATGTGTTTAAAAAGAAAACAGGCCAAACAAGCTTTTGTTTATTTGTGAGGCCAGGCCTGGAAGTTAATTGCAGGTTGGCTTCTGATCAAAGGTTTCATAGATGCTTCGTCACTGGGGGAGAACATTATGTTTAAGCAGGTGGTAAAAGCTGTTAACAATGTCAGTTCATGGGAAGTGATTCCAGCAAGTCTGGAAAATACCTAATGCTCAAGTCGATGGCAGATGTTGAGTAGTGATGGGGACCTCATTGGAGGAGACAATCAGCCTATCAAGGAGGATTTAAAGTTTGAACTGGGTTTCAGACTGTGTTTTCTGTGGGGAAAAAAAGAGTCTGGTTGTTGAGGTTATAGTCTGATGATTTGAAAGCTCCCTGCCTAACCTCCCAAGAGCAGCTCCTGGAAGCTCAAAGAGTTGAAAACTATATAGGTATTACTGTTTTTATATGGATGAACTGTAAAAATTATTCTGATTGAGTTTTTCAGAATATCAACTAAGAAACCATCATCAATACTATGAATGACATATTGTGTAAACTAATTAAGTAATTAGCGAGGTTTGTTATTTTCTTTTATTTCTTATCTTTGTTTGTTTGTCTGTCTTTTATGTGAATGGGGCTGAAAACCAAAATTTTTGGGTTTAAAACATTGATCAATTAGATTATTTTGTTTAGTTCTTACGCTGCTAAAATTACTATATTGCTAATAAATTGCTGAGTCTTTTGTTTAAGATACAAACTGGTGCCTGCAATTGACTATTTATATGGTCTGCGATTGGCTATTCAAAAGTCTGGTTAGGAACCACTGGCGTCAATGTTAAGGATCTTTGAGGGTTTTAATTTTACTGTGTTGTGAATGGAGAGGTAAAGAGGCCTTTTGGTTCAACTGTCTGTCTCAGTGAAAACACTTGTTTGTATGTAAAAGTCTGTTTACTTCGAATAGTGATGCTCACATGTTGTAGGAACAAATATGTTTTGAAAGTTGTGATGTGTCTTGTATTCTGACTGAAAGATTAAGACGTAGTCAGAGTGTGAAAATGTTTTTGAAGCTCAGAAAGAGGCCATTGGGCCTATTGTGTCTGTACCAGTCATCAAACATCCATGTATTCCAATCCCATTTTCTATTCTTGGCCCATACCCTTTTACGCTATGGCATTTCAAATGTTCATTGAAATAGTTCTTAAATGTCTTCAGGCAGTGAGTTCTATATACCTTTTATGGGTAAAAATTTGTCCTCAAATCCCCTCTAAACATTATTTAGCGTATAACTGTACCCCTTGTTACTGACCACTGTTTTAAGAGGAAAGGTTTCTCTCTATCTAGCCTAATCAGATTTGCCCTAGGTCTTTACTGCTCTAAGAAAAACAGCCCCAGCCTCTCTGGTCTGTTTTCATACCTCAATTGCTCCAGCTCAGGCAACATCCTAGTGAATCTCTTCTGCAACCTTTCTAGTTCAGTCACATCCCTCCTATAATGTGGTGACCAGAACTGCACACAATACTCCAGGTGTGTCCTAACTAATATAGTGTACAGCCTCATCATAACCGCCTTGCTCTTGAATTAAATATCTTGATAAAGGCAAATGTCCCAAATGCCTACTTATCCATTTATTGACCTCTGAGGTTTTGGAGTAGATTTGTAGCTCGGGTTGTGGGTGTTGAGGTTGGTTGGCTCGCCGAGCTGGTTTGTTGTTCCGCAGACGTTTCGTTACTGTGCCGGGTAACATCATTAATGCAGCCTCCGATGAAGCGTTGGTGTGTTTTCCCGCCTGGTTTTAAACTCTGGAGTCCATTGAGCTGGATTGCCTCACTTCCGGTTTTCCTTCGTAGTGAAGTGTATATGGGGTCGAGTTCTATGTGTTTATTAATGGATTTCTTCATGGAGTGCCAGGCTTCTAGGAATTCCTGTGCCTGTCTCTGCTTAGCTTGTCCCAGGATTTTGGTGTTGTCCCAGTCGAATTGGTGGTTTTCCTTATCTATTTATCGACCTGTCCTGCTGCCTTTAAGAATCTTTGAACATACACGGAGACAGATTTAACCAAGTAAATTAATTATGTTGTCCCTGTCTTAGCCAAAAAAAAAAGAATGCTAGAATAGTATTATCCCATCCTTCAACGTTCATAAGGCTAAAATGTGAAAACTGCATTTCTTTGAAGCTTGTCCATTGTAGAGGACAATCACACTATTTCTTGCTCTCACCATTTCTTTACATTCCTTGTAAAAGCTGTATCATTAAAGGATGATCGGAGCACTTGTAGGTTAGTCGATTACAGTCATATCCTGAAGAAGATAAATGTTGTTTATATTTTGTATGCTGACTAATTGTTCATAAAGTGCAAGCAATTTTCTTTGCAATGGATTTGCTGGGACCATGGGTACATTATTAGTTAAATGGACCATCTTAAAAAAAAACTAGCAAAATAATTTTACTGAGAAATTGCGCAGTGGACTACATCTAACACATTTTCCTTGCAAGCAGAGAGCTGCTTTAAAGCCCTAGTGTGATATATCACATCTGCAGTAGTTTTGCAAGGTTTAACCTTCACTGGAGAAATTGCAAAAAAAGATTTTCAAAAAAATGCCAAATCTTAGCAATTATCAGGCAACATTGAGCTGGTTGGAGGTCTTTCCCTTAGATGAAAGAAGATTTGACAGAGGCCTTTAAAATTAGAAAGGATTTGTAAGGGAAAAGCCAGAACCATGGGCCATAATTACAAAATTATCTAATACATCTAATGAAAATTTCTGGGGCAGCTGCTTTGTTCAAGAAATGGTGAGAAATTGAAACACTCTGATTTTAAAACACTTTCAAGAGAGGCGATGGTCTAGTGGTATTTATTGCCAGACTCTTAATCCACAGACTCAGCTAATGTTCTGGGGACTTGGGTTAGAACCCCGCCAGAGTAGATGATGATGGAATTTAAACTAAATTTAAAAAATCTAGAATTAAGAATTTACTGATGATCATGAAACCATCATCGATTGTTGGGGGAAAAGACCCATCTGGTTTGCTAATGTCCTCACCTGGTTTGGCCTACATGTGACTCCAGACCCATAGCAATATGGTTGACTCCCAATTGCCCTCTGAAATGCAAGCCATTCAGTTGTATCAATCACTACACAGTCTCAAAGAAATGAAACTGGACAGATCACCTTGCATCGACCTAGGCATCGGAAAAGACAACAGTAGTAACAGCCTTCTTGACCCTGCAAAATCCTCCTTACTAACATCTGGGAGCTAGTACCAAAATTGGGAGATCTGTCTCACAGATCAGTCAAGCAAAACCTGACATAGTCATACACACGGAATCCTATCTTACATTGCCCCAGACACCACTATCACCATCCCTGGATATGTCCTGTTCCTCCGACAGGACATATCCAGCAGAGGTAGTGGCACAGTGATATGCAGTCAGAAAGAGTTGCCCTGGGAGTCCTCAACATTGACTCTGAACCCCATGAAGTCTCATGGGCAAGGCAACCTCCTGATTACTATGTTTTGCCCTGTGTCAGCTAATGAATCGGTATTCCTCCAAGTTGAACAGCACTTGGAGGAAGCACTGAAGATGGCAAGGGCATAAAATGTACACTGGATGGGGGATTTCATTGTTCAGCACCAACCAATAGTTACTCAGCAGCAACACTACTGATCGAGCTGGTCAGATCCTAAAGGATGTAGCTGTGAGACTGAGTCTGCAAAAGGTGGTGAGGGAACCAAAAAGAGAAAAACTTACTTGACCTCATCCTTACCAATCTGCCAGCTGCAGACGCATCTGTCCATCATAGTATCAGTAGGAGAGACCACCACATAGTTCTTGTGAAGGCAAAGACCCCTTAGTATTGAGAATAACCTCCGCTGTGTTACGTGGTCTTGTCACCATGCTAAATGGGATAAACTTTGAACAAATCTAGTAACGCTCAAGGCTCGACATTCATGAGGTGTGGTGGGCCATCAACAGCAGAATTGTACCCCAGCACAATCTGTACCTTCGTGACCTGGCATATTCCCCCACTCAACCATTACCATCAAGCCAGGAGATCAACCCTGGTTCAATGGACTGTGCAGGAGGACATGCCAGAAGCATCACCAGACATATCTGAAAATGAGGTATTGACCTGGTGAAGCTATCAAACAAGACTGCTTGCGTGCCAAACAACATAAGCTGCAAATTAAAGACAGAGCTAAGCGACAACACAACCAACGAATCAGCTCCATGCACTGCATCCTGCTACATCCATTCACAACTTAATGGAGGAGGAGGAGTCTCCACAAATATCCCCATCCTCAATGATGTAAGAGCCCAGAACATCAATGCAAAAGACAAGACAGAAGCATCTTCAGCCAGAAGTGCCGAGTGGATGATTCATGTCGGCCTCCTCCAGTGGTCCCCAGGATTACAATACAAGTCTTCAACCAATTTAATTCACTCCTTGTGATGTCAAGAAACAGTTGGAGACACTGGATAAGGCTCTGGGCCCTGACAGCATTCTAGCATTAGTACTGAGGGCTTGTGCTCCAGAACTTGTCGCCCCCACCCCGCTAGCCAACCTGTCCCGGTACAATTATAAACTGACGGTGTGGAAAATTCCCTCGGTATGTCCTGGATATAAAAAGCAGGACAAATCCAATCCAACCAATTACCCACCCCACCAATCTGCTCTCATTTATCAATAAAATGATGGAAGGTGTTAGTAACAGTGCTATCAAACAGCACCTGCTCAGCAATAACCTGTTCAGTGACGCCCAGTTTGGGTTCTGCCAAGGCCACTCATCTCCTGACCTCGTTACAGCCTTGGTTCAAAAGAGCTGCATTCCAGAAGTGAGGTGAGAGTGACAGCCCTTGACACCAAGCTGCATTTGACGGAATGTAGCATCAAGGAGGCCTAGCAAAGCTGGAATCAGTGAGTATCAGGGACAAACTCTCCAGTGGTTAGAGCCATACCTGACACGTAGGTAGACGGTCATGGTTATTGGAGGTTCGTTATCTCGACTCCAGGACATCTCTGCAGGATTTCCTCAGGATAGTGTCCTAGGCCCAACCATCTTCAGCTGCTTCATCGCTGACATTCTATCAAAATGTCAGAAGTGAGGAGGATTGCACAATGTTCAACACCATTCACGACTCCTCACATACTGAAGCAGTCCAGGTTCACATGCAACAAGATCTGGACAATATCCAAGCTTGGGCTGACAAGTGGCAAGTAACATTTACGCCACACAAATACCAGGCTATGACCATCACCAATAAGAGACAATCTAACCACTACCCCTTGGCATTCAATCATATTACCGTGAATGCATGCTTCACTATCGATATCCTGGTGGGTTAGCATTGATCAGAATCTCAACTGGACTTACTACATGAACTCACTGGCTACAAGAGCAGGTGAGAGGCAAGGAATACTGCAGCAAGTAACTCACCTCCTGACTCTCCAAAGCCTATCCATCATCTACAAGGCAGAAGTCAGGAGTGTGATGGAATAATCCCCACTTGACTGGATGGGTGCAACTCCAACTAGAAACTTGACACCATCCAGGACAAAGCACTCCATCTGATTGGCACTGCATCCATTCCCTCTACGACCGACGCTCAGTAGCAGCGGTGTGTACTATCTACAAGATGCACTGCCAAAATTCACTCAAGATCCTCGGGCAGCACCTTCCAAACCAGAAGGACAAGGGCATTAGATACTTCAGAACACCATCACCTGCAAATTCCCCTCCAACCCATCACCATCCTGACTTGGAAATATATATCATTGTTCATTTACTGTTACTGAGTGAAAATCCTGGAATTCCCTCCCTAATGGCATTGAGGATCAACCCGGAGTACGTGGACTGCAGTCATTCAAGAAGGTAGCACAGTGCACCATCACCTTCTCAAGGGCAGCTGGAAGTACGGCAATAAATCTGGCCAACCAGTGATGCCCACATCGCACAAATATATTATTAAGAAGATTGTGTTGTGCAGGGCACAGCAGATCAAACAATGCAGAAGCCCTGGTGGGGGAGTATTGCAGGGCACCTTTGGTTTGTAAAGCCATCAGGACAGCATCTCCCCTGTGCTCAGATTGTATTTAATGCCTCAGTTGTCAGGTGTTGTACTGAGGTCAGCACCCACGCCATCATCTGGTATGCCTTGCTTGTCCGTAGTTATGTATGAACTGTATGTGATAGGAGTAACATATTCAGTACCTACACTTGCCTGAAAATGAATGCATAATAAATTCAGTCAGGAAAGCTTGTGCAAAGGAGAAGGAATCAGCTACAGTGAATGCAGCTCAACTGGATATTAATTGATTGGAAACCCTGTTATTTGAGTCTCTGAATTCAGATGGTGGGCTTTGACAGAATGGCTGTAGGTGATCCTGTCCTGCACCTGATGGAATCCTGTGTTAAGAAAAAGCCAGTAGCCATCTGCGCTTGACTATTTGCATCTGTAGTGAAATTACAAAGTCAGTTTTCCACACAAAAAGTGCATTTGTGACCCGAGATGTGCACTGGTGGGCTTTAGATCATGCGACTTCAAAAGGTCAGCTGCTGACCTCTTGAAATGAGGATGATGCTAAAAGGCTTATAGTTATTGTCAGATTGATAGTAATTGGCATAGGATCTCCCTCCGGGCCTTGAGGCAGTAAGTTGTTCTTCAAGAGTATGTGTTGCATAACTACCATGTGCTTCTATACGCAGTCATCGGTAACACTGTTGAGAAAATAATTTTTCAGTAATGCACTTGATTTCATGGTCATTTCCTGCTGGCCCACCGGAAAAGGATTAGTGCCTTTTGAACTCTGTGCAACAAAAGGTTGCTTCTGTTCCTGGGGCCTCTGCTGCTTCCCACTGTTAAGATCCATCTTCAACAGGTGGCCCTTATCATAGATGTCAGGCACTAGGAAGTCACCTGCATTGCGTGCCTTCTAACCTGCCTCTGCTGCCTTGTCAAAATCTAACCTCTTGAGCAGATGACCAAAAGTGTGGTTGCTGAGCTGTTTTGAGAAGTAATTTAGAAGAGAGAGAGGTGGAGGGGTTTTTGGAGGGAATTCCAGAGTGTGACCAACGCATTTGGCAGCTCATTTGTCAGATGTGCAGTGATGAAATTTGAAGAAGCACAGGAGGGTGGAATTGGAAGAGCTGTAAGATCTTGGGATGTTAAGAGACTAGAAGAGGTTACAGATACAACAAAGGGAGTAGTCATAGAGGGAATTGAATACAACAAAGACAGTTCTGTCAAATCGAAGAAGGATCCAGATAGTGTCCACATTTGAGGTCCTATTGAGATCACAAATGAGAAGTTAGTTATGTATTTCTCAAATTGTAATTTTATAAAATAAGCTTCCATTACAAATCACTTGCAGTAAAATTCAGTTTCTTAAATTTAGAAAATATATTCTTCAATCTGCTAGCAGGGAAGAAAGTCTGTAATGATGTCGGATAAACTCTTAACAGTGGATATGTTTATTGCTGGAATATCCTTTGCAGCAGTGCTTGGAGTCGCTATAGTAACGCTAATCACCTCAGAGAAGAGCATTTACTTAATGTCTATCAACATTTACAAAAGAAAGGAGAAAACTTCAGAATGTTAAAGATGAAGAAGCAATAATGAATATAGATATGACAGTGAATCTGTGTGAAAGCCATACATGGATAGAAAGGGGTTAAAGACTAGAAGGCAACACAAACAAACTTTAGTGTGTAATAAACAATATGAACTGGTGGACAAGTAGAAAGATGAAAGATACAGTTTTTCCAATTTTGACTGATGTCATGAAAGATGTATTTTGCATTATGCATTATATTTTGGAATTTGGATTTTAAAACAGAGGCAAGTAAGTGTAGGTCAGTTCCGTAAAGTTAGTTTTTTTAAGGAAGTCAAAGGGTCATCTGAAATAGTGACCTAAGTACATCAATTTTCAAGAAAGCATGTGTCTGCAGTCACGTGCTTGGGAGGACTCCTGTGGTGTTGATAGTTGGAAGTTTTATACTGCTGAGTTTACAAAAAAAAACAGAAAACTGTCTATTTACCTTGGAATTTAGTTTAGAAGAATCCGGAGTTCAGTTCAGAATGGCCAAGCAGCTCGGCAGATTTCTCACCAGGCAGTGACAAGTTGTCATTTAAGGGGGATTATAGCATGTTAAACACCTGATTAATGCTACAACTTGCCTCATAATGTTCACCACGTGTGAGCTGCTTCCATAAGACCATAAGACATAGGAGTGGAAGTAAGGCCATTCGGCCCATCGAGTCCACTCCGCCATTTAATCATGGCTGATGGACATTTCAACTCCACTTACCCGCACTCTCCCCGTAGCCCTTGATTCCTTGCGAGATCAAGAATTTATCAATCTCTGCCTTGAAGACATTCAACGTCCCGGCCTCCACTGCGCTCCGTGGCAATGAATTCCACAGGCCCACCACTCTCTGGCTGAAGAAATGTCTCCTCATTTCCGTTCTAAATTGACCCCCTCTAATTCTAAGGCTGTGCCCACAGGTCCTAGTATCCCCACCTAACGGAAACAACTTCCCAGCGTCCACCCTTCCTAAGCCATGCATTATCTTGTAAGTTTCTATTAGATCTCCCCTCAACCTTCTAAACTCTAATGAATACAATCCCAGGATCCTCAGCCGTCCATCGTATGTTAGGCCTACCATTCCAGGGATCATCCGTGTGAATCTCCACTGGACACGCTCCAGTGCCAGTATGTCCTTCCTGAGGTGTGGGGCCCAAAGTTGGACACGGTATTCTAAATGGGGCCTAACTAGAGCTTTATAAAGTCTCAGAAGCACATCCCTGCTTTTATATTCCAACCCTCTTGAGATAAAATGCTTCCATGTTGCTCAGCACCAAGCAGCATCTGAGGAATCAGACCTTGAGCACCAGGCACAAGAATTATAGAATCCCTACAGTGTGGAAGTAGGCCATTCGGCCTATTAAGTCCACACTTACCTTCCAAAGAGCACCCCCCCACGCCATTCCTGTGCCCATACATTTCCCATGGCTGTTCCACTTAGCCTGCATTTCCCTGGACACAATGGGCAATTTAGCACAGCCAGTCCACCTAACCCGCACATCTTTGGACTGCGAGAGGAAACCAGAGCACCTGGAGGAAACCCGTGCAGACACGGGAAGAATGTGCAAACCCCAAACAGTCAGCCAAGGATGGAATTCAGCCTAGGTCCCTTGTGCTGTGAGGCAGCAGTGCTAACCACTAAGCTACCGTGCTACCCCTCATTTGTGGGCATTGGCATCCACGCTGCCAATCCATCATGCCCATTGTGGTTGCTTTCTGATCTACTTATAGGCATCTTAGGAAGCGCAGACTTGAACTGCACAGCCCAATGGAGGCAAGCATTGAAAAGTTACAGCAGGGACACTTTATGCACAGCCAGGCACCCCCCGTTCATGGATTAGAGACCAAACTACATTTCTGGACTGCTTGCTTGTAGTGTTCATTCACTTAATGACTACCTGCATGTTCTCACCATCCGTGTCTTGCTTTATCATGCCAATTAGCACAAACACCCAGACAACTTGCCTTACTGCTCAGTAATTGTCAGTCAAGGAGACATTCATGTTACTGTACAGTGACATGCTCCATCAATCCCACAGCTGTACCATGTGCCAGCAGCTTACACATCAAAGCACACTCATGTAGTAAGTGAACAGCCATGTCTCAAGGTCTTAGAGGAACATTGAAGTATATGATACCCATCACTCAGCCGGTCCCGATTTGGTAAGTCAAGAGTGGTCTTCCATGTCGTTCCATGAGATTGGTCATGGTCAGACATCCTGTCAGAATGATTTTGGTCAAGGTGTCTATGCTTCTGCAATCTGCACAGTGAGTCATGGTTAATTGTGTGCCTCCCCCAGCAGCTACATGTTCAGGAAGGTATACATCCAACAGTCTGGGCACTTTGCAGACCACACTTGGAATGGACAGGGCAAGCATCTTGACCTGTGTGGGAGGGTTCTGCAGAAGCCGCAGATGTGAGCCCCTTAAAGGGAAACAATATTACACACATTCCCAAATACTGTACAGGACAAAGACTTGCAGAACCCTGAACCCCTGGCCATCCTAAAGCATTAGCTGTGCATCTCCCTGTCCAAACATCACTGACCACCTCATTCACGCTGTTACTTCGGGACACAGAGCCCAGGGAAAGAATAAGGATGATGCTTGATGAGAGGCAATGGTGTCAGAAGAACTTAGTGCCCTATATATCTATTCTTCATCCAGCTTCACATGCTGCAGCAGCCTCTCAACATAGACATCAATCCATCGTAAATCATGTGTGGCATAGTTGCATTCAGGTGACAGAGGGAGTCAAACAAACAGATGTAGAGGCAAAACGTGAAGTCTGCACAAACATAAGAATTCAAGTACAATGCCACCAAATTCCATTTGTAGATTTTACAAAGGTAGGAACAAGGAACAAGAACAGGCCACTTAGTCCTTTGACCCTGCTCTACCATTCAATCAGATCATAGCAATCTGATTTTAACCTCAACTGTACATTCCTGCATGTCCCTGAAAGTCTTTCATCCTCTTGACAATCAAGAATCTGTCTCCCCACGCTTTAAAAATATTTTAGGAATCTGCATCCAAGACCTTTGAGAAGGGATTTCCAAAGAGAGATGACCCTTTGAGAGAATTTATTTTCTCATCTCCCTCTAAAATGGGTCATCCCTTATTTGTAAGCTCTCCACATGTAAGTAAAGGGTGACTTGGTAATGGGATACCAGCCTCTGTGGTGTTATTTCAGCCATCATACTTATGGAAGGCTGCATTGGAAGCAGTTCAGAGAAGGTTTACTAGACTAATACCTAGAATGAGTGGATTGCTTTATGAGGAAAAGTTAGACAGGTTATAGTTCTAGATTCTCCCACAAGACCCTTTCCCCATCTACCTAATCAAGCACCTTAGGATCTTATATGTTTCAATTAAGTCACCTCTGAATCTTCCAAGCTCCAGAGGATACAGGCCTAACTTGTCTAATCTTCCGCCGTAATGTGATAATGTAATATATTCATTCCAGGTGTTAGTCTCGTAAACCTTCTCTGAACTGCTTCCAACCATTAACATCCTTCCATAAGTATGATGCATAAATAACTCCACAGACGTTGATATCCGATCACCCTTTATTTATATACGGAGAGTCCTTGACACTGATCCAGCTTTCTAGGTGAACAGGATGTATAACGCTCCTGTTCTTATCTGTCAACAAAGGCTCCCTGACTAGACCAGATTAACAGCCTTTTAAGGGAACTCATATTCTGTGAGGTCCACTGGTTGACCTTATTACAATCACTAGTGTCTCACCCTCTGAGTCTGAGAAAAATTTTTTTTTTTTTTGTAACTCCTCCTGGTGCATTGTTATACCAGGTCAAGTTCCTCCAACTCTGCCTCTGATACAGGCAGCATGTAACATAGTAGCTTGCATCTTGCGCCCAGAGTGTCTCAGAAGAAATTCATTCTCCTCTTCAGGTGGCAAAACAGTCGATGCATTGATATCCACCATGTCCATCTCAGATTCTGAGGTATCTTCCACGCCTGATGAAAGAGGAAAACCCACAGGTTCTGGAACAGTCGGAAAGGGTGTCAAAGAGTTGGGCACATTTAGTTCCTGCACTGTTTGCAAATTTGCAGCTTTCATATGGTCCACATATTTGTTCAGGACCGTCGTACCTTATACGTCACTGGACCCGACCTCGCGTCGACCATGCAGGGCCATTCCTGTGGTTCCTACACCCAACTTTGTCTTCTAAAGTAAACTGTCTGTCTCACTTTGTGGAGTCTTGTGTCCGTCATTGGTGTTCTTGATGCTGTTTCACCCTCCGCTCCAGATCTGGATCTCCGATCCAGACAAAAAGCAATGGACCCAGCTCTGAACTTTGTGGCATACCGGTAGTCACAGGTCTCTAATCTGAAAAGCAACCGTCCACCTCCACTCTCTGTCTTCTACTTTTTAGCCAGTTCTGTGTCCAAATGGCTAGTTCTCCCTGAATTCCGTGTGATCTAACCTTGCTAACCAGTCTACCACGAGGAATCTTGTCGAATGCCTTACTGACGTCCATATAGATCACATCCACCACTCTGCACTCATCAATTCTCCTTGCTACTTCTTCAAAAAACTCAATCAAGTTAGTGAGGCATGATTTCCCACGCACAAAGCCATGTTGACTATCCCTAATCAGTCCTTGCATTTCCAAATACAAGTAAATCCTGTCCCTTAGGATTCCCTCCAAAACTTGCCTACCACTGATGTCAAGCTCACCAGTCTGTAGTTCCCTGGCTTTTCCTCACCACCTTTGTAAATAGTAGCACAACTTTAGTCAACCTCTAATATTCCGGCACTTCACATGTGGCTATCAATGATACAAAAATGTCAGCAAGGGACCCAGCAATCTCTTCCCTCACTTCCCACAGAGTTTTAGGATTAGGTCCAGGGGATTTATCCACCTTTATGCGTTTTAAGTCATTTAGCACCTCTTCCTCTGTAATATGGACATTTTTAAAGATGTTGCTATTTATTTCCCCACATTTTCTAACTTACATATCCTTCTGCATAGTAAACACTGATGCAAAGTACTCATTTCGTATCTCCCCCATCTCCTGTGGTTCCACATGTAGGTGTCCTTGCTGATCTTTAAGGGGCTCTGTTCTCTCTCTAGTTAACCTTTTGTCCTGATGTATTTGTAGAATCCCTTTAGATCCTCCTTAACTCTATTTGCCAAAGCTATTTCATGTCCCGTTTTTGCCCTCCTGATTTCATGGGTAGCGCTGTTGCCTCATGGCACCAGGGACCCAGGTTCAACTTCACCCTCGGCCGACTGTCTGTGTGGAATTTGCACATTCTCCCCGTCTCTGCGTGGGTTTCGTCTGGGTATGCTGGTTTCCTCCCACAGTCCAAAGATGTGCAGGTTAGGCTGATTGGCTATGACAAATTACCCAAAGTGTCTAGGGTGGGAAACGGGGAGATAGAGTAGGGGGTGGATCTGGGTGGAATGCTCTTTGGAGGGTGGGTGTGGACTTGGTGGGCCGAAAGGCCAGGTTACACACTGTAGGGATTCTATGAATCCATGGAAGTATACTCCTACTGCATTTATGCTCTTCTGCGGGTTCACTTGATCCATGCTGTCTACACCTGACACGTTACCTTCTTTTTCTTGACCAAAACCTCAATTTCTCTAGTCATCTAGCATTCCCTGCACCTACCAGCCTGGCCCTTCACCCTAACAAGAACATACGGTCTCTGGACTCTCATTATCTCAGTTTTGAATGCTTCTCATTTTCCAGCCGTCTCTTCACCTGCAAACATCCACACCCAATCAACTTTTGAAAGTTCTTGTCTGATACCGTCGAAATTGGCCTTCCTCCAGTTTAGAACTTTAACGTTTAGATGTAGTCTATCTTTTTCCATCACTATTTTAAAATTAATAGAATTATGGTCACTGGCCCTACTGACACCTCAGTCACCTGCTGAAATTTATTTCCCAAAAGTAGATCAAGTTTTGCACCTTTTTCAATAGGTACATCCACATATTGAATCTGAAAATTTTCTTGTACACACTTAACAAATTCCTCTCCATCCAAGCCCTTAACACTATGGCAGTCCCAATCTGTGTTTGGAAAATTAAAATCCCCTACCATAACTGCCCTATTAACCTTACAGATAACTGAGACCTCCTTACAAATTTGTTGCTCACTTTCCCACTGACTACTGGGGTGTCCATAGTACAATCTCAATAAGGTAATCATCCCTTTCTTATTTCTCAATTCCTCCCAAATAACTGCCCTGGACGTATTCTCAGGAATAACCCCCCTAAGTACAGCAGTAATGTTACCCTAATCCGTCACACCACTCCCCTTTCTTTCCTTCCTATAGTGTCGATACCCTGGAACATTAAGCTGCCAGTCCTGTCCATTCCTGAGCCATGTGTCTAATTGCTGTGGTATCCCATTCTCATGTTGCCAACCATGTCCTGAGTTCACATTTGCACCTCACCCATATTTATAGATGATACAAATATTTCTGCAAAGGGCCCCAAGATTTCCTCCTTAACTTATCACAGAGTCCTGGGATACATTCTATCAGGTCCTGGAGATTTATCCACCTTTATATTTTTTCCATCGGTTCCTCTTCTGTAATGTGAACTATATTCATAACATTAGTGTTTATTTCCCTGAGTTCTCTAGTCTCCATTTCTTTCTTCACAGTAAAAGCTGATACGAAATATTCATTTAGTATCTCTCCCATCTCCTGAGGTTCAATGCAAAGCTCTTGATCTTTGACCTTTAAGAGGCCCTACTGTCTCTCTAGTTGCTTTCTTGACCTTAACGTACTTGTAGAATCTCGTTGGATTATTCTTAACCTTATTTGCCAAAGCTGTCTCATATCCTCACTTCGCCTTCCTGATCTCTATCTTGAGAATGCTCTTGCACTGTTTATACTGTTCAAGAGATTCATTTGAACCCAGTTGTTTATAAATAATGTATGATCCTTTTTTATTCTTCACTAGAACCTCAATGTCTTTATTCATCCATTGTTCTCTAATCCTACCAGCCTTACCTTTACTCTAACAGGAACATAATGACTCTGGAACTCTTGTTATGCTAAATACCATTCAATTTTAGGAAATACTCAATTTCCCTGCTGGTAAACGATGGCCAGTTATCTGTCACCAACACTCCCGGAGTCCGCATATTACAAAAGATGCAGGCAGTTTTTCTTTTGTCGTCTCCACATTTGACAAATGAACTCTATGCATGTTCAGCCATTTTGAGTGAGTGTCTACAACGACTGAGAACATTGAGCCCATGAAAGAACTTGTATTATTGATGTGTAACCGAGTACAGGATTTACCCCACCATTCCCACAAATTTGGGTGAGCCGCTGACAGCAATTTTTGTCCTTGTTGGCACTCTGCACACTGCTCCAGCAACGTGGCTATGTCTAGCTACCAGACAAAACCTCTCGCCAGCATCTTCATTTTTGACACCCCTGGATGACCCTGGTGGGATTCAATGAGGATCTGTCGCTCTTGCTCCCCATAATAATATGCTGTCCTCTATTGTGATCTCTCCGGGTCCAAAAAGGCTTCAGTTCTGGTTGTGACAGCCTCTTTGGTTTCCCCCATCACCACCAACTATTTCAGTTTTGCCAGTTCAGATTTTCTGTGTCCAAAGTCTGATATTGTCAGCTGTGACTGGAAGTGTATTCAGAAAATTTAAAACCATTTATCGACTGTTCCAGTAGTGGTACCACCGATGGTGTATCTGCCAGCAGGAGGCAGCTCAATGCATCTGCATTTGCTCCTTAGCCTCCCGGATGGTGTTCCAACTTGTAATTATACGTACTTAGTATTAGAATCCCCTGCTGAATTCGGCCTGAAGCTATGGGCGGCACTGTCTTGTCCTCTTAAAGTAGACCTAGCAGGGGTTTGTGGTCCATTATTATGTCAAATTTATATCCGTAACGAGATTGTTGGAACTTCCTAACTCCAAATATGTCCGCCAAAGCTTCCTTCTCTATCTGGGTGTATTTACGCTCTGCAATTGCCAAAGTCCTGAATGCACAGGCTATTGGACTTCTTCTCCAACAGGCCACCTGCGAGCTCATACTACCCTGATGCCTTGCAGAAAGACATGTCAATACCAGATCTCGCTTAGGATCATAGTAAGCCTGTACCTTAGAGGATGATAGTTGTATCTTCACTTCCCTGAATGCCATGCCTTGGTACACGACCATTTCCAAGACTGATGCTTTTTTAAGAGTTAATGCAAAGATGCCAGAATGGAGGCTAGATTATTTATGAACTTTCCATAGTTGACCAGCCCAAGGAAAGACCTTAGCTCCAGGAGACGTGGGAGCGGGGACATATTTGGTCTTCACTTTATCTTTCAACAGGTGTAAAGCAGTCTTGTCGACTCTGTAACCCAGGTAGGTCGCTAGTGATGCCTGGAGCACTCCTGTTTTCCCCCTAAGGCTACTGGGAGAAATGTTTAAGGACTGTGTCCAAGTTCTAAGTGCTCGTTATTGGTTTTCCCTGTTATTAGCACGTCATCTAGATAAATGGTGACTTGGGGTAGACCTTGTAAAATGTCCTCCATTATTTGCTGAAAACTTGCACAGGCTGACAATACCCTAAATAGCTGTATGTATATTGGTACAAACCCTTATGGGTATTAATTGTAGCAGACTTATGGGAATCCTCATCCACCCATAATTGCAAATGTGCACGGCTCATGTCTTGCTTTATGAACGACAGTTCCCCTGCCAGCTTTGTATATACCACCTCTATGTGAGTGATTGGGTCTTTGTCCAGCTGTGAAAAGCAGATTACTGTTCATTTAAAATCCCAACAAAAGTGAACTGACCGGTCAGACTTTATAACCGGTATGACCGGTGCTGCCCATTCTGCAAACTGGACTAGTTTGATGATTTCTTAAATTTCCAGCTCTGATTTCTGCCTCTATTTTTGCCTGTAAGTAATTGGCACTGGGTGGGCTTTACAGAATCATGGAATTGCTTCCTGGTCAACATGCAAGGTGGCCTTGGCTCCTCTAGTAGTCCCTAGACCTTCCTGAAAATCTTCTGGGTCTTTAATTAGGACTTAACTCAGGCAACCATTTTCTCATTGAAAATGTTGAACCCATCCAGCTGAATCTTTCTCAACAAATTTCACTTCATCAAGCTTGAGCCCGAGCCTTTTATTACAGCCAGTACTAATTGATCCAGCTGCTTCTCATAAAAGACTGTACCCTTAACCTGTAAAGGTTCCCCTGTGTAGATTCTCAGTTGAGCCAAGATCTTACGTAAACTTTGAGGGTTGGAACCCAGAGTGAATTTTGTTATAAACACTGGTTCTGTGATGACTAAAACGGCCACATCGGTTTGTTACCTCCATTAGAACTGGGTGACCATTTAACCAGATATTTATTTTGATTGTTTCTGATTTGGATGTTGCTAAGTAATTTAACTGTTCCAAACCAGAAGTAGGTGGACTTTCCAAAGTGTACACTGTCCTGAATAATGGCCTTTGAATTATTTTACTTAATTCAGGCCTGATGGAACTCTTTTGCTATCTCAAGTCTGCATACTGGCAGCAACTGCAATGGCTTGCTGGCCCACATCCTGAAGAAAATGTTAACCATTTAGCTAAGGCTTGGCTTTGTTTGGCATTCTTGCTTTGGCTTGACCTAGAGTCCCTCTTTTCAGATATATCCTGAGTGAGGCTATGCAATTACCTTCATTCAAGTGGTGTTCTCAAGCTCAGTCGGACTAGCGAGGGTGTCCATTTCCATCGGAACACCTTGCAACTTATATGCTCCATTTGCTGCATTTTCTAATGATAAAGCCAGTTGTGGTGCCTGTTTGAAAACCAGTTGGGCTGCAGCTAATAGGTACGTTAGCATGGTTATATAATTAATCTCACATACCGAATGGTTTCTCAATATCTCATTAAGGTTTAAACCAAAAGTCACATGCCTCTGCCAGTCAGCTTATTTTAGTCAGAATCGTGATATTGATTCCCCTGGTTCTCGATCTGCTGAGTAAAACAATAGCATGTCAGAATTAGAGGAGGCTTTGGGTTGTAACATTGCTTAACTAAATCTGTCAACTCTTGAAAGGTTTTAGTCTCTGCTGCTTTAGGGAAAGTTAGGGTCCTAATAGAAAAAGCTGCGGTCCATAAGCTCTCAGGAGTACTACTCATTACTTTGCATCATTTGCCCAGAAAAAAGTAACGCCTTTCCATATACTGGGCCCAGTCTTTGATGGCAAAATCCAAGATTCAAGGTCCCCAAATAAAGGCATGATGCCAGAAATGCTTACCCCAACTCCAGAGATGACTCTTGAATGCAAATTTCTTCAAGAGAGTACTTTTCTCTTGTCACCACTAAAATAGGTCCTCTGTCACCATACACTGTCAGCAATGGCTCCCTGATTGGGGCAATAAATCTGGTCCAATCAGAGAAGTCATATTGCATGAGTTCCACTTGGCTGACCTCGTCCTTATGGTACACAGTGTTCCAGAAGTGGTTGCATCAATACCCTGTATAACTGAAGTATAACCTCCATACTCTTGAAATAAATTTCTCTTGCAACGAAACATAGCACTCTATTAGCTTTCGGATTACTTGCCAGCAATACTAGCCTTCTGTGATTCATGCACTGGAGTACCCAGATGTTTCTGTAACCTCTCACTGTTTAGGTAATGTTCTTCTTTACTCCTCTTCATTCCAAAATGGAAAATTACACATTTTTCCACATTATAGTCCAGTTGGCAGATCTTTGTCCACTCATTTAATCCATCTGATCGAATGCCTTCTGGAAATCTAAGTACAATACATCCACTTGTCCCCCTTTATACACAGCAAATATTACTTCTGCAAAGAGCTCCAATTATAATGAGTTAAACATCATTTCTCTTTGACAAACCCATTCTTACCTTGCCTGATTTACCTTGAATTTATCCAAGTGCCTTGTTATAATGGCTTTTATAACAGCTTTTAACATTTTTCCTGTGACATGTTAAGCTAACTGGCCGATAGTTTTCTGCTTTCTCCCTCCCTCCCTTTTCTCCTTTCTGCTTCCCTCCCTTTCCTCCTTTCTCTCCCTTCAACTGTATAGTGGAATGAAGAATGGTACTTGGTTTGCAAGACATGGATGCCTGTGCATCCCTACAGGATTGTCCTTTCTTTTGCAAGGGAAGAATTGAGCGCATCAAAATGGATGGCTTCATTCTTAGTGCAGGTGGAAGTGGTCAGTGGTGCAAGTGAACACCCTCACTAGTCCGACTGAGCTTGAGAACACCACTTGAGTGAAGGTAATTGCATAGCCTCACTCAGGATATATCTGAAAGGAGGGACTCTAGGTCAAGCCAAAGCAAGACCGCCAAACAAAGCCAAGCATCGGCTAAATGGTTAACATTTTCTTCAGGATGTGGGCCAGCAAGCCGTTGCAGTTGCTGCCGGTATGCGGACTCGAGATAGCAAAAGAGTTCCATCAGGCCTGAATTAAGTAAAATAATTCAAAGGCCATTATCCAGGACAGTGTACACTTTGGAAAGTCCACCTACTTCTGGTTTGGAACAGTTAAATTGCTTAGCAAGTGGTCAGATGTTGGTGAGGTGTCTCAGGCAGGTGAGGACGCAGCACAAAGGTGGGCTCCGTGCACGGTAGGGAGAAACAAGAGCATATGAGCGGATATGTTTCAGGCAGTTGTGAGAGTGGCAGATGTTAAGGACTAGGCCAGACCCCCTCAAAATATTTTAAGAAGGTAGCCTAGACCCTAATATTTTCTTATTTTAAAGGTGGCTATGAAGTGGGTGTTCGAGGTGTAACACAACTGGTTAAACCACTAGGCTTTATGCAAAACTGAATTTATTTGAATACTACAATTGAAACATGAACAAAAGAAAGAGGAATTTAGAATAACTTAACTATTGGAAACCTAATCAACCCGAAACAGCAACTTAACTAGTTAACTGTTCCAATATAATAACGTCCTGTAAACGCACCCATTGGCAAGAAGGTAAGTACACACACACATTCTTACAGACAGAATAGAACAGCATCTAGAGAGATTTCAGAGAAAGTCAGTTAGGAATCCTTTACTTAAGCTTGTAGCCCTTCTGGTATTCAAAACATCTTGTGACTATTACAGCTAAAAAAGAAACTAGAAAATCCTGACCTGGGAGAACTAGCCACTCCCTTTCTATCGTTAAACTGTTTTAACTTTCTAGCCCCCTCGACTCTTCAGCACGTTTGCCTTTACAATCTCTCTCCAAAAAAACCCAGGACAGAATAACCTATTTTTACAGTAACAGCATTGTCACTGAAAGCATGAATCTTGGCTGTGAGGTGTGTGCAGCAGCAATAACTGAGACAGACTGAGTGTGAGGTTGCAGTGGGAAGTGTCTGGTGCTTACCCTGGTGGAGTGGACAAGGTTAGTGACTTCACCAAACTGCTGGCAGTTCCTCCAGATTGTTGAGATGACGCTCATCCAGGTGGTGACTTCACAGCAGGCTGCCAGTGTTTGGTGTCTTGACTCCCCTGTGATCCTGCAGGAAGATGATGCCTCTAATTTGTACCAACCCCTCAAACAGGGCCTCCATGTTCCTGTTGGGTAATCATGGCCCCATCCTCCCCTTCTCCAACATGTTTTGATTCCATCCTTAACCAAGCAGGCCTGCTTCAGTATGCCAGTACTCACCTAGAAGCGCAGTGATCTTTTAAGTGTGATGTGGGTACCAGGGATGCTAGCCTTTTGGCAGATATCCAGTGAGTGTTAAGTTGTTCTGGGAATAGCATGTAGCAAGATGGTGATAGAATCGAATGTAAGGTATGCCGCAGGTGCAGGTGAGGTAGTTAGTGAAATGTGTTTGGTAAGATGCATAGAGAAATCTGACTAGGCTTTACGGTGAGAATCCCTTCAAAAAAAATTGTTACAACTTGCACTTTGCCAAAGAAAAGCATAGAGTCACGGAGCTGTACAGCATGGTAACAGACCCTTCAGTCCAACTCGTCCATGCCGACTAGATATCCTAAATTAATCTAGTCCCATTTACCAGCATTTGGCCCATATCTCTCTAAACCTTTCTCATTCACGTCATGCAGATTCATGTTCATATCATCCAGATATCTTTTGAATGTTGGAATCGTATCAACCTCCACCAGTTCCACTGGCAGCTCATTTCCATTCTGTGTGAAAATGTTACCCCTTGGGGCAAGATTCAGTTCTTTGTGGCTAATTAATGGCAGTGGTCCGGATCCAAATCAAACACCTTGATGCCGAGGAAATATAAACTTCTTTTAATGTGTTGTAGCTTTAACTTTAATGGAATGTTGATAATTGTTGTGGATATTAATGAATTCTTTTAATTCTGCTTCTGAAAGTCCAAACCTCAAGTGGCAACACAAATACAGAGGAAAGTATTATTATTTGACTGCATTTTGTTGAATGAGGGAGTTACTGAGAATGGAAAAGTAACACCCAGAAATCAAAAAGAAGCCTCTACGTGATCTTAAGAAGAACCATTGATCAAAAAAAATTGACCTCACCTTGCCGCGAATAATAAGCAAGTTTTTAAGGGCAACAAGGCCTGTGTTTTCTTTTTACGTTGAAAGCATACAACACTGAGAAATAGTATTAAGATGTTTTAAATTATGCAAAATATATCTACTGGCGAAATGCTTAAAATTAGTAATTCATTGCATTACCCTAACCAGGTGTGATTTGCTGTTCGTGATGTCACTATTTTATTCAAGCTTAGTAGGCTCTACCCTTCTGTACAGACTTGAGACTGATGGAGCAGCATTAATTATCTTTTTTTGTGATAAAATGACTTTTACTCACTATCGTAGAGTGAACAATGGTGGCATCTATCCTAGTCAGTGTGCTGGAATTGTCTATCAACATAATTCAACACCCTCAGAACTACTAAATTGTGGAATAAATTAAACATTTGCATTAGAAGTAAAATAAATAAAATTCAGGATAGTGCTGGCAGTCAATGAGAAACATTTCTATTCAGTTGTGCTTGGTTATTTTGAGTTTTCTTGCTAACTGCCAAACATAAAATTAAATATTGTGGTTGGTCAAGTTAAGATATTCTTATGGCACATCATTTTTCATGGAAGTTGTGATTTCAGTTTATCATTACAATTTTAATGTTTGCGTAATGAAAGTAACCGACAAAACTATAGCGTAGCTAAACCTGTATTGGGCTGGATCTGTTTCATGATAGGAATGTGAACTTCTTTGGTTAAAAGTATTGGAAAATTAGTTTATAGAATTTCAAGGAGGTCTGGAATTTCTAAATTATGTTATGCATCCCTCAACTTGGTGCATAGGTAATGGAGCAGGTATTTACTGGAAGTGATTCCTATTGCCTATTGTGTACGAAAGTCAGAACAACTCCTGGTATTTGTGGAACTTTTCTATTAACAATTATTTATAAACAGTCACTATTTACTTGAAAAGAGGCAGAATAACAAACCTAGATCCAGCTACATTTCAATTGTGATTCACAATGTCATCTGAATCCCTTCGTTAATTTATTTATCACTTTCACCCATGAGTCTCTAAATTCACAAACATATGTAGAAATGGCAATCTAATCTTTTAAAATGTGTTTCTGATTAGTACCATTCTTTGTCAGGATATTAATAATTTCTCAGCTGAGTACAGTTTTGAGCAAGTTCCACATCAGTAGGGATGCAATATTTAAGATAAGGTGTTCAACTGACTTCTTAGTTGGATGTATAAGATATCGAGCCATCATTTTTAAAGAAGAGCAGAAACATTCTTTATTCCTGACTAATATTTATTTCTTAATGTCACGAAGAGCAGATAATCTAGTTGCTATAACTTGCTTTTTGTGGTGCTCGTGTGCAAATTTTCTGCCATATTTCCACAGTACAGCAATTACAATTTTAAAAGACCTTCACCGGCAATGAAGTGGTTTGGGGCATTATGTTATGAAACATGTTTTTTTTAATTCATTCATGGTATATGGGAATTGCTGCCTGCGTCAGAATTTATTGCCTATCCCTATTTGCCCTTGAGAAGGTAGTGGTGAGCTGCCTTATTGAGCTGCTACAATTTGTCAGTAGGTAGACCTACAGTGCTGTTAAGGAGAGAGTTACAACATTTTGACCCAGCAATTCTGGTGATATACTTCCAGGTCTATGTGGGGAGTGGCTTCAATGGGTACTTGCAGATGATGGTGTTCCCATGTACCTGCTGTCTTTGTACTTCAGAACGATGTGTGCATGCATTTGAAAGGTGCTGTCTAAAAGAGACTTTGTGAATTTCTGCAGTGTATTTTGTGGATAGTACACACTGCTGCTACTGAGCATTGGTCGTGGAGTGAGTGAATGCTTGCCAATCAAGTGGCCTGTTTTGCCTTGGATGGCCTCAAGCTTCTTGAATGTTGTTGGAACTGTACTCATCCAGGCAAGTCATATTCCTGATTTGTGCCTTGTAGATGGTGGTCATGCTTTGGGGAGTCAAGAGGTGAGTTGGATTCCTAATCTCTGACCTGCTGTTGTGCAACTGAGTTTGTGTAGTGAGCCCAGATCAGTTTCTGATTCTTGGTAACCCCCATGATCATAGTTTGGGATTCAGTGATGGTAACATCTTTGAATGTTAAGGAACGATGATTAGATTCTCGTTGGGGATGGTCATTGCTTGGCTTTTGTCCGTTTTTGTCCATGTTTGACCCAAGGCTGTAATGAGGTCAGGAGCCAAGTGGCTCTGGCAGAACCTAAGCTGAGGATCAGTGAAGGGAAATCTGACCACACCAGTTCTTTGTTTCTTTTATTCACCCCTTCACAAACGTAACTATTCACAATATCTACCGAATGTTTTTCTCCTTTGCTTTCACAATGGTGTGTGAATGTGTACAGCCTGCATATTGATGATAAAATTTTCCACAGTGAACTCCTTGAGTTCCCTGCTGTTTGAGGATCTTGCTGTGTAAGAAAACAACACATTATAGCAGTAATTCCATGTCAAAAGTGCATCATTGTCTATGAAGTGTTTTAGGATGTCCTTGTTGCAAATCTGTTTAAATATGACAAGTTGTAACTTTGAATCTAATTATGTGATGTAATATGAAATCATGAGATATTTTGGGGTGAAACCGTTGAGTCTAATTGCAGTCTATGGAGTAAAAATCTCCTCATTAAAGCTCCTTATGTTTAATACTTCTTTGAACTTAACACAAGGAAGTTGATGACAGGGACAAAACTGTGCAAGATCCACTGGATCAGCCCACTGACTGATCAAAAAAGATAACTGAATCTTGATCCCCATTGCAGATCTTGCAGGCACTTTGATAAAAAGAAAATAAATAAAAAATGTGCCATCACTGCACCAAAACAGGTCCAGTGAATGAGAGAAAAGACCCTATCACCCCAGGGAAGAGGTGAACAGTGCACAAAAAGCTCACCACGTGCTCTACACTGAAGGATCACTGAGTAATGAGCACCCTACACAGAAATATCTTGAACTGAGGGTGTAGACTTGGACAGAAACAGGCAGCTTCAGGATTATACTGTTTTAGATGGGGAAAATGAGGTTGTGCTAAAGTTTTCATGGTACATCGTGCTATGCAGGCCCTTCTCATTTTAATGAAAATATATGATGGGAAATTTTGGTGCCATAAAATAATATGATGAAAATACACACAACTGGAACTCCACAGAAATTCCAATATTTTGTTCAAACCAGCAAAATTGAAGCAGATACATTTGTCCCTACTTTGCTGAGGATTGTCCTGGTGATTAAATTCTGATAATATCTTAAGGAGTCTAGTACCGCCAGGAAGCTAGGTTCTACAGAACCATTTTTTTTTGTACCAAATCTTTGGTGATTGCTGAAAGGCTAAGATGCCACACATGCAACTAGTTTGACAATCAATCTATCACCACTTCGTAGCAATTCCAAAAACACTGAATTTTGCAGATTCAGGGACAACTTAACTGACACCATCAGAGACAAACTGGTGTTTGAGGAGCAGGGGCAGGAAACCTTTTTTTTTTCCCTGAAGAAGGGTCCAGACCCGAAACTTCAGCTTTCCTGCTCGTCTGATGCTGCCTGGCCTGCTGCGTTCATCCAGCGCGACACCTTGTTATCTCAGATTCTCCAGCATCGGCACTTCCTACTATCTCCAACACAGACTCAGGACTGTCAATGAAGATGAAACAAGAATTGGAAGTGGAAAGACCAATGTTTGTCTAAGGACTTTTTTCACCAAAGAGGCTTTATTTAAGCCAGAAGCTCTGGTCCATTTTGACCCTGGATGGATTGGAACCAGGTTGACCTCATTGACTGCAAGGTTGTTGATTGGGTTGTTAACTTGGGCCAATCAGGAAAGCCTTGGCTGACCAATATGACCAGGCCACCACAGCTAGTGCACTGTGCACTAGTAAATAAAGGGTGATTTGGTGAAAAAAGAAAAAAAGTGTAACCAAGCGATTAGAGTCGCCTCAGTTGAGGCGACTGACTCTGAGCTGGCTGGCCACAGCCAGTGTACTGTGCACAAGTAAATGAAGAGTGACTTGGTCATAGAGTCACAGAGATGTATAGCACAGAATCAGACTCTTCAATCCAACTCATCCATGTCAATCAGATATCCTAAATTAATCTAGGCCCATATCCCTCTAAAGCCATCCAGATGCCTTTTAAATGTTGTAATTGTACCAGCCTCCACCACTTCCTCTGGAATCTCATTCCATACACGCACCACCCTTTGCGTGAAAAAGTTGCTCCTTAGGTCCCTTTTAAATCTTTCCCCTCACACCTTAAATCTCTGCCCTCAAGTTGGTGTTGGGATACTGACCTCGATGCAATTAATTCAGTGGTGATGGGAGAAAACAGGACATGCCTGAAGAATATTCGTCATCTTGGAGGTAAGGTAAGCAGCTCTGGCATCATGCATTTATTTGGGATGCTTGACTCATTTGATCCTGCCGTTGAAGCCTGGGCCCAGTATGTGGAAAGGATGTGATATTTTTTCCAGCCAAATGGCGTTAGGGCAGATGGAAAGCAATGAGTCATCCTTCTGACTGTTTGCGTACCCACAGCATTTCAGTTATAAGGGTCTTAACTTTCCCAGCGGCACCAGACACTAAAACTTTCCAAGAATTAATGGAGTTGGTGTGAAAAAGTTCCACCAGTACCTTTATGGATAGGAATTTGTCATAGTAACAGATCACAAACCCCTGCTAGGGCTGCTGACAGAATACAAGGCAGTGCTGCCCATAGCTTTGATAGAATTCAGCATTGGGCTCTTATTCTCAGCACGTGCATGTTAAAGCACTATCCAGGAAGCCAAGGACTAATGCAGATGGCTTGAGCCACCTCCCACTGGCAGATACTCCACTGGTGGTGCCTCCCCTGGAAGAGTCCATTTTGATTTAAACTTCCTGGATCCCTTCCACTCACTGCTGACAATATCCAACTGTGGACACAAAAAGATCCTGTCCTAGCGAAACTAAAACAGCTGGTGGTAACGGGGGAAACAGACCATCGCAACCAGGATTGAAACCATTCTCTCGACGAGACCAGATCGCCATAGAGGACTGCATATTACTATGGGGAGTAAGGGTGATTGTCCCGAGTAAAGATCACTGCCAGGTAATAGCCGAAATCCATCTGGGTCATCTAAGGGTTTCCAAGATGAAGATGCTTGCAGGAAGCTATGTCTGGTGGCTAAGGTTGGATGCTGACATAGCTGTGGTGGTGGGACAGTGCCCAGAGTGCCAACAAGGACAAAAATTGCCACCAGCAATGCCCCCACATTCGTGGGAATTGCCAGGAAAACCCTGGACTTGGTTGGCATGTTGTCTATGCTGGTCCTTTCATGGGCTCAAATTCCTGATCACTGTGACCACCTGTTCAAAGTGGTTGGACATGCATAAAGTTTGTTTGGCAAACTCAGGGATGACGATTGAGAAGCTGCGAGCATCGTTCATGATGCATGGACTCCCAGAAGTATTGGTCAGGGATAATGGGACGTCATTTACCAGCAGGGATTTTGAATATTTCCTCAAGTCAAATGGCATTCGGCATATAAGGACAGCTGCATTCCATACATTGTCCAGCGATCTCGCAGAAAGAGTGGTCCAGATGTTGAAGGCAGGCTTGAAGAAGCAGACTACAGTGTCAATTAATACCACATTGTCCCAGTTCCTGTTTGATTATAGGACCACCCCATGAAGCAACAGGGATAGCTCCAGCAGAGTTGCTGATGGGGAGAAGATTCCACACCAGGTTAAAGCTGATATTCCCAGACCTGGGAGGGAGGGTGAAACAGCACCTGGAACACCATCACCAGACACATGCCTCCTTTAAGCAAGGGAGACAGTCTAATTCAGGGGATGAAGTTTGGCCCCGGAACCATGGAAATGGCCCTGGATGGGTATGAGGTGAGGTTGACACGAGGCAAGTCCCATGATTTGCAAAGTTTGGGTAGGTGACACAGTCCTGAATGAACACGCGGATCACCTGAAAGCTGTTACCTCACAAGTGGATTAGGAGGAAAATTTTCCTGGCCCCTCAGAACAGCCAGAAGGCCTGTTGGAAACCTTAGGTTCTCCCTCTCCTTATAGTGTTGAGGAAACCTCAGTCCGAGATACTGTTACTGCCGGAAGAAGAGGAGGAAACTCTCCTGGGACCCTCCAGACACAAGAGGCGAGCTATAGTGTGGTACACACTGCCCATGTCAGAGTCCGAATCAGAGGAACCAGACTTGGGGCAAAAACGTCACAGGATAACCTACAGCTGAAAGACCAGGCCTACATCCCTGGACTCGTGGGGGGAGTGGAAGCATGTAGTGATTGGAGCCGGGTTGACCTCATTGACTACAAGGTCGTTGATTGGGGTTGTTCACCTGGGCCATTCAGGAAAGCCCTGGCTAACCAATGTAACCAGGAGATTAGAATCTCCTCAGTTCAGGTGACTGACTTAGGGTGACTTAGTGATGGGATACCGGCTTCTGTGCAGTTATTTCAGACCCAAAGTTACCATTGCAGCAAGCATGTGATGCATCACTGTAGAGAGGAAGCAGTCAGTTCTTAGATGTTACCTAATTAAGATTGTTATGCCAAGCAAAATGAACTAGGTGCAGATAGAGAAAGAAGCTCTGGTACTCATTGGTATTAGACAATTCCACCAATACATGCATGAGAATTTATCCAAGAAGAGACCATTGACCACAATGTTCAGTCTTCATACAGGATACCTTCTCTCGCAGCAAGCCATATGCAGAGGTGGGCATTGTTGCCATTAGTTCACAGTTGTACAGTCAAGTATCAGAATATATGGGAATGCTAATGGACTTTCCTACATTACCTTTGCCAAATGAATCAACTACAAACAGTCCATATGTAGATATTTTCCACTTTGAGCAAGTAGAGTAGTTAATAGCAGGACAAGTTAAGAAGTACACTAGAAGTGATCCAGTCATATCAAAATAGACATGTTACTTTGTGGCTCGATCACAGAAACAACCCTCGAACTGAATCCATGTGTCACATAGAAGCTCTAACTACTCATACAAGCAGGATGTCTCCTAAGGGAATTGTTTCTACCACAGTGTGTTGAATCAACAACATGTCAGAATGAAGGAAATAACCATAAGCTTTTTTTGGTGGCTAGAGCTTGACTTGGAAATTGAGAAGAGGGAATACGTGCAGCTTGCTCAAGAGTTTGCTAACTACCTTCATCACTGCCATTGCACCCATAAGAATGGCCAGAAAGACCATTGCAGAGATTCCATATTGACTATGCTGGACCTTCTGAGGGATAAATGTTTTCCATTGTGGTTGCACATACTAAATTGCCTAAGTTGCCATTCAAGAAGGTGACATCTTCAGAGAAGATCATTGAAAGATTGGGGAGCTGTTTTGTGAGATTTGGTTATCTGAGACAACTTGTTAGTGATAATGGTCCACAGTTTATTTCACAAGAGTTTATGGACTATCTAAAGCAGAACGGAATTCAACATATTCAGTCAGCTGCTTATCGCCCAGCCACAAATAGTTTGGCAGAAAAGTTTGTTCAGACAATAAAATATTCATTAAAGATAAATTGAACACGAAGATCACTGTCCAAAGATGGATCCAATTTGTTAAAATACTGGAACACCATCCACTTCATTCAGAGCTCTCCAGTATTGCTTATGGTAAAGCATCATTAATACATGCCATTTAATTTGCTGAACCCACCTATGACAAAAAAAACATTGACAGCAAACAACAGAATCAGGCTTTCCAAAAAAGTCAACTGTTGGCAAGGAATTATAGCACTGGCACGAAGTGGTTACCAGCCATTATAGTAGCACCAACTGGACTGCTGTCTATACCATACAGACAAGCATCGATGTAATAAGGAGAAAACATGCAGATAAGCTCTTGGTAACAAGAGACAACATTAATTGAATATCCACAAAGAACTGTGCCAAATACAGACCTGAATATACTTGAGTACAGAACAGTAACTGAAGCATCTGAGGGATACACAACCGTAGTTGAGGATACCACATTGTGCAAATTTCTGAACACTCAATCCTGTCAGGAAACAGTAATGACAGGCGATATCCCAAGTACAACGAAAACATCAGAGTTTAAAGCTGACAAGAAAATTAAACATGGCGTGGGGCTGCATGAACACAGCAGGCCAAGCAGCATCATAGGAGCAGGAAAACTTGACGTTTCGGGCCTAGACCCTTCATCAGAAATGGGGGAGGGGAAGAGGGTTCTGAAATAAATAGGGAGAGAGGGGGAGGCGGATAGATGATGGATAGGTGGAGAGGAGGCAGATAAGTTGAAGAGGCGGGGATGGAGCCAGTAAAGGTGAGTGTAGGTGGGGGGGTAGGGAGGACGGACAGGTCAAGGGGGCGGGATGAGGTTAGTAGATAGGAGATAGGGGTGGGGCTTGAGGTGGGAGGAGGGGATAGGTGAGAGGAAGAACAGGTTAGGGAGGCGGGGACGAGCTGGGCTGGTTTTGGGATGCCGTTGAGGGAGGGGAGATTTTGAAGCTTGTGAAATCCACATTGATACCATTGGGCTGCAGGGTTCCCAGGCTGAATATGATTTGCTATTCCTGCAGCCTTCGGGTGGCATCACTGTGGCATTGCAGGAGGCCCAGGATGGACATGTCGTCTGAGGAATGGGAGGGGGAGTTGAAATGGTTCGCGACTGGGAGGTGCAGTTGTTTGTTGCGAACTGAGCGCAGATGTTCTGCAAAGCGGTCCCCAAGCCTCCACTTGGTTTCTCCGATGTAGAGGAAGCCACAACGGGTACAGCGGATGCAGTATACCACATTGGCAGATGTGCAGGTGAACATCTGCCTGATGTGGAAAGTCTTCTTGTGGCCTGGGATTGGGGTGAGGGAGGAGGTGTGGGGGCCGGTGTAGCACTTCCTGCGGTTGCAGGGAAAAGTGCCGGGTGTGGTGGGGCTGAAGGGGAGTGTGGAGCGGACAAGGGAGTCGCAGAGGGAGTGGTCCCTCCGGAAGGCAGATAAGGGTGGGGAGGGAAAAATATCTTTGGTGGTGGGGTCTGATTGCAGATGGCGGAAGTGTGGGAGGATGATGCGTTGGATCCGGAGGTTGGTGGGGTGGTACGTGAGGACAAGGGGGATTCTTTTTTGGTTATTATTGCGGGGACGGGGCGTGAGGGATGTGTTCCGGGAAATGCGGGAGACACGGTCGAGGGCGTTCTCGACCACTGTGGGGGGGAAGTTGCGGTCCTTGAAGAATGAGGACATCTGAGATGTACGGGAGTGGAATGTCTCATCCTGAGAGCAGATGCGGTGGAGGCGAAGGAATTGGGAATAGGGGATGGCATTTTTGCAGGAAGGTGGGTGGGAGGAGGTGTATTCCAGGTAGCTGTGGGAGTCAGTGGGCTTGAAATGAACATCAGTCTAGTTACCTGCACATCTGCCAATGTGGTATACTGCATCCGCTGTACCCGTTGTGGCTTCCTCTACATCGGGGAAACCAAGCGGAGGCTTGGGGACCACTTTGCTGAACACCTGCGCTCAGTTCGCAACAAACAACTGCACCTCCCAGTTGCGAACCATTTCAACCCCGCCTCCCTAACCTGTTCTTCCTCTCATCTATCCCCTACTCCCACCTCAAGCCCCACCCCCATCTCCTATCTACTAACCTCATCTCGCCCCCTTGACCTGTCCGTTCTCCCTGGACTGACCTATCTCCTCCCTACCCCCCCACCTACACTCACCTTTACTGGCTCCATCCCCGCCTCTTCGACTTGCCTGCCTCCTCTCCTCTCCTCTATCCATCTTCTATCCGCCTCCCCCTCTCTCCCTATTTATTTCAGAACCCTCTTCCCCTCCCCCATTTCTGATGAAGGGTCTAGGCCTTCTGTGTTCATCCAGCCCCACGCCTTGTTATCTCGGATTCTCCAGCATCTGCAGTACCTTTTGTCTCTAAGAAAATTAAACAGTTGTCTGAAGTGTGTCAGCCATACAGGAATCAACGCCTTTTGAAATGCTGTATGTATATGATTATAAATATTGTAAATGTTTGCATTGCAGAAGCCTCTGATGGAAGAGGGAAGCTGTGTATTTGTGAATGGTGCACTGTCACTTTAAGAGACTAATCATGTGACAGTGATGACATCATCAGACATTTTGGGGAAAGAGCCTAATCTTGCTGTCTGTAAAGTAAACTTCTCCTTAATAAAACTCTTCCTCTTTAACACTTCAGCCTCCTGGCCATTGTTGAGCTTAAAAGTCCTGAACTTGGTGTCTTTTTTGTAGTAGCACTGTTGTACATTTGAGTAAAAAATCACATTGTCTCATTGCAGTGCTCAGTAGCCACAGAGCAAAACTGTAGCATGTTTTAAATAAATCTTCTATTCCTCGTCTGCTGTCCCTAGTTTGTTGATATAATGTAATACAAAGCATAACTGAAGGCCACATGAAATTCAAATAAAATTGCTTTCTGATGAACCTTTCTGTCTTGAGGATTTTGTTGTAATTTTCATTTGTAGAATCTGTAATGTGAGTTAGCACAGCAACAGTGGGAGTCTCAGACAGTTGAAGTTAACACTGTGTCATTTTTAACCTTCCTGATCAAACTGTTTAGAGATATTATTACACACCTCTGGAGCAGGTGGGACTTGAACCTGGGTGCCCTTGGTTCAGAGGTAGGGACACTGCCCATTTACCTCCTCCTTCCCCAATATCCACGGGCCCAAACATAGGTTCCAGGTGAAGCAGCCCTTCCCATAATCCAGAGATAATGCATTCGCTGCTCACAATGTGGTCTCAGCATTGGGAAAATGAAGCATCGACTGGGTGACCACTTTTGAGAATATCTACATTCTGCCTGCAAAAAAGACCCTGAGCTTTCAGTTGCCTGCCACTTTGAAACTCTATTCCCTGGCCAATATCTCTGGCTCAGGCTTGCTGTAGTGTTTCAGCGAAGCTCAGCACAGCTGGTAGAACACCTCATTTTCCACTTGGGGACCCTGAAGCCCTTCGGACTCAGTATCGAGTTCAATAATTTTAGGGCCTGAACTTTCCCATGTCCTACTCCCCCACCAGCACCATCCCCCCAACTTCACACACCAGGCCTTGTTATCACATACCCTGCCATTGCATGCTACCTATTGTTAGCCAGTAGCAGTCTCCATTAACAGATATTCACCCTCCTAGCCAAATCGTTATCCACTCCTTTTGTCCAATGTTCTCTCTCTCTCTTTGGGCTCTATCCCTACCTACCATTTACTTCTTACCTACTCCTTTCACCCTACTTTCTGCACATGAACGAACATTTTTCTAGCTACCATCAGTTCTCAGGAAGTGTCACTGGACCCGAAATGTTAACTCTGATTTTTATTCACGGATGCTGCTAGATCTGCTGAGCTTTTCCAGAAACTTCTGTTTATGTTTCAGATTTACAGCATCTGCAGTTCTTTCAGTTTTAACGTAGCTTGAACAATTAGGGTAACTGCCCAGTTGGTTTAGGTTGCTCACCTGAGCCTATTTTCACTCTGCACCCACATTGCGAGCTGATTCTGGTGCAAATGATTTATGTATACTTCTGACAAAATGTTGTTTCTGCATTTTACTTAATCATTTCCTTATGACAAGATAGTTCACTGTTATTTAATCCATTAGCCTTTCCCTTTGTGCAGCCTAATATTGTATCTTTTATTTGTTGTCAGGACATGGGTAATGCTGGAGGGACTCCATTTATTGCCAATCCTGACTCCCCTGAAACTCTATTACGTCAATCAGTTAAATACTTTTTTTTAGTTTGTTTTGTTTTTTTTTAATTTGCTTTCTCTTCTGGTTTGAATTCAGAAAAGTAAGGAAATTAAAAATTCCATTCTTAGGTTCATAATTTAAAGGCAATGCTTTTGGGATTTGAGCAAGGATGCCAAAGGCATTTGCTGTTTTCTAGTTGTGCATTTGTTCTATTTGATCAATGTTTTGAAATTATATAGTGTTCATGGTGTTGCTGGTGCCACAAAAGTTTTACTGGGCAATTCTGGGATTTTGTTTCAGTGGCAATTAAGAAACTAGTTATTGTTGTGATCCTGTGAGAGACATGTTAACACTTTAAAAAAAATTGCACATCCAGCAGTCAATCAACAGAACTACACCACCAGATTTTACAAACAAAAACAAACTTAACGGTGACTTGGGCATAATAAGGATTGCAGATGCTGGAAGCCAGAGTCTACAGGTGTGAGGCTGGAAAAGCACAGACCACATTCGGGGAGCAGATAAGTCAACGTTTCGGGCTGAAACCCTTCATCAGAACTGGGGCAGAGAAGGAATGCCCAGAAATAAATACGTGGAGGGCAGTGGGTCTGGGGGAAGGGTAGGAGAGATGGTGATAGGTGGATGCAGGTAGGGGATTACTGTGATTGTTCCGTGGGAAGATGGACAGGTTTGGTCAGGTCAGGAGGGGAAGAGCTGTACGTGGGATAAGGCTGGGGGTGGAGAAATTTTGAAGCTGGTGAAGTCAATTTTATGGTACAAGAAGAATGAAACAAAGCATGCACTATTAAATTAACAATAGTTTGTGTTATGCTATTAATGCATTTCTACTTTTAACTATCCATCCTGACCACAGGAGTCTGTATCCTCTATCTTACAAAATCTTGAATGTCACACAGTTTTTGTAGGTCAAGATGCAGGTGAGCGACCACCGACCTCCAGAATTCACTTCAGTTTTGCTCAGTTTTCCAAGTATCCTTTTGAGGTAAAGTTCTATGGGTGCTCTTCTATTAGCTGTTTTGGTGTACGACCTGCCGCCTTTTCTTTACAGACCTCTCTATTGGGGATACCTCAGCTCCTTATTTGGATCACTGCTATTCAACAGCCTTGCCACATCTTTCCAAACAAATCCTTTGAATTGTTTTCTCTGAAGCCTACTGTAGATTTCTTCTTCTAACTCCAAAGATGGAGCAAGTTCTTCAGCACCTTTCTTCTCACATAATCGAAACTGAGAAAATGCCCAAATGCATTCCTCAGAATAATGCAGTTAGTTTTTTCTCTGCTTAAAGTGCTGGCCTAATGGGCTCTCAGTTCTTTTTCAATCTAATGAGATGGATCTATACCAAAGTTACAACTGTATGTGTCTGTTCTCAAGAGAAAATCTTGCTTCTGTCAACAAATACACACAACTAAATTCAACGAAAGATCCTTGTAACCTGGATTACTGTCTGTATGCTTCAGGATGGTTCAAAGAGTAATGCAAACAACTGACTTTACCTTCAACATAAGTATTTAATTCTGTGATCCATGTGAATAATTTCTATCTCTAATGGAGTTTTATGACTTGTATCCTCACCATCTTGTTCCATTGCAAGCTTACAAATGGATTATTTATTGTTTAAGACTTTTCAGTATCAACTCTGATTCTGTTAGATAAACACAAGTTGGCTTTTAACTGTACTTAAGTCTAACCTTGTTTGAATTGCGTGTGGATCAGGATTGTTTCCTGAACCAACTGTCCATTTTTTTTCTGCACTTAAAATTTTAACCAGCGAATGAGTATATTAATTCAAAATACACGGATTATCAACTAGGTTTTCCTAATACTATGTCCAAGTGATTTGACACCAGCATTACCACTTTTGAACTCAGTGCATCAGCCTATTTTGTCTGAATCTTCCATAACTAAGCACATGCCAAACAAATTAACTATATGTCCATTGCTTATCAGAGTTATTTAAATAGATTCATAATGCATCCTTGCTTGTACTGCATTTGTATGTTTCTCTTCTTTATTAGACTTAGCTAAAGTGTTAATAGTCTCCAGGTAATGATTTGGCCTGTGTTGAAGTACTTTACAGTTTGAAGAACTTATGCTAAACCCAATTGTTTCTCGACATGAATGGTGTGGTGCGGCTTTCTCTGTACGTTTTGCAAGACCAGGAAAAATAAGAGAGAAGTGGAAGTAAGATAATTTTTAGTTTTCAGTTCTATGATGGTGATTTCTTTTGAACCAAGTTCCTAGTCACTTCAAGCAGTGAACCAGAGATACCTTTTATAAGAAAATATGTGACCTAAATGACTCAGTCAGCTACCTGGAAAATTAATTGTTGAATGTTTACAAAGTTGAGTTTTCCAATACAGAAACAGATGATAAGGGTCACAAGTAAATTGAGGTCAGAAGGACGGACAGTATTATAGTTCATATAGGTTTGTGGACTGAGAGTTTAATTTGCGTAAGTCACTAGGCTGTGAGAGTTGTTAGAAATCTCTGGGCAGTCAGAATTGGAAGCAGGTAGCCGGACCATCAGAGGTAGAAAGACACTTTTGGGATAGAGAGGGTAAAAAGATACTTCAACAGTCCAAAGACAAGGGCTTAGAAAGAGTTGTCTTGGTAAAATTCAGGATAACATTGAACAATAACAGTCAAAGTAAGATACTGCCCCAAACTATGCACACTGAAATCAAGATGACATTCAATTGGGTTTCCAGAGAAATGTCACTGGATTCATGAAAGCATAGTAATGCTGACTGCCTCCCTGATAATTGGGAGATGACGAAGGTAATCAGAAAAGAGAAATAGGATTGGGGTTACAGGATCGTTCAGACTTCTGAACTCGTTTCATGTCATTTTCAGAGTGTTTTAAGGATCAGAAAAATACTGCATTTTGTTAAATGTACTATAAAAGTTGGTGTAGAATGAATTCGAAGTTTTCAATCATGGGATCAGAGCATTTAGATGGGAAATAAAGAGAGAACCAGTTCAAAAAGCATGGAGAGCATCAACTATATATACACCAAAACAGGAAAAATGTTACTTGATCAAGGTGAAGTCGTGCAGCTTGAAGATCATAAAATTGATGCTGGATTCAATAAATCCATGTAAATATGTGTAACATTCATGTTGAGTAATCTGTAAATGCAAACACAGAACCTGCAAATTTTGTATAATTTTATATAGTCTGTAGGTTCCCAATAAGTAATTTTATCAGTAAACTGACTTTACAAGTTTAAACATTCTGCAAGATAGTACTGAATGAAATTTGATGAACAGCTTTAGATGATTATAGAACATTTAAAGATCTGTTTAGCAATAAGCATAGTTAATGTCAGCTGCCATCTCTCTATCTGCTTTCAAAACCTTAACTCATCACACGGTTTTGGATTCTGAAATATTCCTTGCCCACCTGGTTATTATTCATGTGTAAGGCTTGGCTGTTGACACATGAACTTTGCACCTGAAGCAAATCCAATCCAACCCAACATCTATACAAATTGGATGACGTCTCTTGTGGTGCAGTGGTAATGTTCCTATCCCTGGACTGAAAGGCCCAGGTTCAAGTTTCACCTGTTCCAGAGCTGTGTAATAACGCCTCTGAACAGGTTGATTAGAAACATAGGTTAATAAGAAAATTATACACAGGATAATAAATAATAAGATAAACTAAATGGAATCTTGTGACACATTGGTAGTGTCCCAATCTCTGGACCAGAAGGCCTGGGCTCAAGTCCCACCTGCTCCAGGGATGTGTCATAACATCCCTGAACAGAAATATTAGAAATACCTATAAATGAAATAATAGATTGCAGTATGTTATAATTCCAGCTGCTAGTCATTCTGGACAAGTCAGAATGCAGCGTGAAATCTAGTTTGATAGATTAGAAGTTTTATTTTTGAAGTTTTTCAACAGTGGTGGTCAGTCAATGAACGTATTCACATGAGGCTGTCAATGTCCAAAGAGACTTGAGTTTCAGGTGCATAGACCTTTAAAATGCCATGAACAGGGGCAGAAAACAATTAAGAAAGCAAATGGAATTTGGTCTTTATATTTAGAGAACTAGAAGGATACAGAAGTTATACTGCAGTTATACAAAACCCTGGTTAGAACCCACATGGAGTACTGAGAGAAGATCTGGGCACCACACCTTAGGAAGAATATATCGGCCTTGGAGGGAGTACAACTTAGGTTTACAAGAATGGTATTTAGACTTCAGAGTTAACAGGAGAGATTGTACAAATTAGTGTTGCTTAGAATTTAGAAGGTTATGAGGTGATCTGATTGAAGTTTTCAAGATATTAACAGGAAATAAAATCTACTTCCGTTGGTTGGGGATTCTTGGGCTAGAAGGGATAGACGAAAAATTAGGGTCAGACCATTCAAGAGAGATGCTAGGAAGCACTTCTAAACACAAAGTGTGGTAAAGGTTAGGAACTCTCTTCCACAAACGGCAGTATATACTAGATAAGTTGTTATTTTTAAAACCGAGATAGATACATACATTTTTGTGAAGCAAAGGTAGTAAGAGGTATGAACTGGGATATGAACCAAGGCAGGCATATAGATTTAGACCACATATCGGCCATGATCTCATTGAATGACATAACGGGCTCAAGTGGCTGAACAACCTATTCCTGTTCCAGTGTTCCTGGGAGACTTGGGTCTTAAAGTTTTGAGTTGATTTAGTTGATTTATTTTCAAGTTTTGTGGAAATACCTGCAGTGCTTCTTTTTTTGCACAGAGAGGTTGTTTGAAGGTTATTATAGACATTGGAGTATTTTTAAACAGAGTTTCCTAAAATTCACATGATGAGTGTTATGATTCCAGCTGATGTTGCCACTGGACAAGTTCGATCCTAGAATGAAATCTGGCTTGTTGGATCATATTTTTTGTTACTTTTAATTTAACACGGTAGTCTTTTAACAAATCATAACCACACAAGGCTGCATATTCAGTCTTATTAACAAAACAGAAACTGATTGCACAAAACAAATAAAAATAGAACAAACCAAGCCATTTAAATATAACATGGTTTGAAAAACTTTAAAATATATGGTAAAACAGAATTCCACCCACTCTCGAACACAATCACCTTACAATTAATCAAAATCGACAGAAACTTTCTTTTGTGTCCAATCTGTCAGTTTGACTTAATTCCTCCTTCGCAATTTCTGTCCAGGAACTGTGAATCCTATTCCAGGTAATTTTCACAACTGAGAATTTCTCAGTCTTTTAATAATCTGCAGAGTAGTTCTAATGAAACGCTGCTGGTTTGAAAGTTTTCACAAGCTGAAAATTTTACACTAAGGTAACTAGAGGATTGGTGGGTAGCACAGTGATAATCTTAGTGCAACAGCAATTCAGAACTGCAGACCAATGTTCTCAGGCCACGGGTTCAAAGTTTACCATGGCTGATGGTGAAGTTTGAATTTAGTAAAATCTGGAATTAAAAGCTAAGGATGGTGGCGAGTGTCATTGACCAGTTACTGCAAAATCTGTGTGATGTAAAGACTCTAAAATTTCAAACAACATTGCTTCCTGCAGCATTGACTCATTCTGATAGAATTACATATAATCCATGGATTCAAACCAAGTTTTTTTGTGTGTATATCCCACACAAGGTAGCAGCCACTAATGAGATCTTGACACCCCACCTCCCCTCTAAGTAATATGTCATTCCTTTCTCAAATAAACATATCTGAAAAGCTTGAAGAAGGACGTGTCAAGCTGTTTGCTTTAGCTGGTACTGTTGCTATGATGTGATGCACCCAAATTACTGTTTGGGAGGAAGTCCCAGGTCTTTTGATCCAGCACTAGAAGAAACCGTATATACTTTTGAGTCAGGATGGTGTGTAACTTGAACTGGTTAGTGGTGTTCCCATACAGCTGATGGGCATATATGCTCTTAAATCATTCACAGTGCCAGTTTATGAGGGTGGATTAAGAAGTTTCTTTTCACTCATGTTTCCTTTGTATTTAAAAATAAAGTTTTGAGACTAGCCTGTTACAGTTGGAATATTGATGTGTAGTGTATATTGTGTAAAACCCTTCTCACTATTTCATGATATCAAAGTTTAGAGAATCAATATAATGACCATCCTTGTTGGAAATCTGTTCATATTATCATGTCTCACTGGAACAGCATGCTGGAAATCAAGTCCCAGCATTCCAGGGTTTGTAACAAAAAGGATAGAACTTTTTCAAAGAATGCTGAATTCTCCAATTTTCCTGTTCTTTAGTCCCAGGTTGACAGAAAGCATGGACTGCGTTTCTGTACTTAACAAACATTACTTTTTAATACAAGTAATTAGACTCTAGCACAGATAAACAATTATGAACCATCGGCATATAACTCTACTAATTAAAACTCTTCCCTTTATAAACTCCACTTTATACAGAGTGGGAAAACAAACATAAGTGTTGTGAATGGAGGGATAGTCTGGAACGGCAATTCAGTAGTTCTTCTTTGCTGGGTTGCTTACAAAATTCTTATTTAGTCAGAATGCTGTTGCTTGGTCTTTTTCCTCCAGATGCTTTCATTGGTTTGCAGGAGGTGCAGAGTGCTGTTCACTTCTGTAAGGCCTCTGACTTATCATGTAAAATTCATAGCTTACAGCAAATGTTGAAGGAAAGATAAATCAGTTTTCATCAGACTAAAAGCAACTTTTACTGCAGGATGCAGAGAAACCTCCAGAGCTGGTGGAGACCTGAAAACTTCTCTGTATGTTGTTCGTAGCCCCAAGCTATTCAGCTACTTGGAAACCAATCATGCACTTATTGGAAAGCAGAAAGCCTTAGTCGTCGATAACTGGTCACAAGTCCACAATCAAATTAGCTACTTACTGTGAACCAAAGCTCCATTTGTCCACAATCATTTGACACCAGTTCATCCGCAAACTACACTTCAACTACTGCTGAAACAAGCAGCTGTGTAACCAATGCTTACAACGAGTGCTGGGTTACGTGCTTTGAAATCGTGCAGCAATTCTTGATTTCTAAAGTAGTTCTTTTCTCATTTCAGTCCACAATTAAAAACAGAAAAAGATAACAAGACACAATCTTTACACAGAATACTGCCACTGAAGAGTTCATTGTGAAGTCTGTGAGACAATGGATCATATTCATATTTTACAGGATGTATATGCAGAATACATAACAGAAACTGGAGGCATTGGAAAAGAAGTGGAAGAAATTTTGAACTGGGCTTCAAAACTGTATTTAGGTGATAGTTTTCTGAATATTCCAGGAATTTTCTGGTTTTACCAAATTACTTAGCACTATGTTTCCAAGTGTTTTTGCAAGTACGCTGCACTTGGGAAGTTGTTGTTCAGCCTTTATTTTGATGATATGCATTTAATGCTGTAGCAGAGGTCTTTCATTTCTCAGTCTCTTAGTGTTAGTATGTGTACTGCCATATGAAGTGATTGTAATGAGGTCAGCCAAGTGGACCTCCATAGAATATGGGTTTCCTGATTGGGGCTTTTAATTTGTTCAATGCAGGGAGCCTTGGCTGATAATAAGAACAGGAGTGCCAGACACCCTGTTCATTCTGAGAGCTGGCTCCGAGGGAGCTGGGTCTGTGTCAAAAACTCTCCACGTGTGAATAAAGGGTGACGTGGTGACAGAATATCGGCCTCTGTGGAGTTATTTCACCATAGCGTGTGACAGCAGCAAAATCCAGTCCATAACAGTGTTACTACCAAGTATATTTCTTATCTGCTGTAGATGTTTTTTTCAAAGTATCAAAACAGCATTTAGAATGTACGTCTTTCGTAACAGCTTAGATATTGAAAATAATTTGACACAAGTTGTGATTCCTTGTTGCTGTGCTGCTGCGGGAAGCACTTTTACCGATATAAACCCTGATTTTGTGGTTTAGGGAGGTTTCCAATTATAGTGTCATGACAATTGCTGATGTCAGGTTTCCTGAGACACCAAAGCATTGTAGAACATATGTCTTGGACTGTGTTGAGTGAAAACAGGCAGTCTGAAACTTCAGGCTAAATAACATCAAAACTGCTGTGTAATGGAAGTGGTAATCTTTCCCAAAATTTTATTCATATCTGAGCCATGTACTATGATGTTCATTAAGTTAACACACATAAACTGCTTGTTCACTCTGCAGAGCGACGCGCAGATTTTAACAAATTGATATCACAATACAACAACCAAGGTATATGTTCGTTTTCTTCCATTATTGACACGTTAGTTAGCTCAACAGGGTTAAAAATCTGGTCTGCTTGCTTTAAAAATAATTATTGTAAGAAGTAATTGCGAAGAGCCTTTCAGTTCTTCAGTGTCCTAACGTGCTTTTCAGCCACTAAAGTACTTAATATAAGTGCCAACACGATTGGAAGAACTGTGGGAGCTAAATTACACACAGCAAGCGCTGACCAACAGCAATGTAACAACAATCAGACAATCTGTTTAGGGATGCTGGTTGAAACATAAATATTGGTCAGCTTACAAAGACATTCCCCTACTCTTCTATGTAGTGTCATGAGCTCTTGTATGTCCACCTGAGATGCTTCAGTTTAGCAGTGCAACTGATACATTTTGTGTAGTATTTGCAGTATGTCTTTAAAGAGGGCGCAATCAATAAGATGGAACTGTCAGCCTATTATTAAAAATGAGGCATCATAGTCTGCTGAACTAGTATTGTTGGCCTATAGGTTTGAAGAGGGTGTTTCTCTTATCACATCTGGGGGGGTGAAGGCGTAGTGGTATCATTTCTAGACTGTTAATTCAGAGACCCAGGTAGCGTTCTGGGGATCTGGGTTTGAATGCCGCCACGACAGATGGTGTAATTTGAAGTCAATAAAAATCTGGAATTAAGAGTCTAATGGTGACTACGAAACCACTGTCGATTGTCACAAAAGCCCATCTGGTTCACCAATGTGGGAGGGAAACTACCAGTCTTATTTGGTCTGGCCTACATGTGACTCTAGACTGACATCAATGTGGTTGACTCTTAACAATTAGGCTGGCACAACCAGTGATGCCCACAGTAAGTGTGGCTTAACCAAAGTCTGACAAATCTGCAACATGACATCCTGACTCTTGTACTCAATTCCCAGAGCAATAAAGGCAAGCATGCCACTTGCCTTCTTTACCACCCTATCTACTTGCATGGCCACTTTCAGGGAGTTGTGGACTTGAGCCCCAAGATCCCTCTGTACATCAGTGTTGTTCAGGATCTGCCATTAACTGTGTACTTTTCCCTAACATTTGATCTCCCAAAGTGCAGCACCTCACAATTACCTGAATTAAACTCCATTTCACTCCCCGTATCTACAACTGATCTATATGCCTCTGTATACTTTGACAACCTTCTGCACTATGCCCAATGCCACCAATCTTTGTATCATCTGCAAACTTACTAAGCCACCCATCTACATTTTCATTCAAGTCATTTATATATATCACATACAGCAGAGGTCCCAGTACAAATCCCTGCAGAACACCACTAGTTATGGACCTCCAGCCTGAAAAACACCTTTCCACCTCTACCATCTGCCTTGTATGGGCAAGCCAATTCTGAATCCACATGGTCAAGTCACTGTGGATCCCATGCTTTTTAATTTTTTGGATGAGCCTACCATGAGGCCTTGTTGAAAGACTTACTAAAGTCAATGTAGACAACATCCACTGCTTTATCCTCATCAATCACTTTTGCATTCTCCTTGGAAAATTCAATCAATTTAGTAAGAAACCCATCCTGCACATTGCCATACTGACTATCCCTAATTAGGCCATGCTTTTCCAGACGCGTGTAAATCCTATCCCTAGGAACTCTCTCCAATAGCTTCCCAACCACCGATGTGAGACTCGCTGATCAATAGTTCTCTGGATTATCACTATTTCCCTTCATGAAAAGAGGAACAACATTTGCTACTCGCCAGTCCTCTGGAACTCCTCCTGTGGCTAACAAGGATGCGAAGATCTAGGTCAAGACCCCAGCAATCTCCTGTCTTGCCTCTCTGTGACCTGGAATAGAATCTATTGGGTCCTGGAGACTTACCTACTTTAATGCTTCTCAAGAGACCCAACTCCTTTCTTAATCTTAAAATGCCCTAGCGTTTAGCATGCTCCCAACAAATCTCACAATCCTCCATACACTTCTCTTGGGTGAGTACCAGTGCAAAGTACTCATTTAGGATCTCCGCTACATCCTCTGCCTTCAAGCACATTCCCTCATTTATCCTTGAGTAGTAACCCTTCTCCCTAGTTCTCCTCTTGTTTTTAATTTATGTATAGAATGCCTTGGGATTTTCTTTAATCCTACTTTCTAAGGTCATTTCATGCCCCCTTCTTGCTCTGTTGGTTCCCTGCTTGAATCTTTCCTGCTTTCTTTATATTCTTCACAGGCCCTGTCTGATTTTAGCTTCCTAAACCTTACATTTGCTTTTTTTTTTCTCCCCTTTTGACCAAATTCACAACCTCCCTCGCTATCTAAGTGTCCGTTACTTGCCATCCTTGTCCTTCCTCCTTACTGGAACAGGTCGGTCCTGAATTCTCATTAGTAGGTCTTTAAACAATTCCCACATGTCAAATGTGGACTTGCCTGATAACAGCTCCTCCCAATTAACATTCCCTGTCTCCTCCCTAATACAGATGGAATTTGCCCCCTCCCAATTTAGTACCTTCCCACAAGGTCCTGACTTATCCTTATTCACAGGTATCCTAGAACTTAAGGAATTGTGACTACATTTGGCATGCCTCAGTGTTCAGGGGGGCTGCCTCATAGCACCAAGGACCCAGGTTTGATTCCAGACTTGGGCAACTGTTTTTGTGGAGATTGCATATTCTCCAGGTTTACAGGGATAGGGTAGGTGTGGATGTGGATGGGATGTTCTTCAGAGGGTCACGTTGGACTTGATGGGCCAAATGGCCTGCTTCCACACTTTGGGGATTCTAGGACATCCAGTAACTGAGAGTAACAGCACATACTGAGATGGCACTTCATTACAAAACGCCCTGTGTTTCACCTTTCACCTGTATTGAGTTAGCCTGTCTGAGAGGAAGTAGTAGTTAGAAGTTAGTTGGAGTTGTAAAGTAAATGAGCTATTCCTGGTTCCTGTTCAGTGACTATTCCTGGCAATTGTATGTGCAGACGGTATTAGTAGATTATGATAATCTCCATAGATAAGTAGCCATTTGAGTCCCACTCCAAATACTTCTGTATCATTACTACCATCACCTTGATTGTAGTAAAAATATATTGACATATGCACATTATCAAAAATTAGGATCTTCGTGAGAGGTAAAACTAAATCGCTGAAGTCCTACCAGACCACAGGGCTGCTCTCTTATTAGAAAGAGAGATGGCAGGTGGTGGTTTAACCTGAGCGTCACCATGTCAAAGGCGAGAGGAGAGGTTGAGAAGGAGAGTCATTCATGGCAGCCTCAGCCAGTGCAGGTATTGAATCACACTGTTGACATAACACAGCCCCACAAACCAGCCATTCAGCAGCTGAGCTAACCAACCATGCCATCATAATGGAAAGGAAGTTGGGTAGGATTAATAAGTTGGCAGCAATACAGCAATTCTCTAAGGAGGAAAATTAATTTCCTTTTGAAATTAGATTTGGCTGTAATATATAATTTTAACGTTAGGACTGTTGCATGCAAGCAACAAATTTAACTGTCATGATTATTTCAAAAGAAAATGTAGTTTTACGTACATTTTTTTCAGTCTTGAGCTTTCGTTAGCTGATTAATAGAATAATTCCATTGAATAGTTTTAGGACCTTTACATTAATTAATTCTAACATATAGGGGCTCACAGTTATATTTACATCACATTGGTGTAAAGGTGAGACTTGTTATTTTTCTGTATTTTTAATTGTGACCTGAAATAGGAAAGTAATGTTTTAAAACCATAGACTGCTGAAGGATTACTGCATGTTTTTAAAGCTCCGTTTATATAACTGCTTCTCCAAACAGTAGTTCAAGTGTAGTTTGCAGATGAGCTAGAGCCGAGTGGTGTGTGCAGATGAGTTGGAGTTGAGTGCATAAAGAAAAAGAAATGAATAAAGAAGCAAAGTGCTTAGCTGGTCAACCTTTAGATGTCCAAAACCTTAATGAAGTGCCTACTTTTTCACTGTATCTTCACTAATATTTCTGTACTAGCCAGGCCTAGAAAATTCTAGCTGTGCATTCAGGCTCACTTGTAATTAATATTTCTTTCACTAGTACATGGCGGAGGACGTGATTGACAGCCAGTATGTGTCATTCTGTGGTGGATGGGAGGGAAGAAGTATAAAATTCATAGAAGCGTGGAAGCATAAACTGGTTGATTTGAGGGAGGCTAGCATAAATCTGTACAGAATTTCATTATTTACATTGTGAAATCATGTGCTCCACTGGTCTGAGGCTAAATAAACATTAAGAATGGCTCTTTAAATGAATTGTGAAATTCCACTTGAAAATACAGGGGGTTCTGCTATAATGTGAAAGTTGTGTTCCAGCGCATCATCATGTTATAGAAAATCGCGCTGTTACACATAATGTGGCCGATGGAAAAGAGGGGTTGGGGCACAAAGGACATATAACAATTATATTTTCCAAACTTCTTCCTCGCCTCTGTAACTTCATTCCTTTAGCTGCAGTTTTGATGACCGTTTATCATTAACCAACCTGACCTTATATTTGCAATGAGGTGATAGCTGGGCTTTAAGTAGAGTTCTGCCACTGGAAATCCCAGCAATGGTCAGTACCGTATGATAGTGTGAGCATGAAAACAAACCAATTGAGTAGTACAGAATTGTGTGAGATAGAGCTCACAGCCAGCAACCCTCCATGAAACTCCCCCAAAACTGACATGTCGGCAATTATTAGTAAAATTCCCTCCTCCATTTAAATGCCGATCTGACCTGACATTCAACTGCACAGACTTCTGGATAGATTTTCAAATAAGTGAAGCAAAGGAATCTGACCTTTCTTTCCTATGTAACCCATTGGCATTGAAGTTAATTGTAGGATGAAAATGTGTTGTAAACCTGAGTAACATTGTATTCAACATAGTGCTGGAAAAAAGCAAGTTGTAACACAGATAACTTTTAATATAAATGATTTACATGAGCAAGTTCAAAAATTCCTATGTATTAAATATGTAACAAAATTTAGGTAAAAATACTACACTCAAAGATGCATGTTTTAACAACACTTATTGTATTTTAAATTATACTTCACTTTTGACTTATACCATCAATTTAGCATTGGAGTACATTCTTCTATTTAAATGAGCTGCATTTTTAAATAATGCTGAATCGCGTTATACCCAACACAAGTTCACGTTTTAGAAATAACGTTCCCCTATTTGTCAATTGCGTCGTAGCCAATTCGTGTTGCTGGAACATGTGTTATTAGGAGAACCCCCTGTAGAAAGAATTAATGAATGAAAGTTGTAAATCTCAGTTGCTGTGTCGGGGTCAGCTTCAATTGCTGAAGAGTGGTGAGGGGCAGAGCTTTGCTGAGTAATGGGGAATCTTCCGTTGTTAAGAGGGGGTATGAGACCCTTAGTTCGTAACCAGGTGGGTGAGGATAGTGGGGAATAGGAGTTAAAAGTTGAATGAGTTGATGAAAAGGCAGAGATTCTCCAAAAACCAAACACCTACCTGTTAGTAGGTTGTTTGCTGCAGCAGCCCATTGGGTTATGCCGATCAATAGAAAACCATGGGAGATTTAAAGGGGTCTCACACTTGTCAGAAGGCATTCCAAACTCCCTGACAGCTATTGCAGCTGGATGTTTGCAGCCACAAAATCTAACCTTGTTGCCCCCATTGTGGGTTCCAACCTACTGTTTCAGAAGCCCAGCCTTAAAAGGGATATATTGATCCTAGGATTACGTTTCTTTTTTATTCATTTATAGGATGTGAGCGTTGCTGACTGGCCAGCATTTATTGCCCATCCCTAATTGTCCTTGAGAAGGTGGTGATGAGCTGCCTTCTTGAACCATTGTAGCCCACCTGGTGTGGGTTGACCCACAATGCAATTAAGGAGGGAATTCCAGGATTTTGACCCAGTGACAGTGGAGGAATGACAACTTATTTCCAAGTCAGGATAGTGAGTGGCTTGGAGGGGAACTTGGAGGTGGTGGTGCTCCCATATATCTTCTGCCCTTGTCCTCCTGGATGGAAGTGGTCATGGGTTTGGAAAGTATTATCAGAGGATCTTAAGTGTTTTCTGTAGTCCCATCTTGTAGATAGTACACACTGCTGTTACTGAGCATCTGTGTTAGAGAGAGTGGATGCTTGTGGATGTAGTGCAATCAAGTGGGTTGTTTTGATATGGATGGTGTCATGCTGCTTGAGTGTTTTTGGAGCAGCAGCCATCCAGCCAAGTGGAGAGTATTCCACCACACTCCAGACTTGTGCCTTGTAGATGATGGACAGGCTTTGGGGAGTCAGGTGGTGAGTTACTTGCTGCAGTATTCCTAGCCTCGCACCTGCTCTCGTAGCTGCTGTATTTATGTGGCAAGTCCAGTTGAATTTCTGATCAATGGTAACCCTCCAGGATGTTGATCGTTGGGGATTCAGTGATGGTAATACCAGTGAATGTCAAGGGATGATGGTTAGATTGTCCCTTGCTGGCGATGGTCATAGCCTAGCATTTGTGTGGCACGAATGTTAGTTGCCACTTGTCAGCCCAAGCCTGGATATTGTCCAGATCTTGTTGCATTTGAATAATGACTGCTTCTGTATCTGAGGAGTTGTGAATGGTGCTGAAGATTGTGCAATCATCCTCACTTCTGACATTTTGATGGAGGAAAGGTCATTGATGAAATAGCTGAAGGTGGTTGGGCCTAGGACACTATCCTAAGGAATTCCTGCAGAGATGTCCTGACCTCTAATACCCACGACCTTCTTCCTGTATGCCAGGTATGATGCCAGCCAGTGGAGAGTTTGTCCCCTGATACTCATTAATTTCAGTTTTGTTACATAGAACATAGAACATTACAGCGCAGTACAGGCCCTTCAGCCCTCGATGTTGCGCCGACCTGTGAAACCAATCTGAAGTCCATCTAACCTACACTATTCCATTATCATCCATATATTTATCCAACGACCATTTAAATGCCCTTGAAGTTGGCGAGTCTACAACTGCTGCAGGCAAGGCATTCCACGCCCTTACTACTCTCTGAGTAAAGAATCTACCTCTGACATCTGTCCTATATCTATCACCCCTCAATTTAAAGCTATGTCCCCTTGTGCTAGCTGTTAGGGCTCTTTGATGCCATAATTGGTCAGATACAGCCTTGATTTCTAGGGCTGTCATTCTCATTTCACCTCTTTAATTCAGCTGTTTTGCCCGTGTTTGAACCAAGGCGGTAATGTAGTCAGGAACTAAGTGGCCATGGTCGAACCCAAAGTGAGCAACATTGATTAGGTGGTAGTTAAGCAGTTGCTGCTTGATAGCACAATTAATGACACTTTCCATAACTTTACTGATGATTGAGAGTAGTCTGGAGTGGTGGTAATTGTCTGGGTTGGATTTGTCATGCTTTTTGTTTACAGGGTATACCTGGGAAATTTTCCACATTGTTGTGTAGATACAAGTGTTGCAACTGTACTGGAAGAGCTCAGCTAGGGGAGTGGCAAGTTCTGGAGCACAAGTCTTTAGTAATATTGCTGGAATGTTGTCAGGACCTGTAGTCTTGGCAGTATTCAGTGTCTCTAAATGTTTCATGATATCACGTGGAGTGAATTGAATTGGCTGAAAACTGGTATCTGCAGTGCTGGGGACCACAGGAGGAGGCCGAGATGGATCATCCAAGTGGCACTTCTGGCTGAAGTTTGTTCCGAATGCATCAGTCTTATCTTTTGCACTGGGCTCTTCTATCATTGAGGATGCGGATATTTGTGAATCTTCCAAGATTTCCAAGGATGAATGCTGAAATCGAAGGGTTAATTGCAACACTTCAAAATTAGGACAATCCAAAGGTATGAGAATTGTGGTGTGCCCCATAGGAAGCTGTTAATCTGTACAAGGGGGCATAATTTTAAGGTGAAAGGAAGGGGATTTCAGGAAACTTTTTTTTCCACCCAGCAGATGATGGTGGTCTGGAATGCACCCCTTCAAGGGTAGTTGAGTTAGGTAACCTTGCAACCTTTAAAAAATGCATGGATGAGTACTTGAAAAATCATAACATTCGGTGCTCAAAAGTGGGCCTAGGGTAGATTGGCAGTACAGATTTTATCGGCCGAAGGTCTCTACTCTATGATTGTATGATTCAATCCATTGAAGGAATGGTCCTGGGTAGAAGCTTGATGTCAACTTAATACTTTCAGTGTCATAACCGGAGTTTGTTTTCATTGTTAGAATGATGCTATACTTACCAAAATAAACATAGGGCTGGAATGCCAATGCAAGGCGCAGGGTTTTGTGTTTTGTGTCGGCTTGGTTGAATTATAATGTCATCTGTTGCGCTTAGTAAGCCCCTGAGCATTGGTTAAATTTCAATACTGGATTTTGTGTTTTAGAAGGCCAATATTAATTATGTCCCCTGCTTTATCAGTTTTATGGAGAACAATATCAGAAGAGGATTTTATCTAGCCTTCACAACTAATCGAGGTATTTATTCAAATTGTTGCTACAGGCAGTTGAACCTAACAGAGGCATCATAGCCATTCTTCATGAATATTACTGCTTAATTAAACTGTTATTTCTCATTGTATGTCTGTATTTACTCTTGTGACCATTATAACCTAATCAGAAATCATCTTTCAGATCCTTGTGATTATGTTTTAAATGTTTTAATTTAGCTGGTGATCAGAACTTGCTTGTATTCACAGTATTCTTGGGAATATTCCAGCACACACTCCACCAATAAAAAAGATAGTATTGAACAATTTGCTTATTTGCTATAGCAAACTGTGAACAGCTGCATTTACTGCAGCATATGTTTTTTTTCACCCATATTGTGTGTTAGTTTGAGGGTAAGGTATCACCCTGCTAGGTGTTAAACAATGGCTCAGCAAAATATAAAATATGTTTTTATTTAAGGTTTATCATTATAATGAAATAAACACAATCATTTGAGTAACTATTAAAAGAAAACGTATGGTAACTGAAGGTGTGACCAAATGCTCATGAAATTAGTACAAAAACATGCATTAAAAATTGGATTTATAAATCCCTGGCCAGATGTTAATCAAACCACTGCTTTGAGGGGATTGTAAAAAGCAGTATGATTGCTAGAATTAATCTCTTGCAAAGGCAGTTCAATAGCTGGTTGTTCTCAAAACCTCCCAGGCAGAGTTTTTCTTATTTCTTTTTATTCAGAAGGAAAAGTCTTTGAATTCTGTATTATTAATAGAGTTTGACTGAATAGATTTTATTTTAAGTATGGTATGTTGACTTTATCTGTTGTAGATTTCTCTTAAATTGTTAGGGATGTGTTTTTGTATCATTACATGGACCTTATTGCTGCAGGTGTATGTTATCTCAAAGGTGTTACAATACTTCAGCATTATTTCAGTTGAAGGAGAATGTCAATGATAAGTGACCAGTAACTGATGGATATCAATTTAGTCAAATTCTTGCCTTTATGAGGGAATTCAAATGCATGAAATGGTTCGTGAATTGAACTGATGAATATCACAAATGGTTACCAGTCTGTCCTTTGGTAGAAATTTCTAGGAATATCGTAGCTGGAAGATAATGAAAACATGCATGTTCTTGAAAAAGAAAGCAATTTATTTCAATAATCACAGCATAATTGAATGGTTCTGACATACAATCAGATACTCTTTCTTCTATCCGTTTTTGAACACTTTACTATAAACTGAACAAGTTAAAGTAAATTTTAAGGAAAACTGCAACATTCCTGGATGTTTGAGAGTTTTTAATAGGAGAATTAGAAAAGCTAATTCAGCAATGAGTTGTTTGAGGAGCATTTATCTGAATTTATCATGGAAAATAAAAATAAACGTAGTATATATTACTTAAAAATTGTGATCAAATTGTGATTGCAGGTCTTGACTCACTTATCTCTCAAGCATTACCCCATTTTAACAAAAAATTGCACCCAGCCTTGATCCCTGCAAGGGATCAAGTAGTTATTTAATAAAAATTTTAGACCCCTGTGCACTTCTTATCAACTTGTTCTAAAATCTCTGTTTAAGCTTGTTGCAATATAATTGACTAGTAACATAAAAATAAAAGTAGAACTTGTGTGATTTCACAATGGAGAATATACACTTTGTTCCAGCTGTACACAGCTTCAAATGAAGATTGAACTTTACCTTGGTTAATGCATACTGGAGAACTACTGGTGTGTTAAAATACAAGAAAATGTCATAATATAGCTTGATTAATTTTGTTTCTAATACCTCCCTCATGACTGAGAACATAAATAAGAAAATATGCTGCTGTGAATTATTGATTGTTTGGCTGGTATCAGAACAAGAAAAACTTTACAGGCTTATACATGTAAAACAATACAATAGCATTTATTGATTGGCAGAAATTCTATAGGTGAAGATCAATTGAAATGCAAGTTAGGTTCAACAACTTTCCTCTTATTTCTTTTAATATTTAACAGAATTGGTGATTAAGGACATAAAAGGACATGAGGGCCAACTTTTTTACTTAGCGAGTGGTTCGTATGTGGAATAAACTGCCAGAGAAGAATGAAATACAGTTATCCAAATGGCCTTTAAACATTATAAGTTCATGAATAGGCAAAGTTTGGAGGGATATGGACCAAGCGCAGGCAGGTGAGGCTAGTTTAGCTTGTGAACATGGTCAGCATGGACTGGTTGGACCGAAGGGTCTGTTTCCATGCTGGTGTGACTCTCTGATAATGTGGTCACTAATACATCTTGACTTGCAAAATTTTATCAAATTAAATGCCTCTTATTTGAGATGTGATTTAAGTAAAACCTCTAGACATAAAGGAGAATATAGGAAATACTAACATTGTCAAAATAATAATAGTAAATTGTGTGCCACAAGGCCTTCAAGAGATCAACGTGGATAAGATGTGAATCTCCTACGCATGCAGAATGCAATGGATTAACAGTCCGTTCTGTTAACCACAATATCCACTACTCTTAGCTGACTAGTACCGATAACCATTGACAATCAAATTAAGCATGCTGATTTGCACAAGGATAAATGGCAAACTTGTGGGCTATTGTGGCATAGTGGTAGTGGCCCTTTCTCTGAGCCAGGAAGTCTGGGCTCAAGCCCATCTACCCCAGAAATGTGTCACGACACATCTGAATAGGTTGATTAAGAAAATATCTAAATGGAAAAGCTGACGGTCTTGTGGTGCAGTGCTAGCGTGAAACTACCTTATGATGCAAAATATAACTCAAAATTCTGTCACACCTTGACTATGCATCTCTAAACGTTCTTTTACATCAACATTATTAGTTCACCCTTTTTTACGTTGAAACATACTAGATTTAAAACAGCTTGTCCTCTAGTTAGCTCGTCAACATACTGCTCTATAAAACCATCCCTAACACATTCCAGAAACTCAACCTCCACAGCTTTAATGCTCAATTAGTTTACCCAATCTGCAGATGAAGTCAACTATGATAATTGTGTTACCCATGCTACATGCTCCTCTCGTGTCCTCATCAATACCATGCTCCATGCTCCCACTATTATTTGATGGCCTGTAAATAGCTCCAATCATTGTCTGCTGCCCCTTCCTGTTTCTTAATTCCACACATTGTTCTTCCATTCTGAGCTCTTCCCTTATTTAACGTAATGATATGATCCCATGTTATCAACCCAAAGTCTAAACTGTGGCCAGATATTCTGTATCAGTAATTAAAGCCATGGGCCTGGTTGTAAAAGATAATAACACCAGACAGGACAGTTGTACCAACAAAAGTTTAAAAATAATTCATACATCTTGCCCTAGGAATTCCATGATCAGACTGTTCCACCAGTGAGAACCATATCTAAGTGGAACATAACCATTCATGACTTATTTTGAAGTAAACAGAATAGGTATAGTTTGCTGATGGGAAGATGTTAGTGAGCGTAGATCAGAAAGCATTGGTGCTGTTTTTATCAACCCAAAAAAAGCACAAAGTTGTATTCATGAGTTACAATAGTTTTGCTCTCTGCTCAGACTATTGAAAGGACTTTGCAGCCCTAACTTTTGAACAGTACTGATTTCTCATCATGTATCTTTACACTAATCTCATTGCCAGAAAGATTTAGTCAGGGGACCTATGTCAGTTTCACAAAATACTTCATTGTGCTCTAAAGGTCACCTATATTGAGGGCACATAGGTGCTTCCAACTGGCCATTGCACAGTCTTCCAAAAAAGACCATGTTCATCTTGGCCTGAACCAGTGTTTCCTCTAACATTTTTCTTTATTGTGCATGACCTGTTTGTGCTTTGTAGTCCCTTTTTAGGATTTCTGCACAGCTCATGTGAATTGAAGCAAGCGCAGTCTGGTGGGTGGTCTCATTACTGCCAGACTTTATCTTAAATGCTTTATTCCCACGCACCTGCACAGCTTTGGGGGACCATTGTGCCTCACTTTCCACACAAATTTAACTATTCATGGAAAGCTTCGGGTTTAGATTATAAATGTTAGATTGACAACCCAAATGATTTGTCAAGGAATCTATCTATGAGCAATATAGGTAAAAGGATTTAAATTGCACAGCTATCATCAAGAAAGAGATCACTCAAGTGGCACTACTGTACTCCCCCTACAAAAATACTGACCATTTAATAATTAAATGAACCAGAGTTGCTGATCTCAGACCTGCTATTCTGTTGCCACGAACTTCAGCCGGCTCTCCCCACCCTATTACTAGACTCTATTTTATTGAGGAACAAGAGAACAGTTTTTTTTCCTAAAGATAATTTCTTAAATATTATTTGAAATCGAAAGATAAAAGAAAAGTAACATTTTGTTATTCTTACTTTCCATGCTGGTTCTTAATCTTACCCTTGCTAAAATAGTTAACTCCTCATTGGGCAGTGATTTCCCTGGCTCTGATTGCGCAATTTGTCACCTCTTTACACTTGAGCCTAGAAACAACAATCATTTAACAAAAACCCTGTGCAGGCGTATGTTAAGAATTTGGACACGCGTCACTAGATGCATTAGCTTTAATATACAGAAGGTCCTGTGGAACCTGTAGACTTCCAACCTGTATTTACGATGAGCAGTCCTGACAGGAGAAACAATCAACTACTCAGCATGAGAACCACATATAACATGTCTTTGTCTGACATCCACATATGTATAGTTTCAGCAGGATGCATTCAAATTGTCATTAAGAAAGGGAACTGTGTCTTATTGCCACGCTACAACTACTTCCTAACTGAAACTATGTGGAGCATTTCTGATTATCATCCCATCTGAGATTGAGCGAACTTGATAAAGCTTAATATCTAATATTCATTGTTTTAACCAGCCGAACTAAAGGAAACAATTTGCCCCTTTGGAAGTTTTTATTTTGTAAACAGAAGCTGAAGGCAGGAGCCTCTCACTCACTACTTTCCCATGAAAACAAAGTTTGTGAAACAAAAGAAAACTCATTGACAGTGAGAATCAACATTGTTTGTAGCAGAAGAGGAAATCTTGCCAAAGCTGAGCCTTGACTTTCTGTTTGAACAGGAGCAATTACTTTGGCTGCTTTCAAGTGTCTTATTCAGTTTAATAAAGCATGTGACAATCCTTCCATTTTGATTAAATATTTATTTAAGTTGAAACAAGAATATGAAATTTGTAGAAGTATTCTAGCACAAGAACAGCTTGCATTTGTACAGTAACTTTTTAAATCAAAAACATGTTCCAAGATGCTTCAAAAATAAATTTCGGCAGCCAACAACAGCAATATTTTTTATTTATACAGCTCCTTTCACAACCTCTGAAACCACTTTACAAAAAAACTGTTCTTCATTGATTATGATTTTATTTCTCAAGCCACCAATTTGCACAAACATGGTATAATGAATAGTAATGTAGAAATAATCATATCGCCTGTTTCTAATTTGTTGGTGGAAAGATAAATATTAGCCAGTACACCATTCATAATGTTATTAGGATACATAATTAAATCTTTGATCAAAGCGTTTATGTTTGAAGGAACATCTTAAGAAAAGAGGTATTTGTGAAAGAATTTTCACAACAGAAGACATGGTTGCTAGTGAAGGAAGTGGGGATTCACAAAAGGCCAGATTTAGAGGATGCAGAGCTGTACATGGGGTTTAGGGCTGGAGATACTTATAAAGATATAGAAGGGGCACAGCCATGGAGGCCTTCAAAATCAAACATCCAGAAACCAAGAGGCAGTGGTGGAGCAATTAAAATCAGGATTTGAAAGAGCGCACATATTTCAGAAGTATTAGGATTTGACAAGGGGATAGAGGTAGGGAAGAGCGAATCCATGGAGAATTTGAAACCAGGATGAAAATTTCAAAATTCATGAGATGCTCAGTCACTGTACAATGTAAGTCACTGAGCACAGGCATGATGGGTGAACAGGAGCTGATATTAATTTGAATAATTTTAGGTGAGAGTTTTGGCTTGGTAGCAGAAATTTTATTGGGGTTCAGGGCTCTGCTCAGGGTCATGGCTAAAGATTGGCTAACTGATAGAAAACATTAGAGTTGGTATAAAACTGGCATTTTCAGGCTGGCAACCTGTAACCAGGTGAATGCCACAGGGTGCAGCGTTGGGGTCACAGTTAGTTATAGAGCAGTACAACATGGAAACAGACCCTTCAGTACAACTTGTCCATGCTGATCAGGTATTCTAAATAAATCTAGTCCCATTTGCCAGCATTTGGCCCATATCCGTCTAAACCCTTCCCATTCATTATACCCATACAGATGCCTTTTAAAAGTTGCAATTGTACATGTTTTAATTGTACTACATATAAGTATATTAATGACTGGATGACAGAAGTAAATGCACTGTCACTGAGTTTGCAGATTACACAAAAATAGGTAGGAAGGTAAGAAGTGAAGATGCACAGAGTCCACAAAGGGATATAAGACAGGTTAAATAGATGGGAAAATTCTTGGCCGATTAATATAATGTGGGAAATTGTGAGGTTATGCACTTTGGATGGAAAAATAGAGGAGCTGAATATGATTTAAATGGGAAGTGACTGAAGAAGTCTGCAGCACATTGGAATTTCAGGGTCTTCATGCATGAATCACAAAAAGCTAGCTTCCAAATTCAGCAAATAAGGAAGTCTTGCTAAAAGCATACAAGGCACTAGTCAGACGACACCAAGAATACAGTGAATGTTTTAATTCCATTGTAAGACATATTGGCACGGGAAGCAGTTTAGAGAAGAATGATCCTGGGTATGGAGGCATTTTCTAATGAGAAGAGGTTGAGTAGGATGGGCCTATACTCATTGAAATTTAGTCGTATGAGGCGAGATTGGATTGATTGAGCTTGTATTCGTTAGAGTTTAGAAGGATGAGAGGACATCTTATTGGAAACCTGTAAAATTCTAACTGGGCTGGACAGACTAGATGCAGTGAGAATGATTTCCCTGGATGAGGAGTCTAGAAGTAGAGGTCACAGTCTCAAGATGCAGGTAGACCATTTAGGACGTGGATGAGGAAAAGTTTCTTCACTCAAATCATCATGAACCTGTAGAACTCTCGACAATAGAAAGCTCTCAAGGCCAAGTTACTGAACAACTTAAAGGAAGAGTTTGCTATCTTTTAGATATTAAGGGCAGTAGGGATATGGGGAGTTAATAGAAATATGGCATTGAGAGACAGGATCAGCCATGATCATATTGAATGATGTTGCAGGCTCAAAGGGCTGAATAGCCAATTCCTGTTCCTAGTTTCTATATTTCTATGTAACCCTATTGAAGTTTCAATGGGGGATCAAGGATTATGAGGAAAATGCAGGAATGTAGATGTGAGGAGTGTCGGATCAGCCATAATCTTGTTGTATGGTGGAGTAGACTCGAGGGGCCAAATAGCTGACTTCTGTTTCTATTTCTTATGGTCTAAACACATAGAATTTTTAGAAGGCTTGAAAGATAGATAGAGAAATTGTTTCCCTTATGGGAGGTCAGAAGACATAATCTCAGAGTAAGAGGTCACCCAGTTAGAACAGAAATGAGAAGTTTCTTCTCCGAGGGTTGTGACTCTGTATAATTCTTTACCACAGAGGGATGTGCAGGCTAGGTCATTAAATGTACTGAAGACTGAGATGAACAGATTTTTAGTCAGTAAAGAAAATTGAGGGTTACGGGGAAAAGGCAGGAAAATGGAGTTGAAGATTATCAAATCAGCCTTGAGTTAATCGAATAGCATAGCAGAGCAGACTCAGTGGACTGAATGGCCTACATCTGCCCCTGTGCCTTAGGTAGGATGCCAAGAATGTGAATATTCAAGTTTAGTCTGAGGCTTTACTTAGGGAAGATTATTGTACTAGTTGCTAGGGAGCAAAGTCTGCATTTGGATCTGAAGTCAATGAGTTCAGTTTTCCCCTAATACTTAAAAAAGGAAATTTAAGATTATCCAAAACATAGTGACGGACAATGTGGACACTGGAGATATTAATAGAGGTTGTTGTATGGCGAACTTGAGTGTCATCTACATACATGTAGAACCTGACATTGTGTTTTCAGATGTCACTGAGCTACAGCGCTTATGGCAAATCAGAGGGAACCAAGAATATGCCAATAGAGACTGCAAAGGTAATTGTGTGGTAACAGAAAAAATAACTATGACAGGAGATCGTCTAACTATAAATTTACAGATTAAAGTTGGACCCAGCATTGAGCAGTCCCACCCAGCTAGACATTGAGGTTGGAGGAGGATGATTTTGTCAGTCAGAGGTCAAAATTGGATCATCAGAACAACATAGGAAATTATTTATGTTATGATCCCAGCTAATGATAATACTGGACAAATCAGATTCTAGAGTGAGACCTGGCTTGATAGACTATAAAGTTAATTTTTAGTTACGGTGGAGGTAGGTCACTGAACATATTCACAAGAACCTGCCAATGTACTTTTACTAAAGAACACAAACATTTATTATGCAAAAGAAAAGAAAACGCTAACAGTTACAGTATACAAGAAACACTTTGGAATGGTCTTGTTGCAAATGTTAGAAAGAAAGGTAAAAGGATTGCACCTCACCAACCTTCCAAGCATCCAAATTTCATTGAATGGTCACCCCGACATCACTCAAACTCCTTGTTCACTTGGCATGGCTGTATCAATTTCTTCTCAGCAAAGTTCTCTATTTGATCAGTGCTATCTTCTTAGAGGTTTTGGGAAAAGACATCAAAACAAGCTGCTAACTCAGCTCACTTACTCCTTAACATGGGTTCCTTATCCTCATGTCTTCGTTAGCTTTGTAGGGTATCTTCCTCAAAGACACCTCCTCAGCCTTCTGTTTCTGGCTTACTTCTAAGCAGTTCAGGATTTTTTCCCTAGCTGCTGAGCACTTCTTCCCGATGTAACAACTTGCACCTGTTTGAACATAAGAACATAAGAATTAGGAGCAGGAGTAGGCCATCCGGCCCCTTGAGCTTGTCTCTTCCATTTTAAAACTTGACCCCCAGATAATAATAATACATTATGACAAAAGCAAAATACTGCAGATGTTGGAATTCTAAAATTTAAAGAAAAGTGCTGGAGTAACCCAACAGGACTGGCAGCCTCTTTGGGGAAAGAAACAGAGTTTGGAGAGGGATGACTCTCCCTCAGAACTGAATGTAGTTGGGGTTAGTTGAACATTGAATAGCTGCTTGTTTAAAACAGAAGAAAAAGCAAATGCAGATGTTGCTGATGGTGACGGGCCAGGAAGATAATGTAATTTACCTTTTTATCTAAAGTACACTGTAGGCTATTCGACAACATGTGTTGCTATACCCGGGGCTGGCAGCTGGTTAAATGTTGAGTTAGTTGATCAGCAGAGGACCAATGCTAACTTGCCAACCACTGAGAATATTGATCTTTAAAAAAGAACCGGAGGGAGTAAACTGGTCTTCACTGATTTTAGCAGGTGCAGAGTGATTGTGAAAATTGTAGGATTGGCTGCTATATTTTTATTCTGTCAAGTTTGATCCAAAAAGGCTTGTTGCGCATTCGATGTAAAAAATGCCAGGCTGTAACACAAATAGTTCTGGAAGTCCATCAAAATGTTCTCCTTTGCCAAAATTAGATATACAGTTGTGTCTTTGAACAACTCATTACCCAAAGATCGCTTGAAGGTGGCATCCATTGTCTGAAATTATTTGATTGAACTGGCCAGTCACAGTTCTTTTATATATTTTTTAGTTTATCCCATAACTGTGTTTGTTTTGTCTGTTTGAGAGTAGGGGATAAAGTCAAAGAAGGTTGGGTTTAAATCATTAATGTTGATTAGATTACCTTGTTGTTTAACTTAGTACTGTTAAAATGACAGAATTAATAATTAATTGTTAACTTCTGTTTAAATTGTGAATTTTGTGTCTAACATCTGTTTTGAAAAGTCTGGTTAAGAACAACTGGAAAATTTTAAGGGTCATTGAATATTTTAATTTCACTGCATTGCAAATCCATGTTAAGGCTCTTTTGATTTGCCTTGCTATCCTTAGTCATAACACTACAAGGTTACGTTAAGCAAGCATTGCAGACAATTCGAAGCAACTTGGCTTTCTGTGCGTGTGTCCCAGGCAGCTTTGCGCAGTGATTAATTTTTTGACTAGTATCAGTTTTGTGTGCATGTGTGTTCAGGAGTACACTGCACAGCAACAGGATTATTTTTCATAAAGGATAATGTTTAAGTTATGCAGAATTATAAGCTAGTAATTTGAGTTTCTTTTCTGCTATTGGTTAAAAACAACCTGTTACAACAGATGGAAACAAATGTTTTCCTGTCAGTTTAAAAACCTGATGAATATTTTCTTTTAACTTGGGTTGGTCAGCCAGATAAATTGGTGACTTTGGATAGTTTGAATAAATCTTATACTTTTGATAATTATGATACTACCTTCAAGGATATACTTGAGTCAGCTCCAAAGCAAGATTTTTCGGTGATAGTTGAGGTGACGTTGATACACATAGAACAAAATAAAGCTTTGCATTTATATAGCACCTTTCAAGACTTCAGAATGTTCCAAAACACTTTTCACCCAATGAAGTATTCTTGAAAGATATTTGTAATCTACTGTCTCCATCCAGGAACGTAGCTGAGTCCTTAGTTAACATTTCATTTGAAAGGTGGCACTTATGATACTACAACCTATTGTTAGATCATTTTGGAGTGTTAGCCTAGATTTTGTTCAGAGTCTCTGGATTAGGGTTGGAGTGTATAATCTGATCACTCTGGTGGAGCACTACTTATTGGGTCACACATAAAAGATAACAAAAGATAGTTAGATATAGGTGAATTGGAGTACACTATTCCTTATTCTTAAAATATGCTTTCCTCTATTCACTTCTTTCCTCCCCTTTCCACCATTCCATGGTTAATAGTAACTTGAAGCGCAGGGAAAATGAAAGGTAGCTCTGAGTAACCTTCGTAACGTGGCTTAATAATGTTCAAGTTACAGACTTCAATTTTGCTTGATGTAGAATTGTTTGTTTACACTGTTACTTCCGTTCTTTAGAAACTTTTACTTCGAAACATATAAAAGTCACAAAAGCTCCTACCGAAAGAAAATATTCATTGGCCTCAAGGTTCACTTCAGCCAATGTGAGTGCATGCTTTATTGAGCCATTTAGGAGAAAAAGATTATATGGGATTGTGACATGGAATCCTAATTTAGGCTGGCTCAATGTGGATAGCATTCAGTTGCACCTCAGATGCAAAATCCAGGTCAGAAAATTAAAGAAGGCTAATCAAGTAATGTAAAAGGAGAACAGTGAAAATTTTAAATGTGACTATTAGGCAAGATGATAGCGTTTAGGCACCTCTAAGGAGGGTAGAAAAGCTCACTGAAACTGCATGAGGGGACAAAAAAACTAGAGAGTAGCAATAACATTTGACCATTTATCATCAAGACAGCTGCAAGAGAGAAGGCAGAAAATAAATTAAAGCTCAGCCCAAGGTGGGTGTCCCAACTGAATGTGGTATAGGAACTCATTCTAGCAGGGGAATAAAAAGATTGTAGTGATAGTAGGAGGCAGTATAGTGAAAGGGATTGACACTGTTCTTTGCAGCGAAGAGCACAATTCCAGATGACTGTCATTTTAGCCCAATGCCAGGGTTCAGGATACCTCCTCTGGGTTGGAGAAGAACTTATTGGGAGGGGAAGGACCCAGCTATCGTAGGAAAAATAGGAAAGCGGTTCTGCTGATGTAGTATGAGAAGCAAGATGCTCAATTTAAAAGGAGAATTCAAGCGTAAACTTATAATCTCAGGATTGCTTTCTGAGCCATATTTTGGCATTGAGGATATTAGGTAAGAAAAATCAATGCAAGCCTCAAAGACTGGTATAAGAAAAACTGGTTTCACTTCTTCAAACACTGACACCAGTACGGGCGAGAGTGAGATTTATACCTTTGGGAACATCCACACCTAAAGTTGGGTGCAAATTGTGTTCAAGGAAATCACATAACCATGAAAATATACTTGGCTTTATATTAAACAGGGGTGGCGGGGGAGAAGCACGGTGGTGGTGAGGAGTCAGCCTTGAGTATATATAGCAAATCATTGGATTGAGTTGAGGCAGGAGGGCAAGATCATCACATGAGAAACTAAAGTCAGAAGAAACAAAAAGTGTTAGAGAGGAGAAACTTAAGAATATATCAACAATCAGGACTAGAAGTTGCCAACAGTACAAGAAGACAAAACTAAACTAAAGGCACTATTCAAATTCATGTAGAGTCAAAACAATGTACTGCAGATTGAAATAAATGTATATGATCTGATAACTATTCTAGAGCTGTGGCTGTACGATGATGAGCGAAGGGTCCTAAATATTGTGGGGTGTATGACATTGAAGAATAATAAGAAGCCAGATAAAGGTGGAGGGGTACACCCTTAACTAAAGACAGCATTGGTTCAATTTGAGTGTCATATTGTATCAAGGAATCATACAAGAGTATGGAAAATTGATAATATGACGAACTTAATGGTCTTGTTTCTGGACATGTGTGGTATTTGGAATAAAATTAGTCAGTTAACAGCACAAAGAAAGACAAATGAGTATAATTTGGTGGTGATTACTGAGATGTGGTTACAAGGGGACCAGGCCTAGGAGTTGACTATCCAAGGGTACTCAGTGTTTTGGAAGAATAGACAAAAAGGACAAGGAGACGGTGTAGCTTTGATTGTAAATGAAATGATCAGTGCTATAGTGATAAAATGATTTTGGTGTTGGAGATCAAAACATAACATCGCTCTGGGTAGAAATAATAAATCACATGGGAAAGAAGTCCCTGGTGGAAGTAATCTATAGGCCCCCTATCAGCAGTTTCACTATGGAAAACATTGTAAACCAGGAGATATTCAAGTTTATAAGAAAATGGTAGCAATAATCATGGATGATTTTAATATACACAATCAACTTGGCAAGGGGATTCTTGTGAAGAGTTCATGGGATGTATTAGAGATTAGTTTCTTGGAGCAATATGTTGGGGAACCAACCAGGGATTCAGGAGTTGTTATCATATAATCAGATGGGATTAATTAATGATCTCATAGTAAAGTATGCTATAAGGATACTGGGCAGCACGGTGGCTCAGTGGTTAGCCCTGCTGCCCGGTTCGATTCCAGCCTCGGGTGACTGTCTGTGTGGAGTTTGCACATTCTCCCTGTGTCTGCATGGGTTTCCTCCGGGTGCTCCAGTTTCCTCCCACAATCCAAAGATGTGCAGGTTAGGTGGATTGGCCATGCTAAATTGCCCATAGTGTTCAGGGGTGTGTAGATTAGGTGAGTTGCAAGGGGACGGGTGTGGGTGGGATGCTCCGAGGTTCGGTGTGGACTTGTTGGGCCGAAGGGCCTGTTTCCACACTGTAGGGATTCTAGATTCTAGATTCTAGGAAAAGTGATCAATGCAAGGATTCATAAATTCAGTTTGAGGCCAAGGAACTGGACTCCCACACTAGTGTTCTAGTGATAACATGGGCATGAGGACAGATGTGGCCGTAGCATGGGCACAAGGACGGAAAGGTGAGACAGTTGATGAATAGTGGCAGACTTTTACATAGATAAGCTGCAGAGCTGGGCTGAGAGGTGGCAAATGGAGTTTAATGTGGAAAAGTGAGAGATGATTCACTTTGGAAGGAGTAACAGGAATACAGAGTACTGGGCTAATGGTAAGATTCTTGGTAGTGTGGATGAGCAGAGAGATCTCGGTGTCCATGTGCATAGATCCCTGAAAGTTGCCACCCAGGTTGATAGGGTTGTTAAGAAGGCGTACGGTGTGTTAGGTTTTACAGGTAGAGGGATTGAGTTTCAGAGCCACGAGGTCATGTTGCAGCTGTACAAAACTCTGGTGCGGCTACACTTGGAGTATTGCGTACAGTTCTGGTCGCCGCATTACAGGAAGGATGTGGAAGCATTGGAAAGGGTGCAGAGGAGATTTACCAGATGTTGCGTGGTATGGAGGGAAGGTTGAGGGACTTGAGGCAGTTTTCGTTGGAGAGAAGAAGGTTAAGAGGTGACTTAATAGAGACATAGAAGATGATCAGAGGATTAGATAGGGTTGACAGTGAGAGCCTTTTTCCTCGGATGGTGACAGCTAGCACGAGGGGACCTAGCTTTAAATTGAGGGGTGATAGATATAGGACAGATGTCAGAGGTAGATTCTTTACTCAGAGAGTAGTCAGAGCATGGAATGCCTTGCCTGCAGCAGTTGTAGACTCGCCAACTTTAAGGGCATTTAAATGGTCGTTGGGTAAACATATGGATGATAATGGAATAGTGTAGGTTAGATGGGCTTCAGATTGGTTTCACAGGTCGGCGCAACATCGAGGGCTGAAGGGCCTGTACTGCGCTGTAATATTCTATGTTTTATGTTCCATGTTCTAAAATATATTCCAGCGAGGAAGAAAGATTCTAAGCAGGGGATAAAGCATTTATTGCTAAGCCAGGAAGATAGAGATAACATAAGGGCAAAAACAAAGACATACCATATTTCAAAGGTAGGTTGGAGGATTGGGAAACTTTTAAAGATCAAGGAAAGGTTACAAAAAGAAGTAATAAAATAGCAAGCATCAGTTATGAAAGAAAACTAGTGCAAAATATAAAAACAACAAAAGATTCTACAAGTATATGGAAAGAAAGAGGGTGGCTAAAGTGGATGTTGATCCCTTAGATGATGGGTCTGGGGAGTTAATAATTACAGAAACACAGAAATTACGGAGACATTAAATCAATATTTTGCCTCAGTTTTCATAGTGGAAGACACTTAAACTATCCCGATAGTAACAGGTAAGGCAGAGGTTATTGAAAAGGGGGAACTTAAAACAGTTGTCATTACTGGGGAGAAAGTACAGAGGAAGTTGTTGGTATTAAAGGCAGACAAGATCCCAGGGGCTGACGGCCCACATCCTAGAATCTTAAAGAATGTGGCAGCAGCGATAGTGGATGCATTGGTTATAAAATTCCAAAATTGCCTGGATTCTGAAAAGGATCAAGTGTATTGGAAAAATGTGAATGTAATGCCCTTATTCAAAAAGAGGGGGAGGCAGAAAATAGAAAACGATCAACAAGTTAATTTTTAACAGACCAACATCTTTTGGCAAGCAATTATCAGTTGTTAAAGAAGTAGTAGTGGGACATTTGGAAAGTCAAAATACAATTTTCAGAGTTAGCATGGTTTTATGAAGGGTAAATCATATTTGAATAATTTGCTAGAGTTCTTTGAAGATGTAACAAGCAAAGTGGATAATGGGGATTTTGTAGATGTAGCATATCTGGACTTCTGGAAGGCATTTGATCAGGTGACACACAAAAGATTATCAGGTAGAGTAATAGAGAAGCAGTGGCAAACATTTAATGCACATTTCCAACTACTCGAGTAAGTATATTCGCATCATAAAGAAAAATGGCACTGGGAGGATCCACTATCCATGGTTAAGTGAAAAATTTAAGGAGAGCATAAAATTTAAGGAAAAATCTTATCATTACATACAGGTGAGTGGAAGATCAGAATTTAGTCAGAATATGAAGAATGGCAGAAATTGCCTAAAAGATTAATGAGGAGAAAGAAAGCAAAGTATGGGAGGAAGCTAGCCATAAATGGACAAGCAGGTAGCGAGAGTGTCTGCCTGGATTATCTAAATTTCTAAAAAGGAGACAGGTAAAATATATGTTTGTCTTCTAGAGAATGAGAATTCCAGATAATAAAGAAATGGCAGGTGAAATAAATAAACGCTTATCTTGCGTCTTCACAATGGGGTATACAAAAAATGTGCCAGTAATAACTAATAATGAGGAGATAGAAACAAGAAAGGAACTTAACGAAATTACAATCACTGGGAAAGTGATACTGATCAAAATGCTGGAACTTAGGGCTGACAAGTCCTCGGGTCTTGATCGACTTCATTTTAAGGACCTTCAAAGAGATGCTTAATAAGGTTATAGAAGTGTTGGTGTTAAGTTTCCAAAATTTGCTAAATTCTGAAAAAGATCCATCCGAGTGGCAAGTAGCAAAAGTAACCCTCTATTCAACAAGGGAGGGAGGCAGAAAACAAGAAACTCAGTGTCAGTTAACTTGACATCTGTTGTGGTGAAGAGGTTACAGCTGGACACTTAGGAGGCATCAAGACAATTGGAAAATGGTTTTGTGAAAAGGAAATTGTGCTTAACCTTTTCTTTGAAGGAGTATATGTTGTAGATAAAAAGGAACCTGTTGATGTAATGTACTTGGATTCCAAAAGGCACTTGACAAAGTGCCATATAAAACGTGATTACAAGAATATAACAGTTGGTGCAGGGGTAACATACTTTGACAGGAGGCAATAGCCTCATGGCATTATCGCTGGACTGGTAATCCAGAGACTCAGGTAATGTTCTGGGGACCCAGGTTCGAATCCTAACCATGTCAGATGGTAGAGTTTGAATTCAATAAATATCTGGAATTAAGAGTCTAATGATGACCATGAATCCATTGCCGATTGTCAGAAAAACCCATCAGGTTCACTAATGTCCATTAGGGAAGGAAATTGCCATCCTTACCTGGTCTGGCCTACAGCAATGTGGTTGATTCATAACTGCCATCTGGGCAATTAGGGATGAGCGATAAATGCTGGCCTAGTCAGCGGCGGTCTCATCCCATGAATGAATAAAGAAAAAAAAAATACTAGCATTGATAGGAGATTTGGCAGCCTGGACGAAAGCAGTGTATGCATAAATGGGTCTTTTACTCATTGGCAAGCTGTAATGATTGGGGTCCCGCAACTGTGTGGGGCCTCAACTTTTTCAATTTGCATCAATGACTTAGATGCAGTGATCAAATGTATGGTAGCCACATTTGCAGTTGACGCAGAGATAAATTAAATTTTTAGGAGGTGCAGATCAGTATAGATTGGTTGAGTGAGTAGACAGTAGAGTATAGTTAGGAAAATGCGTAGTTGGTCACTTTGGCAGGAGGAATAAAGAAGCAGATTATTACTTGAATGAATAGTGACTGCAGAATTCCAAGGACAGATGAATCCAGATTTTCTGGTGTATGATTCACAAAAAGTTAGTATGCAGGTGCTGCAAATATTTAAAATGCTAATGGAATGCTATTCATTTTTGCAAGAAGAGTTGAGCATAAAAGTAAGGATGCTGTGCTTCAGTTTTACAGGTCATTGATGAGACTACATCTTGAATACTTCTACAGTTTTGGCTTCCTTACCTAAGGATTTAAAAGAACTTTATCTGGAATGAACAGGTTGGCTTATGGTTGGCAGTCTGGGCTTGTTTTCACTGGAGTTTCGAACAGTAAGGGATGGCTTAGTTGAAGTATATAAGACAATGAACTGTAGCATTGACCAGGTGTACGTGGTATCAATGTTTCCTGTTGTGGGTGAGCCCACAACAAGGTGCAGGGGAGTCTGTTATAAAAATTATGTGTTACCCTTTCAGGGCTGTGTTGAGAATTCTTTTCTCTCTGAGGGTTGTTAGACTTTGCAACTCTCATCGCAGATGGTGACGGAGGCAGTGGTAATTGAATAGCTTCTAAATCAGAGTAGAATTTTCGTTGGGAAAGTAAATCAAAGTTTATCAGCAGTAGATGGGTATATGGAATTTAAAACACATGTAGATTGAACGTGGATCTTGCATGGTGGAGGCTCAAGGGGCTGAGTGGCTTATGTCTGTTAACTGCTATGATCGCATTTGAAGCCATGGGTTTGAGGGGTGCCAAATTAAGTGTATTAAGAAGTGTTCTCAAGTAACACAGTTCAGAATAATGTTGACAAGGAAATTGCTGTTTTGAATGAATTCTGTTTATCTTGAGATATTTGCTTCTGATAAGCAACATAGTTAGTCAAGCCTTTATCACAACCTCATGTAATGTGAAATTTGAAAGTCATTGTTGACTTTCTGTAATGTGGAGGTGCTGGTGTTGGACTGGAGTGGACAAGGTCAGAAATCACACAACACCAGGTTATAGTCCAACAGGTTTATTTGAAACCACAAGCTTTCAGAGTCACATTTCTTCAGGTGTTAATGAGAGAGGTAGTATCAGACACAGGATTTATAAGTAAAATATCAAAGTAAATTTGTAAATCCCCAAATTCCTTTCAAGTCACAGTCCTGAGAGAGCTATAGGTTTTATCAACGCAAAGAAGAGGTAACATTTTAGGTCAGACGATACATATTAGGTGTGAGACCATATTTAGAATCTGTTTGTGTTTTAATTTGGAATCAGACTGGTTTTATTTCAAAAGTAGGAATTTACAAAACGCCATATTGACGACTGTCTTTATATTGTATGCTTTTTGAATAATATAAAATGTATCTGCAAATACAAATTCACCCCATAGATTTGTATGCTTGCGTGTGCGTGTGTGTTTATGTGTGTGTGTGCGTGTGTTTGGGAGTTGGGAGAGACAGTGTGTTCATGTATGCGTGTGTGAGAGTGTACAGTGTGGTGGGGTCACCTGTAGTGTGACATGAACCCAAGATCCCAGTTGAGGCTGTCCTCATGGGTACTAAACTTGGCTATAACCTCTGGTCCGTGATTCTGCATTGTTGTGTAAAGTCCGACTTTACACAAGTCCAACTTGGAGGACTTTTACCTGAAGATCCGAGGCTGCATGCCCATGAGCGCTGAAGTGTTCCCCCACTGGGAGGAACGTTCCTGACTGGTGATTATTGCGTGGTGTCCATTCATCAGTTGTTGGTAGCGTGTGCATGGTTTCACCAATGTCCCATGCCTCGGGGCATCCTTGCCTGCAGTGTATGAGATAGACAGCATTCCACAACTTTGTTTTTGTGTATGAGATAGACAACATTGACCGAGTCACATGAGTATCTGCCATGCACGTGGTGGGTGGTGTTCCCACCTGTGATAGTGCCCATGTCGTTGATCTGACATGTCTGGCAGAGGTTACCATGATAGGGTTGTATAGTGTTGTGGTCGATGCCCTGAAGGCTGGGTAGTTTGCTGAGAACAATGGTCTGGCGGGGAAGATCTTGGCAAGGTGCTCATTGTCATCAATAACATGTTGAAGGCTGCGAAGAGCATGGCATAATTTCTGTGTTCCAGGGAAGTACTGGACAATGACGGACACCCTATCAGATCTATCTGTGTCTGCCTTTTGAGGAGGTCATTACAGTTTTTCACTGTGGCACAGTGGAACTGGCAATCGATGAATTGAGTATTGTATCCTTTTCCTATGACGGTGTGCTTCAACACCTCCAGGTGTCTGTCTCATTCTTCCTCATCTGAGCAGAATCTGTGTATGCGTTGGGCTTATCCATAGAGTTGGTTGTTTTAATATATTTCCAGTGGAAGCTAGGGAAGTGCAGCATCGTGAGGTTATCCGTAGGCTTGCAGTAGAGTGATGTACTGAGGTGTCCGTCCCTGATGGAGATGCGTGTATCCAAGAAAGAGACTGATTCTAATGAGTAGTCCGTGGTAAGTCTGATGGTGGGATGAAACTTGTTGATATCGCTATGTTGTTGTTTTAGTGAGTCCTCACCATGAGTCCAAACGAACAAAATGTGGTCAGTGTATCTGGTGTATAGGGTTGGTTGGAGGTTCTGTGCAGCAAAGAAGTCTTTTTCGAATCTGTGTATGAAAATGTTGGTATATTGGGGAGCAAATCTGGCCCCCATGGCTGTTCGATGTGTCTGGTTGAAGACCTGGTTGTCAAAGGTGAAGATGTGGTTGAGGATGAAGCAGACGAGTTGTAGAGTGGCATCTGGAAATTGGCAGTTGGTGGTATTGAATACTGAGGCTGTTGTGGTGGTGCCATCCCATTGCCTGATACGATGGGACACACCCCCCTGCGCGCAGGCACACACACACGTGAATCTATGCGGTGAATATGTATTTGCAGAATATTTTGTTCAAAAAACAGAACTTATAGATAGTCAGTCAATATGGACTTTTATAAATAACAAGGTGTGGAGCTGGATGAACACAGCAGGCCAAGCAGCATCATAGGAGCAGGAAAGCTTGATGTTTCGGGCCTAGACCCTTCATCAGAAAAGAAAAGCTGAGTAAGTGATAGAGACCCAATAGTGGGAGAAAATGGGTGAGCTGTACTGAATGCAATCATGTAATATGATAATGGGCCTAGGAGTATATGAGAATGGGTGACCATGCTAAAAGCAACCCATGTCATAACAGGACCGGGTGTGGGTTGGGTGCAAAACATGGAAGGATGGAATCAGGCGCTAAAGTTATTGAACTCGATTTTGAATCTAAGAGGTTGCAAAGTTCCCAAGTGGAAAATGACACATTCGAGCTTGCACTGAGGCTCATTGGAACACTGCAGCAGGCCTGTGACAGAAGTGTTAGCCAGGGAGTATGGTGGTGTATTGAAGTGGCAGGCAACTGGAAGCTCGGGTCATTTTTGCTGACAGACATAGGTGTTCTGCAAAAGAGTCACCCAGTCTGCATTTTATCATCTCAGTGCAGAGGAGACGGGAGAGATTTACATAAAAGACATGAAGGGCAAATTTTTTACACGGTGTTTTGCATGTGGAATGAATTTCCAGAGGAAGTGTGGATGTGGGCACAGTTACAACATTTAAAGATGTTCAGGTAAGTACACGAATAAGAAATGTTTGGAGGGATATGTGCCGGGAGCAGGCAGGTGGGACTAGTTTAGTGTGGGATTATTTTTGGTGTGGACTGGTTGGACCGAAGGATCTTTGTCCATGCAGTGTGCTCTTTTTCTTTAAGAAAAAATTGTTTTCATAGTCTGTGTGGCGTATGTAAATGTTCTTATTTACTACTAGATGTTTACTGAAGAGGGTTCTTAATTTAAGTATTTCATCTCCTGTTCCTACCCCAAATCTAAATTCAGACTTTGTTTCCCCAATCTCTGCCTCAAATGTCTTTATTTCTTTCTGTAATGGTCTCCAAGATGACTTTAGTAAGATGACTCCCTTAATTTATTGCCCTCCATTGCTTTCAGTTCCATATATAAGTGAATGCCTCAAGTCATGTAGAATGTGTTTTCTGAAGGGTCTAGGCCCGAAACATCGGCTTTCCTGCTCCTATGATGCTGCTTGGCCTGCTGTGT
>JAHRHZ010000029.1:6064670-6095240 GCA_024137785.1 Ginglymostoma cirratum
TTCTGATGAAGGGTCTAGGCCCGAAACATCAAGCTTTCCTGCTCCTATGATGCTGCTTGGCCTGCTGTGTTCATCCAGCTCCACACCTTGTTACCTCGGATTCTCCAGCATCTGCAGTTCCTATTATCTCTGGAGTTTTATAAATGCCCACTTTAGAAATGAAACCATCCTGACTCCAAACCAAAACACAAAAAAACTCTAAACAAGGTCTAACACCTAATATGCATTGTCTGATCTAAAATGTCACCTCTTCTTTACACTGATAAAACCTTTAGTTCTCTCAGGACCATGACTTGAAAGGAATTTTTGGATTTACATATACATATTAATCAATTAAAACCTTTTAACTGATTAAAGATTTAACAGCATCTTAGTTTTGTTTAGTACATCCTCATCAGTGGTGTGAACCTTTTGATCTTTTACATGTAAATTCTATGTCTGATACTACCTCTCTCACTAACACCTGAAGAAGGACTGAGGCTCTGAAAGTTTGTAGTTTCAAGTAAACCTGTTGGACTATAACTTGGTGTGTGTGATTTCTGATCTCCTTTCTATAGGCTGTATATGTGAATTGCATGGTATTTTGTGCATTTTAAGAGAACCTACACAATTGATATATTACAGCTGGAGTTCACTTTTTTCCCCCTGCAGGAAATGGCAAAAATTCTTCTTCATCCAAGGGTTTATTCCTTCCTTCATGTGCCAGTTCAGACTGGATCAGATAGCGTTCTTATGGACATGAAGAGAGAGTACTGCATAGCAGACTTTAAATTGGTAGTAGACTTCTTGAAGAAGCAGTAAGTAATTTTGAATTTAGATTGTCACCAGTCATGCATCGAAGTTAAACAAATGTCCTCAGTATCCTTTGCATTAGGATTTTATAAAAATTTAGTAGCTAAATAAAAATAATTGTTGTTTTAAACCATTCATTAAGTACTTGCTGTATCTTTGCACAATACATATTGCATTTCAGATCTTGTTATGTACTAAAGTGCACAGTAAACATTTTAAACATCTCACTGTATTGTATATTTGAAGTTCACTGTTTAACTGCTGTTTCTTTTCATGTGGTTTCTCTATTTAATTAGTCTCTGAAAAGCTTCCAAGTTTTGATGCCAGTGAATCAACAATTTTTGCTGAGTATTTGTAGGTCTCTGTATAATTATCCACTAACGCAACTGAAAGATCTAAGTTGGTCCTTGTATGATAATTGAAGCAGATTCAGAATAATTAGTTTTCAATTTTTTCCCAGACCTGTAGGTGTTCAAAGGTAATCGACAATTAACCTGAAGTCAGTGAGTGTGTGTGTGTGTGTGTGTGAGTGTGTGTGTGAGAGAGAGAGAGAGAGAGAGATGCAGATGATGTGAGGCCGTCCTGCTATTAAATGTACTGTTTAAGGGAACTAGGCTTTGTGTAGTTGGAGGTCATGGAAGTCCTAAAGCAGTGGAATAGCTCTTATTATTGTTGATTTAACATAAGTCCTAATGCATTAGAAGGGCTCAAAAGAAGCCTGCACACAGTGGTTCAGTAGCTGATCTGGGGTTGAAAAATCCATAAGCATTTTTTTTTATCTAATTGAGCAAGACTGGAGGTCAAGGGAAACCCGGGGCAGGACTTGTTCTGTGAGGCAGGCCATCCACGAAGAGTTGGTGTTATACCTCTACGTTAGTGCTGGCATGCAATTTATGGAGTTCAGGGGAGTCCAGGAAAGGAGAGTGATCGATCAGAATGAGGGCAGTCATTGAGGCAATTTATGCCAGGGTGGCTCTTAAGAGAGCATTTTAAGGTTAAATTGGCAAAAGTGAGGAATTGTAATCCGTTGCGATGTTTAATGAAATTTGATGACCTATTGTGTCACTAACGTCTGGAGGAATTGCAGAGAAATCAGCCTTCTTTGAATTGCTGTTTGGTGTGTACGGTGGACCCCCCACTTGCATAGCAGGTTATTTTACACGTATTTAGAATTCTCCCTCAGCTTGGAACTTTCTCTAGATGCTACTCTTCATGCTGGTGTGACGTTGCAGTCTCATTGTTTTTACTCCCCTCTCTTCTTACTTCTTTCCCTCTGAACATGTAACACTTCGTTCTCTTAGATTAAATTTTAACAAGCGTGCTGTTATTGTTGTCTGGTAAACCAATCTCTATTTTCAACCACCTATCCCTGTACCTGGACCAAAATTCCATCATCGAACATTGTGGCATCATGTTCAAGCCTGTGACTGGCTTAATTAGAGTGGATTTTATAAGCATCCTCTGTAACAGAAATCATCTAGGAACATAGTCAGAAGTCATACAACAGCAGGTTATAGTCCAAGAGGTTTATTTGAAATCACAAGCTTTCGTAGCGCAGCTCCTTCGTCAGGTGCAGTGAGAGAGAAACACACAGAACACAGAGTTTATAGGCAGAGAGATCAAAAGATCATGCAACTGGTGTGATTGGAATGTCAGATAATAAGTCTCTACAGGTGACCAAGAGTGTTAGACGGTCAGTAAAGTGTCGACAGCTGAATAACTAGCGAAGAGATGACCTATAATCCGCTTAAGTGAGGCGGAGGGATAGAGGGATAATTACAAAAAATTAAAAATAAGGTGGTGCTGAAGAGAAACTGAATGACTGGAATAACACAATATGTATAAGAGTCGCATGCCAAGGGTCGAACCAAAGTAATAAATAATTCAAAACTACACAAACTAATTGGGATAGAGAAATCATAACAATTTAGCAAGGTGATGCTGTCAGAACAGGACAATAAGGAAGATTTTACAGATACAAAACAGTGTGGTGGGGTCACACGTAGCATGACATGAACCCACGATCACAGTTGAGGCTGTCATCATGGGTACAGAACTTGGATATCTGTCTCTGCTTGGCGATTCTGCGTGGCTGTGTCTCAAAGTCCACCTCGGAGGACGCTTACCCGAAGGCCGGACCGAGGTTAGACCCTTGTGTGACTTTTATACCTATTATGTTATTTTTAGTCATTTAGTTTGTCTCCAGCACCACCTTTACTTTTAAGTTTTTTTGTAATTATCTCTCTGCCTCACTTAATCGGATTAGAGATCATCCTTTCACTGGTTATTCAGCTGTTGACACTTTACTCACTGTCTAAAACTCTTGGTCACCTGCAGAGACTTATTATCTGACACTCCACAGACACCAGTTATGTGATTTTTTGATCTCTCTGCCTATAAACTCTGTGTTCTGTGTGCTTCTCTCTCACTGCACCTGACAAAGGAGCTGCACTCCAAAAGCTTGTGATTTCAAATAAACCAGTTGGACTGTCACCTGCGATCATGTGACATCCGACTTTGTTCACCCCAGTCCAACACCAGCCCCTCCACATCTGGAAGCATGTTATGGGGTTAATTTACAAGTTATTGTTCGTGTTACAATCCCTTGCCTGTTGGAATTTTTGCATCAAGAATTTGTTAGTGCCCTAATCATGATTTTCCTCTCATTAATTATCGTAGAGCATGTGTAGTTGCTCAAAAGTTAAAAGCATGGCTTTACCATCTTGCTCATATCTACCCAAACTTTAGTGAAAGGTTGAATTTGCTAGCAATTTGAAAAGAATGTTAGCTTGTATGGATGTATTGGAGGGCTCAACACATCTAAGACTGGAACAAAATGATGGTTCTCATGGTAAATCAAATATTTTTGATCATTTGTTTTTTTATCTGTTCTTATTTTTGTTTAGGGAACAAAGCCGAACAGGTGCTTCTTGCTTCCAGAAGTTTATATGATGTGTATAATAGTATTATAATGAAAGTGAACAGGTTTTGCAGAATGCTTTAGGAATTTAATCACAATGCAGTTGCTACGTAAATGCAAATTGTTGTGGTAATTGTGTGACTAAACAACACTTAAAGAAACTCCTAGAGACAACTTGGCACCCTCTTAAAGATTTGATGCAAACCTATCAATGTGATGGCTAATGATCAAGGCTATTGGTCTACTTGTTACTGAATACTTAAAATTACATTTAGGAACAGGGAATTAAGAAATCAGGATTGTTCTCACTGGAATCGAATAGGTTGAGAGGCAGCATGAAAGTGGTGTCCAGCCTTATGATAATGATACTCATTAGTCTAGTCTTTTCATTGGTCAGCAAGTTAATGCATGTTGCATGGTAGGACCCCAGGAAGTACAAAAGATTAGAGGGACCTTGGTATACATGCTCATAGAACCTTGAAGATAGCAGGATTGATAAGGTGGTTAAGAAGGCCTATGGATACTTGTCTTTCTTGGTCAAGGCATTGAATACGAGAGCAAAGAGCTTATGATGGAGCTCTATGTACTGTTAGTTAAGCCACAACTGGAGTGTTGTGTGCATTTCTGGTCACCACACTATAGGAAGAAAGTGACTGCACTGGAAAGGGTGTAGAGGAGATTCACCAGGATTTTGCCTGGGTGAGGTGGTTCAACTATGAAGAGATACAGTATAGGCTGAGGTTGTTTTTCATAGAGCAGAGAACGCTGAGGGGGTACCTGATTGAGATATACAAAATTGAGTAGATTAAATAGGACAACACTCTTTCCCTTAGTAGAGGGGTCAATAACTAAGGAGCAGGAGGCTTAGAGGGGTTTTCAGGAAAGATGTTTTTTGTAGCGGGTGGTGGGTATCTGGAGTTGACTGTGTAAAAAGGTGGTAAAGGTGAGAACCCTCGGTGTTGTTGAAACGCCATTTGAAATGCCATAGCGCACAAATAGACAGATGTTTGATGACTGGTGAGGACATGATGGGCTGAAGCACCTTGTTCCTTGCTGTAAAAACTCAATACAAGAGACACAAATTAAGATCGTCACCAAAAAAAGGAAACGGCAGGTTGAAAAGTTATTTATCTCGTTCATATTTGTCTTGATATAAACTGTTGCTAATCAGACCTACAAGGTTTTTTATAAAGTAATTTAGACAATTTCTTGAAAAGAATCATTTTAAGTAGTATATTCCCTGAGCAAGTGAACCAGATTGGACGTAATAGCTTCTGGCAGAAAACCCGAGTTCAAACTTGGTTGATCAACAGAGGAACAAGAGGAAAGGAAAATATGTAGAAGTGAAAGAAATTGGTTCCAGCTCTGAAGAGGTGGTCGTGTCTTGATTATGAGATTAAAAAACTTCCGCTTGACTGTTGATGTTTGGGAGGGCAAAAACTCAACAATTATAAATCTGAAGAAGATTCTTCTTGTATGTCTGTCGATCGTAATTACTTCTTGCATACTGATGAAATAACTTACCCCTTGATTGTGTTTCACCATTTCATTCAAAATGTTTTGTGCCAGTTTAAATTAAGAAGATTTAGCTATAATTCCATGAGATTTGTATACCAGACAACACTAGTCACTGTAGCAAGTGAGTTTTTTTTAAAGTTATCTTCACACAAGGCATCTCATTGTTTCTATGAGCAACATTGCAAACATTCCTGTGATGGAATTGGCTTGATGCCAGATTTGACTTGGTTGTTTGGGCCGGATTTGGCAATACTTATTTTTAAAGTGTTGAAATAAGGTGGCTTTATGGCCAGCAAGGGCATAAATACCTAGAACTGGGGCATACAATGTAGGAACAAAAAGCAAACTTTTCAGCCTGTGACTCTTTCGTACCATGCATTTAGATCAGCACTGATTTCTTCCTGACCTCCTTGTACCTACCTTGGTTTTTTAATTCTGAATACACTTGGTGGATAAAGCCTATCAATCCAGGTTTTGATATTTTCAATTGACCTAGTCTTGACAACTATTTGGAAAAGAGAACTTCAGAAGTCCACTCCCCTTTGTGTGAAAAATTTCTTCCTGACATGACCTTTGAACTTCATAACGGGACGTGTTGATGCAACAGTGTTGTCACTAGATTACTAATCCAGAGGACAAGGCTAATGTTATGGAACATTGGTTTGAATTCCAACAAAGTAGCTGGTGAAATTTAAATTCAATTTATAAAATCTGGAGTTGGAAGCTAGTTCCAGTACTGGTGAACATGACACAAGCAGTAGCTGTGAAACCCATGTTTTTGCCATTCACTTGTGTCCTTCAAGGAAGGATATCTGCCATCCTTACCTGGTCTGGCCCAAAAGGGACTCATGATTCACAGCAATGTGATTCACTCTTAACTGCTCCCTGAAATGCAAGCCACTCATTTCAAGGACAATTAGGGATGCACCAGAAAGGCTGGCCTTCCAGCGATGCCCATCATTTTAAAGAATACATTTTTAAAATTTAAGTTATACTGTTTCCTGGATTCTTCAACTAAAAGAAATAGCTTTTCTGTCAGCAGGCCAGGCAGCATCAGAGAAGCAGGAAAGCTGACGTTTTGGGCCTGAACCCTTCTGATGCTGCCTGGCCTGCTGTGTTCATCCGGCTCTACACCTTGTTATCACAGACTCCAGCATCACAGTTCCTGCTATCTCTGAGCTTTTCTGTCAGTCTTCTTTGTAAACGTTTCGTTTTGTTAGATCATCCCTACCTCTGTAAATGCTGGTATTCAATCATGGGAGGCAGCAAGCAAAACTGCATTCTGATATGGCTTTCAGAACCTCTGGAAACACAGGCATTCACTTTAGGATTTGTCTCGAGTAGTATTCTTACCATTTGTTATGACCATGGGTCAGGACGCCTAAGTATATGGCCATTGCTAACTTGTAATCCTGAAATGTGTGTGTGTTTTATTTTAAGGAAGAGAACATGTATAAAGTAAAATGGCTGCAGATTTAGTTTAAGTTGATATAGGGAGAAAGAGACCCATGCAATTTTATACCTAAACATGCTAAGGAAACTTCAAAGTGGGAAGAGGCAATTCAAGAAAGACTGGGCAGTGATCTCTTGTGACTATAATGACGATCTTTTAGGAATCGCTAGAGTCAGGGAGAGTCCCAGAGGACTGGAAAATCGCCAATATGGCACCTCCTGTTTAAAAAGGGAGTAAGGCAAAAGACTGAAAATTACATGCCAATTAGCCTACCCTCGGTCATGGGTAAAATTTTGGAGTCCATTGTCAAGGTTGAGATTTCTGAATACTTGGAAGTACATGGTAAAATAGAGCAAAGTCAGCATGGCTTCATCAAGGGGTGGTCATGCCTGACAAATCTGTTAGAATTCTTAGAGTAAGTAATGAGCAGGTTAGACCAAGTAGAACCAATGGATGTTATCTACCTGGACTTCAAGAAGGCCTCTGACAAGGTGCCGCATAGGAGGCTGCTGAGTAAGATAAGGGCCCATGGTGTTAGAGGCAAGGTGCTAGCATGGATAGAAGATTGGCTGTTGGGCAGAAAGCAGCGAGTGGGGATAAAAGAGTCCTTCTCAGGATGGTAGCTGGTGACAAGTGGTGTTCCACAAGGGTCAGTGTTGGGACTACAACTTTTCACTTTATACATTAATGATCTAGATGAAGGAGCAGAGGGTATTCTGGCTAAGTTTGCAGACAAATAAAGATAAGTTGAGGGACAGGTAGTATTGCGGATGTGAGAAGGCTGCAGAAGGATTTGGATAGGTTAGGAGAGTGGGCAAAGAAGCGGCAGATGGAGTACAATGTGAGGTCATGCACTTTGGTAAGAAGAATAGAAGCATGGACTATTTTCTAAATTGGGAGAAAATTCAGAAGTCTGAAGTGCAAAAAGACTTGGGAGTTCTAGTCCAGGATTTCTCAAGGTAAACTCGCAGGTTGAGTCAGTAGTTAGGAAGGCAAATGCAACTTTGGCATTTATTTTGAGAGGACTTGATTATAAAAGCAGGGATGTACTTCTGAGGCTCCGTAAGGCTCTGGTCAGACCATATTTGGAGTATTGAGTGCAGTCTTGTGACCCATATCTCACGAAAGATGTGCTGGCCTTGGAGCAGGTTCAGAGGAGGTTCAGAAAAATGGTCCCAGGAATGAAAAGCTTAACATATGAGGAACGTTTGAGGACTCTGAGTCTATACTTGATGGAGTTTAGAAGGATGAGGGGGGATCTAATTGAAACTTAGAATACTGAATGGCCTGGGCAGAGTGGATGTTGGGAAGGTGTTTCCGTGGTGGAGAGACTAGGACCCGAGGGCACAGCCTTAGAGTAAAGGGAAGACCTTTTAGAATGGAGATAAAGAGAAACTTTTTCCACCAGAGTGGTGAATCTATGGTATTCACTACCAGAGAAGGCTGTGGAGGCCCAGGTCATTAAGTATATTGAAGATGGAGATGGATAGGTTCTTTATTGTCAAGGGGATCAAGGGTTATGGGGGGAAACCAGGAGAATGGGGTTAAGAAACTTATCAGCCATGATTGAATGGCAGAGCAGACTCGATGGGCTGAATGGCCTAATTTTTGCTCCAGTTACTTCTGGTCTTATGATGAGGGTTGACTAATCTCTGCTCAAAAGCAAGCCACCCCCTGCAGATTATGTCGTAAATTCACAGGTAAGTTTGGTATTTTCATTTTAATGAATACTCAAGGACACGGGTTAAAAAGAACTTTAAATTCTCCTGATTGTGCAAGTGAGACAGAGGTTATCGCATGTGCCAGTGGACTAAGGTACCCATGCAGAGTCGCCTTATTTTGACCATTCGAGGGCTGTGAAGGTCACAGTTGAAGAACAGTTCCATAGTCACCAGAGATAATAGGTACTGCGGATGCTGGAGAATCTGAGACGACAAGGTGTGGAGCTGGATGAACACAGCAGGCCAAGCAGCATCACAGGAGCAGGAAAGCTTGACGTTTCGGGCCTAGACCCTTCATCAGAAATCACCCTTGTGTTGTAGGTAATGAGACTATCCCACAGAGTGCTAGAAGCCAGCTAGCTAGCAAGCTGGACAAAGGAGCCTAGGCACCAAAAAGATTCACAACCAACCTGCAAAACTAGGAATCTTGAAATGGACTGTCAATTACTAACATTAAAGCGACCAGTAATATACATTGTCATGGCCACAACTTTCAACCATCGCTCTTAAGTAAACAAGCCAGGGACTGATCCATGCTTTGGTCTTTTTTATTAACTTTTATCTTTTTTAAAGTCCATTCGTATTTCAAATGTGTGTATATAATGTTACATTACTAATTCTTCTTGTGCTTAATAATTAATAAACTCACTCTTTGTTAATTCATGAAAGCCTGGTGAAATTAGGCCCTTTTTAAAACATGTGTTCCTTTGGGTCTGGGAGAAAGTTATCCCAAAGGGAAATTAAGTTTGCAAATTAACAGTATTGCACCCAACTGAGTGAGTGAGTCAATTAAGAAAGAGAGCCACTTCATCCTTCCTCACCTTGGAAACTTAATGAATTGGGATGTCTTGTGTACAGTCATTACACACTGGAGAGCCTCACTCAAGGTGAGGCTCTCATTATACTTTGGAAACAATTGTATCAAGTAATTAGGGTAGTACAATAGGTCGGAGAAAATCTCACGAGTTACCAGACAGTATAGAAAATGTAAGGTGCTCTGCTTTACTTGTCGAGGCTTGAATCTCAAAAGCAAACTATATTTCTACATGGTGGAGTTCTGCTGAAACCTATTTTGTAGGTTTCTTGCCTCTGAAACCATCTTGGTTTCTGCTCATTTTTTTTTTAGTTCTATTGAGGTTAGACACTAAGAGCTACCAATAAATTGAAAGTGGAAGTTTATCTTATTCCAGTTGTGTTTATGTTCAGGGTCTCCCACCAATGGATGCCCAGATAATCTTTCTAATTCGTGCTGCACAACTCAACTAAATTGGCAATGGTACTAGAGGTTATGATCATATTTCCGGAGCGGATATATGTCCTGCTAAGCAGTAAATTATGTATACAAGCGTTTTAATTCACTCATGAAATGCAGGGTTGTTAGCTGAGCCAGCACTTATTACGGAACTCTAGTTGCTCTTGAAGAGAAGATAATTAACTATCTCCTTGAAACTCTGCATTTCATTTAGTGTAGGTAGACCTATGATGCCATTAAGGAGGGAGTTACAGGATTTTCACCTAGCAGCACGAATATACTTCCAAGTCTGGATGGGGCATGTCTTGTAGGGAAACTTGCAGTTGGTGGTGTTCCCATGTATTTGCTGCTCTTGTCCTTCGAGGTGAAAATGGTTGTGGGTTTGGAAGGTGCTGTCTAAGGAGCCTTGCAGAGCATCTTGTAGATGGTACACACAATTATTGCTGAACATCAGTGGTGGAGGCACCAGATGTTTGAGGATGTGGTACCAATCAAGCAGGCTGCTTTGTTCTAAATGGCATCTAGTTTACTAAGTGTTGTTGGAGCTGCACTTATCCAGGCTAGTAGGGAGTATGCCATTACATTCCTGACTTGTGCCTTGTAGCTGATAGACAGGCTTTTGGGAATAATAAGATGAGTTACTCACTGTCGGGTTTCTAGCCTCAGGGGACATGCTCTTGTAACCACAGAACATGTATGACTAGGACTTGTCCAGTTCAGTTTCTAGTCAATTTTGATAGTGGGTGATTAGGTGACAGTGATGCTATTTAATATTGAGGAGCGATGACGGTTAGATTATGTTTTGTTAGAGATGGTCATTGCCTGGCACTTATGTGGCATGAATGTTTTTTGCTACTTATAAGCCCAAGCCTGGATATTGCCTATTCTTGCTGTATTTTGGGCATGGACTGCTTCAGCATCTCAGGAATTGCGAATGGTGCAGAATATTGTCAGTCATCAGAGAGAGTTCTCCCTTCTGACCTTACAGTAGACGAAGGTGATTTATGAAGCAGCTTGAAATAGTTGGGCCAAGGACACTACCCTGAGGAACTCCTGCAGAAATGTCCCGTAGCTGGGATGACTGACCTCCAACAACCACAAACCACAGCTATCATCATTTATGACTCAAACCAGCTTTCCCCTGATTCCCATTGACTACAGTTTTGCTACAATCTATCTAATGTGGCCTTTATGTCAAGAGCAGTAACTCACCTCACCTCAGGTCTTCAGCTGTTTTGACCATTTTTGAACTAAGACTGTAATAAGGTCAGGAGTTTGTGACTTTAGAGGAATCCAAACTGAACGTCAGAGTGCAGGTCATTGCTAAGAACTGCTGCTTGATAGCACTATTGATGACACCTTCCATCATAATGATCAAGTGGTAATTGGTCAAGTTGCATTTGTCCTGCTCCTTGTGGACAGGACATACTCGGGCCACCATTGTCAGGTTGATGCCATTTTTATAGCTGTACTGGAGCCTTGGCTAAGGGTGTGGCAAGTTCTGGAGCACAGGTCTACACTGCTATTGCAAGAATATTGTCAGGGCTCAAACCTTTGCTCTCTACAGTGCCTCCAAACACTTCTTGATATCATGTTAGATGAATTGAATTGATTGAATACCGGCATCTCTGATTCTGGGGACCTTTGGAGGAGGCCGCAATGGATCACCCACTTGGCACTTCGGGCTGAAAATTAAAACAATAAGAGCATAAGAAGTAGGGGCAGATGTAGGCCATTCAATTCATGGAGTATGGTCTGCCATTCAGTGAGATTATTGCTCATTTGATAGACTTCAACTCCACTTTCCGCCCTTTTCCCCCATAACCCTTGATTCCCTTACTGATTAAAAGTCTATCTCAGCCAGCCTGAATAGCCTTTTGTGTCAAAGAATTCTTCATATTTACAGCTGTTTGAGAAAAGATGTCCCTCCTTATCTAACTTAAACCCTTTATTTAGAGATTTTACCCCTTGGACCTTGACTGTCGCACAAGGTGAGACAGCCTTTTTGCATCTACACTGTCAGCTCGCTATGAATCTTATATGTTTTCAATAAGATTGCCTTTCTTTCTTCTACATTACACTGACTACAAGCCCAATCTACTCAGCCTTTCCTAATAAGACAGTTCTTTCATACCTGGTGTCAGCCTGATGAACCTTCTCTGGACTGCTAGCAGTTGTTAAGACATAGAGTTGGACAGTGAACTCAATGAACTTTTCTACCTCTATATTCGCAACACAGTAAAATTAAATCCCTCGAAGAACCCCAATAGTTAGGCTGCTGGTTACTAACCAGACCTTTGAATAACCAATCCCAAACTTTGCAAATAGTTAATTCCAGACACCAGTTTTGTATCTTAAACATTAGGCTCAACAATCATAGTAAATCTGGCAGAAAAAAAAACAACAAGGTGATCTAATTAATGTGTATGCTTTAAACCAAAGACGTCTCTCTTCAGGCTTTATTTACACAAAAGACAGATAAACACAGTTAAGAGATAAATAAAAGAAAATAACAAAACTAGCCAGTTTATTTAAATGGTTTTCACGATGCCTTGATTTATTAACAGAGACATTGATTCCTTGATTGCTTTTCTGGAAATGTTTATTACTTCATTTAGGTAAAGGTACTAATAGTTCTAAATTAACTTTCTACTCTTAGGGCTTCTGGAAGCTGGTGTGCAACGTTAGGCAGGGAGCTTTCTAATCTACATGCTGTGTCACCAGTAGCCAAACTCACTCCCACAAAAACAAAGTTCAAAACAAACAACTTCGACTGTGGTTCTGCCCTGATAGATTGACTGTCCTTTCCCAAGGTCTCAATTACCATGCAACATCTGCCTTCTGCTTGAATATAGGGTCTCCTCTGGAACCAGTTCCCAGGTACCGGCCTCATTAATAACCAACTTCTGCTATCTATTTAAACAGAATGGCCTTGTTAGAGTCACTGTATCTGTAGGAACCCTTTTAAACAAAAATCAGCCTACAGTTAACTTCCAGGCCTCAGTTCATAAACAAATCTGTTTGATCTGTTCTTTTCCTTATCCACCAAGTTGTTTCACACAGTTCGCAAGTCATCTTCAGCTCACACTTCCCAGTTCACAGCTCCAAGCTCTGAGTCAAGGTTGATAAAAGAATAAAAATAACAATAATGAAAAATCAATGAGGGTTGTAACACAATGCCAGTATACCTTTCCTTAGCTAAGGAGCCCAAATCTCTTCGGTATTCCAGCTATGGCTAATGTTGTTGGGAAGGTTTTGCTAAAACTATACAATTTCATATTCCATTCACTTTGAAATAAAAGCCAACGTTCTAATTGCCGTCCCTGTAGTCCGCTGAACTTCGGTGCTACCTTTTTGTGATTGATGGATGAGGAGTCCCAAATCCCACTGATCTGTAACTTTGTTATAAATGCTTCGACCTTATCTTTTGCACTGATGTACTGTGCTCCCCCACTATTGAGAATGGCGATGATTGTGAAGTCTCCTCCTCCAATGAGCTGTTTAGTTGTCCAACACCATTCACAATCAGATGTGGCAGGACTGCAGAGCTTCGATCTGATCTGTTGGTTGTGGAATCGCTTATCTCTGTGTATCATTTGCTGCTTATGACGTTTGGCGTGCAAGTACATCTGCTTTGTAGCTTCACCAGGTTGATACCTCATTTTTAGGCATACCTGATGCTGCTCCTGGCATTCCTGTTTGAGCCACAATTGGTGCCCTAGCTTGATGTGGTGACAGAGCAGGGGATATGCTGGGCCCTGAGGTTGTGAATTGTGTTGGTTTACAATTCAGCTGCTGGCGATGGACCACAATGCCTCAAGGATGCCCAGTCTTGAACTGATAGATCTCTTTATTTGTACAGGACAGAGTAATCAGCCGGAGATTTCCTCACCCATGTTTTAGCTGATGGTCGGAGCTTTCATGGGGTTCAGAGTGATTGTTGAGGAGTCCTTGAGCACTTCCTCCTGATTTTATACTATTCTACAGCCACTTCTCCTGGATCTGTCCTGTAGGTTGGACTGGACATTTCCAGGAAGAGTGACGGTACTATCTGGGATATTATGCATAAAACATGATTCTGAGAGTATGACTCTGTCAGGTTGTTGCTCGAGCAGATAGCAAGACAAGAACCAGTCCCCTGCTATTTTTAAGGAGGACTTTGCACGGTTGACAATGCTGTGTTTAGGGTCATTGTTTCCGATGCCTTATCCGACGCCAAATATTTTTCTGGCTTCATTTCTCTTTTCTGTTCTAGTGCTTGGTACATCTGGGTGGCTTACTGGGCCATTTCACAATGCAGTTAAGTGTCAACCACATTACTATGGGCCTGGAGTCAATATGTAGGGCCAGACCAGGTAAGAGAGGCAGTTTCCTTCCTTAAAAAATGTTAGTGAACCAGATTGGATTTTATGACTATCAACAATGGTTTGTTGGCATTTTTTAATACTGGATTTTTTTTGTTGAATTCAATTTAATAGCGTGGCATTAAAATCTGGGTCCCCAGCACAATATATGGAGTTCTGGGTTATGAGTCTTGCAATATCACTGCTAGTCTATCGCCTCCCTCACTGTGGTAGGTTAAATAATTAGACACAATGGCAAAACCACTAACTAACATACAGTGTTTAGGTGACTGAGAACAGTATTTCAGAGAACAATGCTCCATAGTGTTGAAATAGCTAGCTTCCTCAATCATTGTAAAATAAGTCATTGTTTATCCGGTAAGCAAGAAATATGATTCCAATATTAAAGTTTAGTGTTTGGCGCTTTTATTTTGATCAGCTACTCTATTCACCCAGCGCTAAGGGAATGGCATTTGTTATTACTCAAAATTCCTTTTTCCAAATCATTGAAACAGCAAGGAGACATTGCATACAAACTCTTGAAACTACTGGTAGTGGTCAAGTTATGCATAAGAATTCCACATATATTTTTACAAACCCACAAATAAAAGTACTTGCTACAATATCAATATATGCTAAAAAAATTCTATTTTTTTTTATAATTAGTAACCAGCCTGTTATTTTGGGTTCACATTTGCACATTTCTTCTTCCTTCCTAAATAAAGTGGCAGTCATTTCCCTAAAGTGCTGCCTTGTTGTGTTTCTCGTGCACTGCATTTTGATGTATGATGCATGTCTGGACAAAGATTTCCTGTTCAGGTTCTGTCATGCAAAACTCCATTTTATGGACTTTGCAGATAATTGAGTCTGAACAGGAAGTCTCTGTCAGCATACACATCCTGCTTCCAACAATGCACTGCAAAACTACAGACAGCCTGGTTCTTCGCTGAAGAATTGTGTAAAAATGTATTATGCTAGGATGTTTTTTCTACAGTGGCATCAAATAATGCTCAAAATTCAAAAACAAATTTAAAGCTTATCTTTTAGACTAATGGTTTCTCTTCAATCTATACAACAGTGGAAGCAAGAAATCCTCACTTCAACATTGCATCTCTCATAATCAATAGAAGAGAGCTCCAGTTGTTAATTAAATGATCTCATTAATATCCTCCATAAATACAGTCCAAATAATAGTTAGCTACATTAAATTGCCAATTTATGTTGGGAATTATTCCCTGGGAGGCTATGGTAAGTTGTGTTTGGTAGAGTAAACTGATGCTTTGCCATGGCCGATTTTATTTTTAAATTCGAGGGACTAACAGTTTATTAAAGTAGGGTACAGGCAAGGTGATACAGTGCACATGTTACCCATTGCCTTGTTTTAAGCTTCTACTGTGTCCGTAGTTGAGCATGAGCTGATCAGAATCATAAAAACAAAACAAAGAACTGCAGATGCTGGAAATCAGAAATAAAAAAAAATTGCTGGATCAACTCAGCAGGTCTGGCAGCATCTGTGGAGAGAAAGCAGAGTAAATGTATTGAGTCTGGTGACTCTTCTTCAATTCTGAATTGGTCCTCTCTCCACAACATCAGAAGCTGGAATGTTCACTGCTGCTTGCGTGATATTCAGCACCATTCATGACACCTCAGATACTGAAGCAGTTCGTGTCCAACTGCAGCATGATCTAGACAATATCCAGTTTACGATGGCAGTTAGAAAGTGACATTCGTGCCACACAAGTGAAAGGCAATGACCATCTCCAGCAAGAGCGAATCTAACAATCACCACTTGACATTTAGTGGCATTACCATCACTGAATCCTTCACTAAGAAAAGTCCTGGGGCATTACCATTGACTGGAAAATGAATTGGACTACCCATTTAAATACAGTGGCTACAAAAGTTCTAAGGTTAGAATCTTCCCCAAAACCTGTCCATACAGCACAAGTCAGGACTGGGATGGAATACTACCCACTTTCCTGGATAAATGCAATTTTCACAGCTCTCAAGAAACTTGACACCATCTAAAACAAAACAGCTCACTTGATTGGCACTACCTCCATCAATATTCAGTCCCCTCCACCACCAATACTTAGTAGCAGAGGTGTATTCATTCCACATGATGCACTGCAGAAATTTACAAGGCTGTTTAGACAGCATCTTCCAAACCCACAACCACTACTACCTAAAAGGACAAGAGCAGCACATAGACAGTAATGGTCTGAATGCCACTTTGTTTCAAGAACAATCTCCAGAATATGAAACTTTTTTTAAACAAAACTAAATGCTTATGAACTTGTTTCTGGAGCTTTTCAGTTAAAATTTAGAGATATAAGAAAATGAAATGGGGTTCGTTAAAAGATGGTTTAAAAGTTGTTCAAGAAAAAAATGAAAATATGAGGGAATTTATGATTATCGAAGAGTTCAGAAATAGTATTTATATATAAACTTTAGACATAGTTAAATGAGCATCAGGTGTCAAAGTTTCGAAAAGCAGCAGATCTGGAAGAAACCTATGATATTGCACACAGTAAAATTTGTATTAGGAGATGATCGTATGGGAATTCACAAGAAGACTGGAGAAATAAAAAATCTGGAGAGGCTAAAGGCATTAGATTTAGGGGGCAAGCAGAAAAACAAATGCAAAAATAGTCGAGAAAGGGTAGAATCTTTTGGCTGTAAATTGGGAGAGGGGAGTATGCAGTCGGACCTGAGTTCCTTGTGCACCAGTCACTGAAGGTAAGCATGCAGGTGCAGCTGGCAGTAATGAAGGCAAATGGTATGTTAGCCTTCATTGCAAGAGGTTTTGAGTACAGGAGCAGGGGTATGTTGTTGCAGTTATACAGGGCCTTGGTGAGACCATACCTAGAATATTGTGCGCAGTTTTGGTCTCTTTTTCTGTGGGAGGATACTGTTGCTCCTGAGAAAGTGCAGCAAAGGTTTACCAGGCTGATTCTGGGGGTGGTGGGTTTGACGTATGAGGAGAGATTGACTAGGTTAGGACTGTTTTCACAAGAATTCAGACGAATGAGGGGGAATCTCAGAGACGTATAAAATTCTAACAGGACTGGACAGGTTAGACGCAGGGAGGACGTGCCCGAAGGTGCGTGTGTCCAGAACCAGGGGTCACCGTTTGAGGATTCAAGGTAGATGATTTAGGACGGAGATGAGGAGACATTTCTTCACCCAAAGAGTGGTCAGCCTATGGAATTCACTACCACAGGAAGTAGTTGATGCTAAAACATTGAATGTATTCAAGAGGTGACTAGCTATAGTGAATGGGATCAAAGGTTATGCGGAGAAAGCAGGATTAGGCTATTGAGTTGGATGATCAGCCATGATCATGAAGAATGGCGGAGCAAGCTTAAGGGCCAAATGGCCGCCTCCTGCTCCTATCTTCTATGTTTCTATGTAACTTAAAAGGAACATGAGGAAATAATATACTTCCATTCTAGGGAATGGAAGCATAAAGCAAAGCCAGTTGTTGCGAGTTAAATGGGACACTGATTGCAGTAGTGGGAACACTCAGGAAACTAGTGCATCAGGAACAGAAATGTGTATTAAAAGAGTGAGAAAAGTACAAAGAGCGTGTTTGCTTAGAATCTACTAAGAAATGGGAGATCACTCAGGGCAGTCAAAATAGATTCTCCTTATCACCTATTCCTCTAACCAAAGATGTAAACCAATAAAGATATTGAAAGATACTGGAATAAGTCAGTTGCTGAAGCTGGCCAGTGATGCAGTTTGTCTTCCAGAGTAGTCAATGAAGGAGAAGACTTTAATTTGTAAGTACACATGGATTGTACAAACTGGCTCCATCAGAAAGTTGATTTAAACAGTGACTGAGTCAGTAGAGAAATTTTATTTGGAATGTTACCACGAATCCCTACAGAAAGAGTTGACTTTATCTTGTGGAATAATCTGGTCGGTTCCAAAATATTGCTGTAATCAAATTGAAGGTGGTGGAACAACCGGCTGAAGTAAAACCAACTAAGATGCTTCAAGAATAACATCCTGGATTATTTCCTGACTATGCTGTGACTAGATCTCGTTTCCAAAAAATGAGGTATTATCATGCCAGTTGTGTTTAGAGGAAATACAGGAGAGACTGGGCACTCTGGGTAATGAAGCATCCAAATTAGTTGACATTTTGTTTTAATTAAAACAGCTTGAGCATGAGTAGTGAATGAGTTACTAGCGATGGGAGAAAAAGATAAAGAAAGAGCAGAGAAAGAATTTTTAAAAAGTTAAATGGATTTGAAAGAATGGAAATGAGGATGTTAGAATTAAAACTAAAAGAGAGAGAAAGCAAGAGAATATCTGTGTTAGGTAAAATGATGCAGTTGAAACAGGAGACAGCAGATAGTGATGCAGGTGGTGATATTCTGAATCATATTTTGAAGTCTAATTTGAAGTTTAAAGTTTCCACAGGCTCTAACAAAACTTGAAGAAAACAATTTGGAGCCATTCTTTCTGTCATTTGAGAATGCCCCGACAATTGACTTCCCTAGCATCCTCACGTCCGCATCGGCTCCTGACAAGATCTGCTGAGATGGACCTTGTGCTCATCAAAACACTGCTTCTCTGACTTCCTTTTCTGGATTCCTCTGCTGGTTTGCAAGTGGAATCGGTGACTGTTCATTTATGATCTGTTAATTAATAGTCACAGCTTGTAGCTACTGCTGTAGGCAATATGAAATGGTTTTCTTCAGGTTGAAAGTGATTTTTTCTGCAGAGGACAGAGAGAGGTCCTGAACTGAATGAGGTCTGACAGCTTACCTGTATCTTGTTCCCAACTCCAGGCTGTTCAGCTGCTGAGGACGAATCATGTAGTTGTTGGCAGGCAGGTCTTTGTCATTGATAACATGTCAATAATCCACAGACCAATCAGCTTCTTGTTGCCAACCAAAGCTCCATTTATACACAACTCCTAAGCTTTAGTTTTTCAATAAGCTACACTTACTGCTCAAATAATTCAGTTTAAATGATGCTTACAATGAGTGTCCATTAGCTTAATTTTAAAAGCTGCGGTATTCCTTCAGCAATCCTTGGTTTCTAAAATAGTTTTTTTTCCTATTTCAGTCCACAGTCAAAAATATATAAAAATAAAAAGACACAGTCTTGACAGGGTGATGAGATCGATTGTGAGAGACTCTATAATTGATTGCAATCTGCATGTGAGAGAACATGGGTCAAAAGCATTAAAAACCACCATTTTGTGATGTCTTTCAGTTTTGAAGAGTATCACGTCAGACTTGAACAGTTAACTCTGTCTTTCTGTCTCTGTTGCTGCCAAAACTGCTGAGTTTCTCTAGCAATTTTTGTCTTTATTGTAGATTTCCAGTATTTGCAGTAATTTGTTTTTTATTATTGCTAAATGTGTTAGGTCCAAGAGCATTAAGAAGGTTGTTGTCTGGGAATGAGATGGCTGAGGGTGTTCTGGATTTGCCAGCATTAGTAGATCATGTTCCTGATATCTAGGAACCTGGGTGACATTTCTGATATGCATGGTAACTTGGAAAAACAGAAAGACAATCTTGAGTGACTGGATTTTGTTCCTAGGCATTTAGCACAGTTTGGAATGGGTTAACTTCTGCGTTAATTGGGTTGTGAATTTGGGAAATGGTTCTTGGGTCTGGTGATATATAAGGAGATTTGAGGCCTAACAGTTTTTTTTTTGCCTGCAAGTGCATATCTGGGGAGAGGATCAGTGAGGAGTACAGGAAAATAATAGTTGCCAAACGTGATCTATCCTCTGTCCCCATTCACCAAAAGATTATAAAGTTGGGTTTTAGGTCAAATCTGGGCATTTAACATTTTTGCTGTGTGCTTTTTGTTGGGGTGGGTTCAGAACAAGTTAAGAGACTAGGAGAGGGCAAGATATGGCCTCAGATATTTTCCGAATCAACCTGGTCAGAGATGTGGTTGCTCATCTGTAGAGCAGATGGGACTTGAATGTGGGCCTCTACGCTCAGACATAAAGATAAATACCAGTGCACACAAGCGCCAAGATATGGGCTCATATTTTCCTACTCAACGTGTTCAGAGATGTTATGACAAACCGCTGGAGCAGGTGGGACTTGAACCTGGGTCTCCAGGCTCAGAGGTAGGGACACTGTCACTGTACTACATATGGCCTCAGGCTCACAGGGTTCAAGGCAGGTGTGAAGAGCTGCTAACTGCAGGAGTAGGGAAGACAGCAGTAAATTAGACAGTGTAATGAGCTTGATTTGCTCAAGCCCTAGGCAGAAGATGTTATTAAAAATTGGCCACATGCAGGTGGAAGTCGGTGAATATTCACAATAAGAGTGAGTCGTCTAAACAGATTAAGTGTCTCAAAGTATAGAAAAATAAAAATTAAAGTATTAGTTTAAGTGGAGGTGTTGCAAAACACTTGAATTTGAAATTATTATAATTATTAAAAGTTTACATATGATATTACTATTATAAATACACAGTCAGCAAAATAATGGATAAATCGGCTGCTAAAGTCTGCTTCATTGGAGACTAGATATATAATGCAAGTTACACGTCATGACCCTGTGGAAGTCCCAACAACTTGGTTCTGTAAGAGTTGCCTGGTAAGTTTGAATTTTCAATAAACAATTTCCTGCTTTCGAAGGCCCTCCACAAAAGTCACTGTCTTTCTGTTATACGTGGGTTGTATATATGGATAGCTCCTTGGGACTTACTGTCCAATATTTTCTGGATAATTGTATAGCTAAGTACTATATTACTCTTGGGTAACTGAAGAATTGACCACCCTAATCCCTGACCCACTATCCCTTCCAAACACATTACTACCCTGACCATGCAACTCCATCACCAATACTACATTTCTGACCCACCCTGACTAGCACCCACATTCGTGCCACCTCAACCATCCTACTCACCCGATCATCCTGTCCATTCACATATTAGTCCGTTCACCCATTTACTTACTCACTTATCAGGAGTCTGTGCCAGGGTTAATCCTGTTCCTAGACCACTGAAATCCTCAAGTTGTTTACTCTGCACTATTGTTAAGTGTTGGCTTATCTGCTCAATGTACTCCAGTTTTTGGAATTGACTATTGATACAAGTTCTGCATTTACCCAAAGATCTTGTCTATACCACTATATGTATGCATGTTTATAGTTAATTTACAGCTCCTGTTACTTAAGAGCTTTACTGGCACAAGTGGAGGGGAAAATGTCAAATGGGATTGTTGGGTCTTGTCACTTTACGTTATTCTGAAATGAGTCTCAAAAAGTATTAAGGTAGATGAGTCCCGGGTCTTGATGGAATCTATCCCAGTTTATTGAGGGAAGCAAGGGAACAAATTGCTGGAGCATTAACGGACATCTTTGTATCCTCTTTGGCCACAGGTGAGGTCCCAGAGGACTGGAGAATAGCCAAGGTTGTCCCATTGTTTAAGGGTAGCAGGGATAATCCTGGAAATTACAGCCTGTGAGTCTCACGTCAGTGGTAGGGAAATTATTAGAAAAGGTTCTTAGGGAAAGGATCTATACGCATTTAGAAGCAAATGGACTCTTTAGCGACAGACAGCATTGTTTTATGCGGGGGAGGTCATGCCTCACTAACTTGATTAAGTTTTTTGACGAGGTGACAAAGATGATTGATCAGGGAAAAACGGTTGATGTTGTCTACATGGAATTTAGTAAAGCCTTTGACAAGGTCCCTCAGGCAGACTGGTACAAAAGGTGAAGTTACATGGTATCAGGGTGAGCTGGCAAGATGGATACAGAACTGCCTTAGTCAGAAGAGATAGAGGGTTGCAGTCGAAGGATGCTTTTCAAAATGGAGGGCTGTGACTAGTGGTGTTCAACAGGGATCACTGCTGGGATCGCTGCAGTTCGTGATCGGCATAAATGATTTGGAGGAAAACTTAGCTGGTCTAATTAGCAAGTTTGCACACAATACATAAATTGATGGAGTTGCGGATATTGAGGAGAATTGTCAAAGGATACAACAGGATATAGATCAGTTGGAGGCATGGCCAGAAAAATGGCAGATGGAGTTTAATCTGGACAAATGTGAGGTGATGCATTTTTGGAAGGTCAGGTACAGTTGGAAATTATATAGTGAATGGCAGAACCCTTAGGAGTATTGATATGCAGAGGAATCTGAGTGTGCAGGGCCACAGATCTCTGAAGGTGGCAGCACAGGTACATAAAGTAGTAAAAAAGGCATATGGCATGCTTGCCTTCATTGGAAGGGGCATTGAGTATAAGGATAGACATGTTGTGCTGCTTGTTTATAGAACTTTAGTTAGGCCACACTTGGAATATTGTATATAGTCCTAGTCGCCACACTACCAGAAGGATGTGGATGCTTTGGAGTGGAGACAAAAAAGGTTTACCAGGATGTTACCTGGTATGGGGGATTTTAGCTATGAAGAAAGGTTGGATAGACTGGGCTTGTTTTCACTGGAATGCAGGAGGTTGTGGGGTGAGCTAATACGAGTTTATAAGATTATGAATAGTATGGATAGATTGGAGAGTATGAAGCTTTTTTTCCCAGGGTAGAGAGGCCAATTACCTGGGGATACTGGTTCAAGGTGTGAGCGGGGGGTGGGGACACTTTTAAAGGGATGTGTGAGGCAAGTTTTTCACACAAAGGGTGGCAAGTGCCTGGAATATGCTGCCAGAGGAGGTGGTGCAGATACAAGAGCAGCATTCAGGAGGCACCTGGACAAATTCATGAAAAGGACGGGAATAGAGGGATATGGATCCTGTAGGTAAAGACAGTTTTAGTATGGAAGGGCAAAATGTGTTGGTGTCGGTGTTGGCGCAGGCTTGGAGGGCTGAAGGGCCTGCTCCTGTGCTGTATTGTTCTTTGTTCTTCTTGTTCTATTCACTAACAATCTCACGGAATATTTAACTTACGATATTGTCACCAAATGCCATGTGAAAAGTATATGGCCCATCTTCTTCACAATGTACCGTGTTGCAATGGCATCCTTTGAGGGATTTCCATCTTTCTGAAAAAGCCAAGCTCAGAAGACTGCACAAGAAACGCAGTGCAGTTTCGAGCGAGGGATGAGTTTGGGTGGAACAATAATCAGATGATGATTGCTAATTGCACCAATTATCTGGGGTATCTAGTCAGGGCTTTTCAGAGATAAGACAGCAATCTTCTGCTGTTCAAACCAGAAGTTACTCACATATAATTTAGCATCCCAGATCAATCATTGAAGATCAATCATTCGAGGCAGAAATTAATAGAAACCGTCTCTGAAAAACACTTCTTTCAGCCATCTGAAAGTAGACATCTTATATCGTGTATCATCATTACAGAGATAGAGACAAAAAGACTGCAGATGCTGGAATCCAGGTCGACAAACAGCAGGCTGGAAGAACACAGCAAGCCAGACGGCATCTGGAGGAAAGGAGCAGTCAGTGTTTTAGATATAACCCTTATACCCAAAACGTTGACTGTTCCTTTCCTCCAGATGCTGCCTGTCTTGCTATTATCATTATATGCTTGACTTACTGAAAGGTATCTTGGTCAGTGTTGAAACTAGCATTCTATCTGTTCACTGTTAAGATGGAAACAAAATATCTGACATTTATTTTGCAGAATATTGTACTTCTGTTTCCTTGTTGACAAGCTAGTCAATGTGAATGTTGAGTTGAATTGAGTTTGTGTGAGAAAGAATTATTACCAATGTGACAAATGTAAATCTGTCAGCAACGAGTCTGCGTCCAAAAGTACCTCAATGATTTGTGTCTTATGAAAAGTAGCTTAAATAGCTTATTTAACTATTCCCTCCGGGGGACCGTTCCCTCCGGGACACCCTGGTCCACACTTCCTTCACCCCCAACACCTCCCCACAGCCCTACGGCACCTTCCCCTGTAACCGGCGAAGGCGCAACACCTGCGCATTTACCTCCTCCCTCCCCAGTATCCAAGGACCCAAACATATCTTCCAGGTGAAGCAACACTTCACCTGCACTTCCCAGAATCTAGTCTACTGCACTCGCTGCTCACAATGTGGCCTCCTCTACACTGGGGAAACGAAGCGTAGACTTGGCAACTGCTTTGCAGAACATCTACATCCTACTTGCAAAAAAGACCCTGAACTACCCGTTGCCTGCCACTTCAATGCACCACCCTGCTCCCTGGCCAAGAGCTCTGTCTCTGGCTTGCTACAGTGTTCCAGTGAAGCCCAATGCAAGCTGGAGGAACAACACCTCATTTTCCACTTGGGGACCCTATAGCCCTCCAGACTCAATACTGAGTTCAATAATTTTAGGGCCTAAACACTCCCATGTCCCAGCCCCCCACCCCACACACCAGGCTTTGTTACCACATAGCCTGCCATAACCACACACCCTCTGTTGTTAGTCACTAACAGTCCCCATTAACAACTATTCACCCTCCCAGTCTGATCGTTAGCAACTCCTTTGTCTGTCGAACTGTCTTTCTGTCTCTTTGGGCTCTATCCTATCATTTACTCCCTACCCGACCCACCTCCCTATTTTCTGCATATAAACTGATGTTTTCCCAGCCACTATCAGTTCTGAGGAATGTCACCAGATCCGAAACGTTAACTCTGTTTTCTCCTTGACAGATGCTGCTGAGCTTTTCAAGCAACTTTGTTTTTGTTCCTGATTTACAGCATCGGCAGTTCTTTTGATTTTTGTTGTTAAATAGTTTATTGATAGTTCTGGTGAAATCTAACTACTGGTACAGCAATTTTTCCACCAGAGGGAGAAGTTTCTTCTCATCACAGTGTATTCTAGTTAAAATACCTCTGCTGGGACCTTTTCCATACTGTTGCCATTAACTTCAACATTTTTTATCAGGGTCACTTTTCAATTAATTGCCCACACTCTCCCTGGATCTACCACACTATTTACTGCAGTAAGATCATACTTCGTGCCATTATCAGTATTGCTGCTGATGTGAATTGCCCTTGAGGTACCAGAAGACACCTAAAGATTTCTTATACTCCCCCACACCTCCAGTGACATTAAGAAATTATTATGTGACAACTCTTGATTAATAACCTATTAGATTGTGCTACAAAAATGAAAAAATCTCAGGAAATGTTGGAAATGCTTAGCAAGTGAGGCAGTATCTGTGAGCAGATGAATACAGAACTAATGTTTTAATTCAGTAACTTTCCTACAGTTTCTGGTTATATTTCATATTACTAGCGTCTGTAACATTTTCGTTTTTGTTTTAGGTTGTGCTGTTAAAGTCGTTTTTGTACTGATTTCCCAAATGTATTCGTGGTCTCTATTAGTGCTGCTTGTTTTTTTTTGTGTTTGGCATTATTCTGTACTTGGCTGTCCTGAAAGATTTCATTCCATGAGCAGGTGAAATTTTATATCAGTACCTCACCCAACTAGCAAAAAGTGTTGGAAGGTGTTTTGACTATTCAAGTTTCATGTATCAGATGCGACTCAGTAGCCCTTATGCCTCTGAGGGCAGATGTTTTCAGTATATACTCGCTCCATTCAAATTTAAGATTATAACTCAATGTAGCAGATAGGGAATGCTATACTGCCAAAGGCTCTTTACGCTCTTTAGACTACTTATTATCACATTGTTTATGGGACCTTGTCATGTGAAAATTACCTGATACTTTGCAAGTGACCACAAATCAAAAGTACTTCATTGCATTTAAAGTGTCTGGAGATTGTGAAAGACACAAAATAAATAAAATTAGAATATTATATGACCTGAATGATATGGGCTATGATGAGAAATGTGGCAGTATTATGTGAGAAGTCCAGCAAGGCCAAACTCGATATCGGGAATAATGGGCTGCATCTTGTAACCATGTTTCGGCGCCAAAGCAAGATTCTCACTGGGAAACAACAGGTTGCCTGCAAATGAGGATTATTGTTTGTTAACAACATTATTGACTACTTATTTTGCCTCATTCATCTGCAGTTTCTTATTCAATCATCCCCTATGAGCAAACTGGATGTGGGGAATTCTCGACATTAAAATCACAGTGGGTACCTGAAGACTTCAACTTGCCATTCACTGCAAAGAGCCACGTACATATCCAACAGACCTGAGGATGATGGAGCTGAATCTCCATGGCTACTGCCAACCTCTGTATGGAGGGCAACCAAACGATTGCATGCTTAAGGCAGCTGGGTCCCATAACATAGCTGTGCTCCTGCAGCATCTGGGCTATGAGGGCTTTTACCTACCACATTACTGCTGCTCTTGTTCTCTCTGTGCATTTTGATAAATTTGCTGATTACCATCAACCCAGGGTCCCCTCCTGCCTGAGGTTGTGCAGATGGCTGCTGTCAAGCAGTCTTCCGAATGCGAGCACCCAAAGCAATTTTTGTTTTGTCCAACTGCAGGGCTGTTGCAGTGATGTGCTCACCAGCTTGTGCTCCCACGCCTCCTAAATATGACATTCCCACTGGGGTGTTAGTATCTGAGCTGGCCAGCAGTGTATGAGGCAGCTTTGCCAGTGCTTCCTCTGAGGCCTCAGAACTCTCTTCCTCAAACATAGAGGAGGTAGCTTCTGCCAGAGAAGGCCATTTCTTTGCAGATATGGTGACCATTGTATACTGATGGACAAAAGGGAGAGAATGCATTGTGGCCAATGTTTATAAGTGCTGTGCAATGAATGACACTGACAGCAAGGTTGTTAAGAGAATTGCAATGGAGTGAAGAATTGTACTTACTCAGTTGGCAGGGCACTAATATCTCAGCATCCCTGCTGATGTGGTTCCAGTCTTCTCCAGGGAGGGGCAGTCAGGATTTTCTCCTTGTACTGGGTTGTGAAGTTGATGTTTTCTACTCTGTCACATATCATGGCTCCTTCCGCCTTATTATAGGCTTTCTCCTGGAGTAAGATAGAGAGGGATTGAGTGAGATGAATAAAAGTGGCACAGCTGTTAGTGCTGATGCATGTCGTCATAAGGTGGTAAGATATTCTGTGCGGGTGAGTAGGCAGCATAGAGGCCATGCATGATTATTGGTGTGGGAGTTTGTGGGAGAACAAGAGTCATTGAGGGAAGACATTGCATTCATGAGTGGAGCATGAGCCTTTATGGGAGGTGTTTGCAGTTGCTGAGGTAGAGTGAGAGTGAGGTAGCAGAGAGAAGAGTATGGCATTTACGCTGGCAGAGCAAAGGAGGTCATTGATCTTCTCAGGGCACTGCTGCCTATTTCTCCAGATCATAGAGACCACACTGACTCAGGTGGCACCTTGGACCAGCCTGCCAGAATCTGGTGGTATGGCCTCCTGTGCCAGCCTTTTGGGAAGAGCACGGATCTCCACTGGACCACCCCTTTCTCCAACATCTTCAAAATGACTATCAATCTCCAAACAGGACACTTCCAGAATGTGAGGACTCACCAAGGTGTACAGTGGCCTTTTAAATATGATGCAGGTGCTCGAGATGCTAGTCTTTTGGTAGATATTTGGTGAGTGGTGAGTTACTTTGAGAACAGTGAGTGGTCGAATGTGATGAGAATCAGGTAAGAGAAGTGCCATAGTGGTGTAGTAGGTAATTAACAAAGTGACGTTGGTCGGGTATGGTGAGAGAACTCAGTGGGCCTTGCGGAGAGGAACTCCATGAGACTCAATTAAACTGATAGTTAAAAAATTCTTAAGATTTGGCCCAAAGGGTATTTCTTTTATAATTAGGCCTGATTCTGTTGTCATTTGATGTTTTTCAGATACTGACCAAACTAGCTCATTGGACAGGATCAGAAGGCCTGTGCCACCTCAAACCCAGGGTAGAGAGGTGGGGCATATAACTTCACCCTCTGGGATCTGCTAACTGAGTATGGGCACAGACAGCAAATTTATTTAGTGATTTCCCAGTTTGCAACATTCATCTTTTCACTGAAAGTTGATTCTGACTTGCATGTTTTCAATTCATACGATCAGAACATCTCTTTGGACTGGTAAGCATAATAGACTAATAGTCAAGTTGAGGAAACTGTCGTGCTTAGTTGGGATTTTTTAATTTTCACAGGGATATTTAAAGGTGGACCCGTATTTAGAGGATGGTGATCTTAAAAGTTATATTAAAATGGGTCAGGGTGGCACAACCATATTTGGCTGGTGCCACTGGTATCTGTTTATCTCTGGATCAGATTCAAATCTTTGCAGCAATGTGCTAAAAACTAGACGGGAAACAAGTCAGGTGGGATCTTGTGTAGTATAACAAGGTGTGGAGCTGGATGAACACCGCAGACCAGGCAGCATCAAAGGAACAGGAAAGCTTACGTTTCGGGTCTGGACCCTGCTTCGGACCCGAGATGTCAGCTTTCCTGCTCCTCTGATACTACCTGGTCTGCTGTGTGCATCCAGCTTCACATCTTGTTATCTCAAACTCCAGCGTCAGCAGTTCCTACTATCTCTGGGATCTTGTGTAGGCTGTGTTTCCAAATGGTATTTTGTGGTGACATGGAGAGCAATTTGTTTTTGTATGTAGTTATATTAGGCTATGGCTTCACACAAAATCATAAATCCATCCTGTCAAGACATGTCTTTTAACTCTTTAGCTGCCAGCTTTTTATTAATTTGATCTTGATAGCATTATTTTGCCTCCCCTGCAAGCAGTCACAAACAGGGGGATTTCTGTTTGTTATGGCAACAATAATAAAGCACACTGCAAAAATTATTCGCTCTCCCAGAGTGCTTGGTAGACTTTTATCGAAGTCATTTTAGACGTTGTGTTTTGTTTGTTGCTAAGCCACAGAAACTGTCATTTCTGTTTAATGATAATATTGTGCTATTTTTTGGCAGGCTGTGTATGTTGACAGAAAGACAGAGGTTAAAATGAGTCATTTTGTTAGCGCGGGAAGGCAGGCAGTTTTGGTACTGTTTTTCTGTAGTGATTGATTCAAAAATTGTAAAGATTTGCAGCAAGCTCAGAAGATGACTAGTGCCTTAGTTCTGTTTAAATATGGTTTTCTATTACTTTCAAAGTGTAACAGCATTCTTTCATGTGCTAAAAAATGAATGCTTAGCTTTTGTTTTGTAATGTCCTAAATTATCTTCCCAGTATGCCCCTTGTATGTTTAACTACTCAGTTAATTTTTAGATATGTGCTCTGCCATGCCACCTACTTCCCCAGCTTCTACAAATACATAATCAAACATCCCCTCAATGGTTTTCTTTTAGTTCTGTACTATATAATGGAACATTTGTCCTTTTGTTCTGTTGTACTGAGGTTGTGCTTTTTAGCCTCTTTACCTTATCAATTAACTCAAAGTACGTGCAAATAATTAAATTGTGTAGAAAATGAACAAACAACTATCGTGATTATCATTTGTAAATTATGTTTTCTATTGATGAGCCATTCTTGTTGCAAAATTTGGCACCTTGGTGTCTAGTGTTTCAGTGCAATGAGTGCTGTTGTGGCTTCAAAATGGTGTAAGTGACACACTGTACTTTAAGTGCAATCTGCACTAGACTCTGTTTTGGTGAGGGTATTAGCGTGTGTAAATAGTATCTGTCAGAAGAGTACAAGGTCAGAGATGAGGACAACAATCTTCAAGAAATACTGATTTGATGCTAGTTCATATTATTTTGGTGATCAGTATTCTGGCTAATACACAGTTGAGTGTGCTTTCAGCAGCAGAAATATCTCTCACCACTGCTATTTAAAAAGGTCATCAACTTTTTTGCATTGTTGTAAATTGAATTTTGTACCGGCTATTGCTGTAACTCTGCAAGTATTTGGTGGTTTCTAGATATTGGAAGTTTATAATATCTACAGAAAGTGACGTGGCATGAGCTGAAAGACTTTCACCCATCTTTATTCTTCATAAACCACTTGCTCACAGATACAGGTTCAGTATTAATCGTTCTCTATGGGCTACAGGAAGACAAGCAGAAGAGGACTATCTCTGGAAGAAGAAGAGGGGTGGGCAGAAGGGCTCCCAGCAGGAGGCCATAATCATATAGAATATTCAGGGAACAATTCTGCCATTGGAATCTCAGCACAGAACAGTCTCTCCCACATCTCTACTTCACTGTGACCTTCAGCCACAACTGCTGCCTCAGGGCAGTGTGAGGACAACATTGCCAGTGGCGGGGATGGTGACCATTGCTATGTTGGGCTGCTTCCAGGATGGAGCTGGTGATATTTGCAGCATCTCATATGGTACTCAGCCACTGTTGTATTTGAGGGGAGTAATGACCTAGTGGTATTACCAGCAGAGTATCACCAAAAGGTTTGTAAAATGGAAAAATAGGAGAGTGAACACTCTAGGAATATTTGAACAGATTGTGAGAGCTTTTACAAGTATGTACGGAAGACGACAATTGCTCAAATAAGCATTTGTTCTATCGAAGCAGAGCCAGGAAAATTATCATGAGGAAATGGCAGAGATGTTGACAAAATATTTAATGGCTAACTTCAGAGGAGACAAGTTACGTACCAAAAGTAAAGAGTCACCTAGCAGGTAAAAGGCATAAGAGATTAACATACTCAAATCAGCAGAGGAAATGTACTAGAAAATCTCAAAGATCTAAAATCCAGCACATCACCAGGATTTGAAATAAAAAGGTGTAGAGTTGGATGAACACAGCAGGCCAAGCAGCATCAGAGGAGCAGGAAAGCTGACGT
>JAHRHZ010000029.1:6095640-6160160 GCA_024137785.1 Ginglymostoma cirratum
GAAGAAGGGTTTAGACCCGAAACGTCAGCTTTCCTGCTCCTCTGATGCTGCTTGGCCTGCTGTGTTCATCCAACTCTACACCTTTTTGATCTCAGATTCTCCAACATCGGCAGTTCCTACTATCTCACCAGGATTTGAAAGTCTATTTCCTCGAAAAAACCACAGATCGTCGATGCACTGACTGTGATTTTGTAATTTTCTCTAGATTCTGGAATAGTCAACTGTAGCACCACAATTTGGAAGGGAGGAAGAGAGAAAGAAAGAGCTACAGGCCAGCAAGTCTTACATTAGTCATCAGGAAAGTCTTGGCATCTATTATTATGGAAGTCTAAACAATGCATTTAGAAAAGTGTAGTGTGTTCAGAACAAGTCATCGTGGTTTTACAGAAGGGATATTATGTTTTACAAATTTATTAGAGTTATTGAGAATGTAACTAGTAAGGTAGATAGAAGGGCACCGGAAAATGTAGTTTACTTGGATTCAAAAGGCATCTAATAAGATGCATGCAAGAAAAATGGTTAATACACAAGATCAGGGCTGATATAGTCGGGAGTGAAATATTTGCATGGATAAATTAGTTAATGGATATGAAGCAGAGAGAAGGGATAAATGGAGCATTTTTAATTTGATAGTCTATTATGTCAAGTGGAACATCTCAAGGATTAGTGCTGGGGCCTGAACTATTTTTAATCCATATGAGGTTTAGACAAAGAGATAGGATTCAGCTTTCTATCAGAAAGTGTCAGTCTCGGTGAGGTTCGTGAGGTTTTTTCACCATGTGTCCCAGTGAGATTTCTCACGCAATCCTTCCAAGCAACTCTCAATACTTATCGAGCTCGCCTTTTCAAAGGCTAGCAATGCACCTGGTCAAGCACAGGCAATCCAGAGTTGCCCCTCACCTTACGCATGGCTGAAGACCAACAACAAACTAGCGTTTCTCAGGCGCATAGTTCACGGTTGCCAAAGCCTGCTGCCCAGAAGCAGTACTAACTTGTCACGGAGAAATGAGATGAAGCGGTGTGATATGGCAGAAGTTGTATAGGTAACGACCTTGATATATTTGTGAGTTGAGGATTTAGCAATCCCACAAGGGATTCCTGTGGTTTCTTGAAAGCAGCCAGTTGCATTAAAGTTTAGTATAGCTGTCACCTTACTCATCACCACAGTTAATATAACTTCTTTATTCAAAAATGAAAAGAGGCATAAAGCAGGAAACTACAAGCCAGTTCATTTAACACTTTCCCTCTGACAGATGTTAAAAAATTTATTAAGGACATTAGAACAGGGCACTTGGAATAGGCCAACATGGTCTTGCTGTGTTTAATGAAGTCTTGGAGTTCTTTGAAACTGCGACTTGCGCTTTAGCTGAAGGTGGACCACTGTGCTATATCAAAGGTTATTGCAGAAAGTGAAAGCTCATTGTGTTAGGGGTAACATATTGGCATGGATAGAAGATTGGCTGGCTGACAGGAAATAGAAAGTAGGAATAAATGAGTCTTTTTCAGGTTGTCATGAGTGGTATGCTGTGGGTTGGTGCTAGGCCCTCAACCCTTTACAACTTATATGAAGGAACTGAAGGTATGGTAGCTAAATATGCTGATGACATAAAAATAGGTAGAGAAGTTAGTTGTGAAGAGGACATGAGTAGCCTACGTAGGGATGTTAGATTGTGAGTGGGCAGAGATCTGACAAATATAGTAAAATGTGTTAAAGTGTAAAATGTCCATTTTAGCAGAAAGAATAAAGAAGAAGCATATTATCTAAATGGCAAGAGGTTGCAGAGCTGTGAAATGCAGAGATCTGGGTGCCCCAGTGCATGAATTGCAGAAGCTTAGAATGCAGGTACAGTACATACTAAGGAAAGTTAGTAGAATATCATGTTTTGTTAGTAGGAGAATTGAGTGCACGAGTAGGGAAATTATGCTTCATTCACACAGAGCATTGGTGAGATAGCATGTACAGTATTGGTTGTCATACTTACGGAAGGAATTGATGCTTTGGAAGCAGTTCAGACATTATTTACTAGACTAATAATTGGAATTGCATATAAGAGCGTGTTGGTGAATACTTACAATCCAAAGTGAGAGGGAATCAGTTCCATGCTAGCATGCAATCAATGAGATCTTGCACCATCTATGTACTTTGTGATCCACAAGTGCCAGTTTTAATGTCATCTGTGATTACTTTTGAATTACAGAAATCACTGCCTTCAGTTTGCAATGACCACAATGACATGGTCAGATTGCTTGTGTCCAGCATGTGAACCCTACACAGTTGGACACTGCATGCATTTCACATGCATGATGCTATGATTACAGATAACTTCAACCTGTACCGTGTAAGTGCCGGACTGATGCCGTTGCCCCTGTAGACCACCTGTCCCTCACAGGTAAAGCCCACATGGTCAGACAGAAGATAAACACTAACTCCATCCAACAGTGGTTCACAACCATTTTCAATTTGGAGTGTGCATAAAGATTTGCATGAGTAAGGAAGACAGCGGAGGTCATGCTTGGCACAGTGAATATCTGCCTCAGCCTGGTAATCAAGGCTATCCAAAAAAAAAAATACTTTCCTTATTCCTGGCTGTCCCTCACCAATCCATCAATACTGACCCTCTGTGGTTTCCCACACACCACATAGACCACATCTTACTGAGGAGCAAGAGTAGAAGACGCAGGGAGAGAAAGGGAGGTGGCGACAATTATACTCCCTTACTGACCAAGCTACCAATGGGCCACTTATCCAAATACAGTATCAGTAAACTGTACTTTCACACTTAGTATCAGTCTCATATCTTACCTTCCTGTTATTACTAACCGTCACAAAATCTGCTTGCTGACAGTGCTGAAATAAAAGTCATCACAAAGAAAACACTTCAAACTAAATATATCGATGAAAACAATTATTTGACTGTGCAAAGATTTCAAGTGTTTTAAGGTGCAGTGCTGTTTTGCATTTTAGCTTCCTTGTATAGTCAGTTTTGCTTCACTACAGTATGGTTCAATAGAACTCCAGCCCAGTGAAAAACAAGTTTAAATTCTGCAGAAGCATTTAACCTAACTTAGGAGCTAGCGAGTATACTGGAGCTGATATGTTCTTGAACAGGGTTGTATGACCACTTTAACTTGAATCTCATAACTCGACATCACAGAATCTAGGATTGGCTTATCCTTATTATTAGCATCTTCATTTCAAATTTTATAAAGACAAAACTTATATAAAGACAGGAAATAAAGCTGATAATCTTGGGAAGAGGTACTTTGTTCAATCATCTAGATGATCTTCAATACTGTAGCCCTTTAGTTTTTTTTGTTTGCTCATACATTTGTTTTGTGGCTGGAATCCAGCATTTCTGCTCAGTCACAAAGTTCAATTTTAGCAGCAGCTGTTGGGGCTGAGCTGTACAGCTGAACAGCAGTTGGTCAATTGCCAAAGCCATGAGAGGTGCAATTGTTCTCTGTTATGTAAAACTTTGAGCGGTTATTTTGCTTGCACTGGCGGGACTGATTTACTTTGTCACAAGAACTTGACTCGCACCTGATCAACAAAAAAAAGACACCAGCAGCTAGGTCAGCCAGTTCAGCCATGAACTTTGGTCAAGTGAACAAATGTCTGCAAATGCTGAGAAGTGCACAGCTTTTTTTTCTCGTTCATTTGATTCTAGACTCAGTTAAAACAAATGATAGGAATACTTCCTTGTCAGGCAATGTTAGTTATCACACACCTAGTTGTTCAGCTCGGGTCATGCATAGTATTTATTATTTAGCTATGTGTCTGAAGTAACTGTTACTAACTGAAGTCATACGTTAAATTTTACCCAGATAAATTTGCTTAGTCAGGTTCGCACTTTATCGAACATGAAAAATGTACCTTCCAGAGGCCAAGGCTAGAAAGATGGCTATTTACTTAAAACGTCGAAAAGCTTCAGAGTTATTTCTTGGCTTTCACTTTTCCTTATTTTGCTTTCAAAGATTTGATGATATCAGATAACCTATGGGTGATTTACTTCCTCCTCAGTCAGATGTTCCTTTCCTGTATGTAGTTCATTCAGAGCTGCAGCCACTCCTTTGAATCGCGTCTTTTATACGTCTAATTGGAAATGTGTTTTCTGACCTTGGCTTCCCTTAATGACTTTGGAGAGTCATGAGCTAAAGGTCAAGATGGCAGAAGATATTTTAAACTCCAGATTTGTCCAGATTTTATAAAGTGCAAAGCATTCTTAACTAAGGATTAGACCTTTGAGATGGATTTTAGCGAACATGATTTAGGGGGATCACAAAATGGATTAGGTTTTAAAGGGTCAGTAGTCAAAAGTGAAAGTCACATGTTGTTTCTGCCTCAAATCTAGCTCAATGCACTGTTTCAAAAACATTCTCAAGTTTCAGTCAATTTCCAATATATTGGATGATATTGAAGGAGAGAAACAAGTAGAAAGAATGTTCAGTCAAGATGTCATCTCATTTGCTAAATAAATGCAGTTACACAACCAACTGCCAGAGTTTAATGCAAGTTGATTTGAGTGTCTTTTTTTAATGTAGTCCTTCATTCATTTATAGGTATTTGTTATCTTCCCTCTAAAAGGCCAAAAAAAGTTCAAAACTAGGGAGCATATTTTTAAAGTGAGAGGAGAAAGATTTTAAAGGGACCCGAGGGGCAACTTTTTCACACAGAGGGTGGTTCAAATGTGGAATGAACTGCTAGAGGAAGTGGTAGATGCAGGTACAGTTAAAACATTTAAAAGATATTTAGACAGGTACATGAAAAGGAAAGGTTTAGAGAGATATGGACCAAACCCAGGCAAGTGGGCTTAGTTTAGTTTGGAAAACTTGGTTAGCATGAATGTGTTAGACCAAAGGGTCTGTTTCTGTGCAATATGACTCTATAAGTCAAGACTGTACTCCATGTTATGGTTTTTCATTATTACACAAAATTATCCAATTACGTTAATCTAGCAACGCGTTATCTTTATTTCTGGTTTGCATGGTAGTGCCATTGTTCCAATCTTGTGCAACTTAAGCTGGGGAAATATACTTCTTGAACAGCAGTTGTCCACATCCATAGAGTTCTTATTTTCTGGTGCACTTTTGAGTACTGCAAGCAAAAGTCAGGCAATCATCTATTTAAAGGAAGAGGAGTCACAAGGAAGAAATGCACTATCACTACAGAGTAACATCAGTAGAGATCACGCTCACCTATAGATAACTTCTGTCTTGTCTCAGGTCAAGATAAATCTATCATTTGTCGCAGAAATCACACACTGTTTCAATCCACAGTTTTTTTTTTAAAGATGCTACATTTGCATTTTCTTTGGAAATTCCACTGTATTTTCTGAGATGATAGTAGGCAATTCCCAACAGGCTATCGAAGACGCATCAACAACTGATGTTTTTTTGATAAATGTCCATCTGATTCACAAGTCTTAGTGCAGCAGTTGCTCTTATCTTTCTCCATGTAAATGTAAATGTCTTCTGCCATCTAGCTAATACCCAATGCAACAGATTAAAACATAATTACTAATGATCACATAGAATTACAATAGTTAACATACCTACTTTACTAACTATGACAGGTCGTCAATCCTGAATGGGCTGACATTAAGGTGAAATGTGATTACTCTGTTCCCTGTTTGCGGCACCTTTAGGTACATATTTTGTTCACGTTTTTTTCCATTGATGTCTTTATTTGCCTTGCACTGTTACTCCGCTTATTATTTTATATCTGTTTCTTTCTACCCTCTCTTGGACCTTCCCATTTCCAGATTGAAAATACTGACATCCCGAAACAATCTCAAATAAAACTTCTCTGCTTGATTCAAAACAAAAAATGTTGGATAAATTCAGCAGGGCTGGCAGCATCAATGGAGAAAAAAGGAGCAATAATTTTTTCACTTAAGATCACTTAGTGATCTTTGTCAGAACTATAAGTGTTAGAGATTGTAAGAATTTTAGAGATGTAAGAGTTTTAGGCAAGGTAAGGATGAGAAACGAAGGGGAAAAATCTGTGATCAGTTGGAGTATAGGAGGAATTAAATGGTAAAAAAAAATCTGCTGTAAGGCAAAAAAAGGATGTTAATGGGACAAGCAAAAAAAAAACAAGCTTTGTGTCCTGAGGTATAAATAGGAAAGCGAAACCATGAACAATAAAAAATGGGAAATAAAGCCAAAGAACTGTGGATATTGGAAATCAGAAACAAAAACAGAAATTGCTGAAAAAACTCAGTAGGTCTGGCAACATCTTATGGAGAGAAAACAGGGTTAACATTTCAAGTCCAGTGACCCTTCTCCACATTCTGAATTCTGATTCAGAAATGGATTAGATTTATAATGTGAAATTGTTGAACTCAGTGTTGAGTCTAAAAAGACTGTAAAGAGCTAAAATGAAAGATGAATGCTTTTCCTTAGCTTGCATTCTACTTTACTAGAACAGTAGGAAGCTAAGGATGAGAAGGTCAGAAGGGAAATGGAATAGATAATTAAAATTACAAGGCAGCTATTAGTGGCAATACTGCTTTCCCCTTTATTTTGGACACTTTTTTTTGTCTCTTCATTTATTTCATTGCCACACAAAAATGGTGTGGGATTGAGAAAACAGAGAAAATTATTTCTCCTGCAAAAAAAAATGAGATCAGCATTTCAAGACCCAATTCATACCTCCATGGTAAATGAAAATTCAGCGCATTGACTCCTTTCCTCTTCACAAATGCTGCAGAACTGCTGGGCATTTCCAGCACTTTGTGTTTTTGTTTCAGATTCCCAGGATTCAGATTCTTGTACTCAGCTTGAATACTTTTGCATCCTTTTTAAAGTATCTCATTTTAATCCTTTTCCATTAGTGATTGTGATAGAGTCTGATGTAAACTTACCACAGAGACTGTTCAGCTGAAGTTCAAACATAGAAAATTTATCTGATATTGGCCAAGTGGCATGAGGTGATTTGCACGTTTCTTCAATGGGATAGAAAGAGATCATTCCATTGTCTTGCACTTGCCTGAAATAATGTTTGCAGAAATAGGAACAGAAATACTGGAGAAACTCAGCATGTCTGGCAGCATCTGTGGAGAGAGAAATAGAATTAATGCTTTGAGTCTGATTTTACTTTTTCAGAACTCTTCTATTTCTCTCTTGACAGAGCCACCAGACCTGCTGTGTTTCTCTAGCATTTTCTGTTTTTATTTCAGATTTCCAGCATCACCAGGATTTTGCTTATATTTGGTGTTAGCTGAGACTTGGTAATGGGTAACCTTTCTTTGATAGTAAGAGAGGGAAATCACAATTACAGATCTGACCTTCCACTGTTTGGATCAGCAGAAATTTGTTGTATGTAAATATATCTGCTGTTTTCTTCAAAACAGCAATAACAAATCATATAAAGCACTATAACATAATAAAGTCACAGCAGCAGTTTGCAAAAGTATTATAAAACATATGAAACCTCAAGAACATAAGAAATAGGAGCAGGATTAGGCCAGTGAGCTCCTCAGGCATTCTGCACTTTATAGTTAAATCATGACTGATCTAATTGTGGCTTTAAGTTAATTTTCCCTCGGGCCAAGAAAACCCTTGACTCCTTTTTAGACCAAAAATCTGTGTGATCTAAGCTTAGAGTATGTTTTATGACCAACTTGCTACTGCTTTTTGAGGAAGAGAATTACAAATACTAGAGAAGGAATTCTTCCTCATCTCCATCTTGAATGGAAGACCATCTATTCTGAATCTATGCTGCTGTTTCTCAGTTAACCCACAAAGCTAGTCATCTCTCCACATCTAGACTCTCAAGCCCCTTCATATTCTTTTATGTGTAAATAAAATTTCCTACAATTTTTCTAGAGTTGAATCAGTAAAGATGCAACCTGCTCAACTTTCTTTCATATGTTTAATTACTCTTTATGCAGCATTGGTAAGAAAGGATGGATTCAGAAAGGATTTTCCTTGCCAATTCATTGATTCTTGTTGGGACCTCAGGTGTGTACTCCATAGGTGAGGACAGAATTAAACTTCGCCATAATGCCAAATGTTTATACTTCTTTTAACTAATCTTAATTGGGCTTTTAAATTAAGCAAAGCCTTTTGATGACATGCTGGAAGATGACGTACTCCTTATAGGTTCAAGGAAAGAAAACTGGGAACATAACAATTATGCGAACCGATTAATTATGAACTGAAGTATTTTGAATGCCATGACTGAAATCATTGTAGGGGAGGACAGTATGAAACAGGCTGGTAGGTAGAGGAGGTGGATGTTAGTAAGGAAGATGTAGTAGGAATTTTGAGGAACTTGAAGATAGATAAGTCCCCCGGGCCTGATGGGATTTATCCAAGGATTCTATGGGAAGTAAGGGAAGAGAGCACAGGGCCTTTGGTGATGATCTATCCGTCCTCACTCGTCATAGTGCCGGAAGATTGGAGAGTGGCAAATGTCATTCCCTTGTTCAATAAAGGGAATACGGATAACCCCGGAAATTACAGGCCAGTTAGTCTTACTTCAGTGGTGAGCAAATTATTGGAAAGGGTTCTGAGAGATAGGATTTATGATCACTTGGAAAGGCACAGTTTGATTCATGATAGTCAGCATGGATTTGTGAGGGGTAGATCATTCTTGGCCCAGATGGACTTTTCTTCCCCATCTTGAGGAACATTCGACAAATATTCCTGCGTGGTTCTTTAGTAAATAGATTGTCAAGTGAGCCATACAGACCAGAAAAATAACACTGAATTAATTGACTTCAGGTTCAGCAATTGTTTGTGTTATAATGCCCTAACAGTCAAACAAAACATTAGGCAGGTTATGGTTATGATTACTCTCCTCCTGAAAAGCAAGCATGTGAAAGTGTTGGGAATATAAGATGGAGTTTTTGTTTTTTTTTGCTAGCTATCAGTTTTTGTTGTGTGAGGTTCATTCCTTAACGATTTCTACCTCAGCATTTTAAAGGATAAACACCAGCTATAGAACCTGTGGCATTCTGACTTGTTTTGAATCCTAAGAAAAATGTTATCCTTTCAGTCCACATTTTCAGTTGGATTAACGTGTTATCCAATAGAAAATTTGACTAGCCACTAGTGTGGCAATGGTAACCTTGTTTAAACCATATTTACAAATTTTTGTTGGAAAATATTTTACAAAAGACAATTCGGTTTTAAAATAAATAGGCTATCAGCATTCACCTTTGTCATGGAGTAAATTGGACAGCAATCTGCAGAACTTGCAAATATGCAGACTATGTAAAAATTCAGAAGTTGCTATCTAATTTGCCCTGCTCCTCCACAACCTTTTCTTCACTCATACCTTGCCAATAAAAATGACTTTAAAATGCATGAAACCCGTGAAATTGCACGACTTAGCCACCAAATATGCCAGACATAATTAGGTTTGGCTCTTTTGTGATATTTATGTTGTCAACTTGTGTTAAGTTTTGATTACTGCCAAACAACCTCTGGCATTGAAGTGTGGAATTTTATTCCTTCAGAATTTCTTTCTCTCTCCTCTCTCTGTCTCTCTCTCTCTGTCTTAATTTCAGCTTTCTTACCCTCTGTCAATTTCTGTACCTGATTTTATATTGGATTAAATATTCTAATTTGTACTTCCTCGTTTATACTCTGTACATCTCAGTGAAGATTCTTCACATTGATTCACTGGAGTGAAATATTGGTTTGCTTGCCCACATTGCACCCATGGCAGATCCCCTGTGGAGAACTCTGTTTTGAAAAGGATTTCTTATTTTCCTAAGTTGACACCCAAAAAATGAATGTATAATCTGTGAGCAGCTGACGGTGTCATGGAGAGTAGATGTCATTCCTTCTATCGTAATCACTAAATCCAGGCCATCATTCATGTACTTTTTGAAGTCATCCGGTGCTTCAACATATTGTCCATCTAAGCAAGATAAAGTTACTGGTGAAACAAATGTAACATCCATAAGACACTCTTGTTATGGAAGATTCTGAGAGACCATATCCAAAAAAAAAGGAAAGCATATGTGAATAATGTAGTGGTATATTTAAATTTTTGAATTACTAACAATATGACCAAAATGCCAGTTTGTAAAGACATAGCATGTGTGATTTCTTTTTCACATAGTTAATGTGATGAAGATTACTCTGCCTGTGAGTGGTCATTCATCTGCCATTGATGAAGTGGAATGCATGAAGGACACTGAATAAGAATTTTTATCACATTATTGTTAGCACATAGAAGCTAACATTAGCATCTCCTCTGGGAATTTGTGGATTAACACAATTTATTACGGAGTCTTCTCGTATCAACTGGTATAGCTGAAATAGGTAGCAACCTGTTTGACACTGTTCAAAGTGAGCTCTGAATTCAGTATCTGAATTAACTTCATTTTCCATGTACTAACTTCAGGAATGTTCTGAGCTACACCTGTTTAGAGCAGAGTCCATCCAGATGAAGTTTTGGTGCCTGAACTAATCTGTATGAATCAGGAAGAGCAATGTGGAGTAAAGTAGACATTTAAGCTTAGTTTTGTCTACACTACTTGATAACCAATTGAGAGTACAAATAAGCTGTAGTGTCAAAACCTGTTTTGACACGGTCTTACCCTTGGTAAAGTTAGTGAAACTACTTGTGCAGATATTTGACTTGTAGTGGAACCAGAAAAAAGCTTATTTAGAAAAATAGCGTTTGAGTGTGCTTTATTAAGATTTGTGAAAAGACCACAAGCCGCATTGCTGTATAATGACAATTCATTGAATGTACATGCAAATTGTAAATGTTCATTATCTCTATTCAAAAATGCCTTTGTGAAAGATGAGGAACGTGGAGTTGGGGTAGAAGATGTGGCAGCACGGTGGCTGAGTAGTTAGCATTGCAGCCTCTCAGCATCAGATTCAATTCCAACCTTGGGCACACTCCTTTGTGGAGTTTGCATATTCTCCTTGTGTCTGCGTGAGTTTCCTCCAGGTACTCCAGTTTCCTCTCACAGGTCAAAGATGTGCAGAGTAGGTGGATTAGCCATGAGAAATGCATGGTTACAGGGATAGGGAAAGGGGATGGGTCTGGATGGCTCTTAGGAGAGTCAGTGTGGACTCGATGGGCTGAAGGGCCTGCTTCTACGCTGTAGGGGATTATAAATTCATAAGATATGGGGGCAGAATTAGGCCATTTGGCCCATTGAAGTCTGCTCCTCCATTCGATCATGGCTGATACGCTTCTCACCCCCATTTTCCTGCCTTCTCCCCATAACCCTTCAACCTATTACCAATTAAAAATCTGTATGATTCCTCCTTAAATCTACTTACTGACAGAGCATCCACTGCACTTTGGGGTCATAAATTCACAACCTTTGGGAGAAGTAGTTTGTCCTCAAATCTGTTTTAAATTTGCTATCTCTTATCCTAAGACTATCACCTCTTATCGTCGAATACCACAAGATGAAGCATCCACTCCACATCTATTTTATCTATACCTTTTATCATCTCGAATACATCAATTTGACCTCCCCTCATTTTTCTAAATTCCAGACAGTATAGCCTAAACTGTTCAATCTCTCTACATACTACAAACCCTTATTGCTGGGATCAATCTAGTGAACCTCTGAACTGCCTCCAATGCCACGATATCTTTCCTCAAATAAGGGGACCAAAACTGTGCACAATACTTAAGGTGTGGTGTCACCAATGCCTTGTATAGTTACAAGAATACTTCCTTACCTTTATATTCCATTCCTTTAGCTATAAAAGGCAACATTCCATTCGATTTCTTTATTATCTGCTGTACCTGCATGCTAGTTTTATGTGAGTCATGAACGAGGACACCTAGATCCGTCTGCACCGGAACACCCTGAAGTCTCTCCCCATTTAGGTAATAGGTCACCTTCATGTTTTTCCAACCAAAATGCATCATACTTGGTTAAACTCGGTCTGCCACATTTTGGTCCACTCTCCTAACTTATCTGTATCCAATTGTTAGGTCCTTATTTCTTCATTGCAGTTTACTGTCCCTCCTATTTTTGTGTCGTCTGCAAATTTGGCTAAAGAGCCTTCTATCCCTGTATCCAAGGTGTTACTATGGATTGTAAATAGCTAGGGTCCAAGGACCGAACCCTGTGTCACCCCACTAGTTACTTCCTGCCATCCAGAAAAAAACACATTTATCCTGACTCTCTGTCTTCTGTCTTCTGTCCATCAGCCAATCATCTATCCAAGCTAATAAATTACCCTTAATCACATTTGATCCAACTTTGTGAATTAATCTTCAGTGCGGCCCCTTATCAAATGCCTTCTAGAAGTCCAGATATATTGCACCCACTGGATCCTGCTTATCCACGTCGCTTGTTTCATCTTCAAAGAACTCTAGCAAACTAGTCAAACATGATTTGCGCTTCATAAAACCATGCTGACTTTGATGGATGGCATTTTGACTCTCCAAATGTCTTTATATTGCTTCTTTGATAATCAATTCTAACACTCTGCCAACAACAGACTAACTGGTCTGAAATTTCCCACATATTGCCTCCTCCCTTTTTGAATAAGGGCACTACATTAGCATTTTTCCAATCCACTGGAATCTTTCTGTGTCCAGGGAATTTTGGAATATTGGAACCCAAGGATCAACTGTCTCCATCGCAACTTTCTTTTAATACGCGAGAATGTAGGCCATCAGGCATGGGGGACTTGTCTGCCCTCAATCCTAATAGTTTGCTGAATACCTTTTCCCTTTGCTGAGTACCTTTTCCCTATCGATGTTGATTGTTCTAAGTTCTAGACTTTCTATTGCCTCTGACAGGACTGTTCCAATAGGAGTGATATTATTGTCCTCCACTGTGAAAACTGAGGCAAAGTACTGGTTTAGCATCTCAGCCATTTCAGTGTTCCCCACTATTAACTCTCCGGTTTCATCTTCCAAGGGATCAACGTTCACCTTAGTGACTCTCTTCCCTTTTATTTACTGATAGAAACTTTTACTATCTTTTTTGATGTTTAGTGCTAGTTTTCTTTTGTAATTTACCTTAGCTCTTTTTATTAATGTTTTTTGGTCTCCCTTTGTTTATGTTTGAAAGTTTCCCAATCCTCCTGCCTGCCACTGGCCTTTACAATATGGTTTACATTAGTTTTTGACTTTATATTGTCCTCGACCTCCTTGTTTAGCCTTGGATGGTTTTTACCCCACTTTACCATTTTTCTTCCTCACTGGGATATATTTTAGTTGTGAGGAATTGAGTAGCTCCTTAAACAATTGCCACTGCTCATCCACTGTCTTACTGTTTAGCTTTCCTATCTAATCTATTCAGGCCAAATCTGTCCTAATAGTGCCTATGTAATTGCCTTCATGCCTATGTAATTTCCTTTGTTTAATTCCAGAACACTACTGTGGGACTGCACTTTCTGATCTCCAAACTGAATTTTGAATTCTATTATGCTATGGTTACTACTCCCTAGAGAATCCTTAGCTATTATGTCATCAATTAATCTCTCCTCATTATACAATACCAAATCCAGAGCAGCCTGCTCCCTGGTTGGTTCCACAACATACTGCTCCCAGAAACAATCTCGAATACATTCAATGAACTCTGCTCCAAACTACCCTTGCCAATTTGATTATTCCAATCTATGCACACTTTAAAATCACTCAAGATTATTGTCATACTTTTCTTGCAAGCCTCTAATATTTTCTGGTTTATACTGTGCCCCACTGTGGAACTATTGTTAGGGTACCTTTAGATTAGTCCTACCAAGTACTTCTTCCCTTTGCTATTTCTTATTTCTACCCATACTGACACCCCATTTGATCTCCCATGCTTGTGCCATTTCTCATTACAGCACTGATCCCTTCCTTCACCAGCCAAGCTACACCACCTCCTTTTCCTTTCAGTCTATCTTTCCAAAGTGCTGAGTTCCCTTGGATATTCAATTTCCCGATCTGATCTCCTTGTAACCATGTCTCAGTAATCGCTACCAAATCGTACCCTTTTCTTTCTATTTATGCCATTATCTCATTTATTTTCTTTCACATGCTTCATGCGTTTAGATACAAAGCTTTTAAATTTGTTCTATTGGTAAATTTCCTCACTCTTTTATAGATCATTGATTACTAAAGACAAATCCCTGTTCTGTCTGGTAACCATTGCCACATCGATAAACTGCACTCTTACCTCCTCTTTTAATTTGGGTTTTCTAATTTCCCTGCAATTGAACCCTCCACCCCTCCCTCCATTTAGTTTAAAGCCTTGTCTACAATTCTATGATTTTATCAAGAAACAGCCTACAGCTTCACTGAATACCAAACTGTCCTGGTTTCTGTTGGATTATATGACAGCACTCATGCAAGTTCAGGGACAGCTCCAGCAGAGTTGCCAAAGGGGTGAAACAGCATCAGGAATGCAAAAACTGAACACAACATCCCTCTAAGCGAGAGAAGCAGTTCACTTCAGGGGACGAAATTTAGAGTTGAATGGCCTTGCATGGATAAGAGGCATGGTTGATGCGAGGATATATTGGATATGCAACATTTGTAAGAAAAAAAAGGGCAGCATGGTGGCTCAGTGGTTAGCAGTGCTGTCTCACAGGGCCAGGGACTCGAGATTGATTCTACCCTGGGGCATCTGTCTGTGTGGAATTTGCACATTGTCCCCGTGTCAGCGTGGATTTCTTCTCGGTTCTCCAGTTTCCTCCCACATGCCAGCGCCGTACAGATTAGGTGGATTGGCCATGCTTAATTCCCCATAGTGTCCAGGGACGTGCAGGCTAGGTGGATTAGCCACGGGAAGTACAGGGTTAAAGAGACAGGGTGGGTCTGGGTGGGATGCTGTTTGGAGGATCAGTGTGGACTTGTTGGGCTGAATGGCCTGCTTCCATAAAATAGGAATTCTCTGATTAAAATTTAAGGGTGGTGCAGTAGCTTAGCGGTTAGCACCACTGCCTCACAGTGCCAGGGATGCGAGTTCAATTCTACCCTCGGGTGACTGTGTGGAGTTTGCGCGTTGTCCCCTGTCTGCGTTGGTTTTTTTTGGGTGCTCCAGTTTCCTCCCACAGTCCAAAGACATGCAGGTTGGGTGGATTGGCCATGTTAAATTGCCCATGGTGTCCAGACGTGTGTAGGTTAAGTGGATTAGCCATGGGATATGCAACGTTATGGGGATAGGGTAAAGGGCAGGGACTGAGTGGGATGCTCTTCAAAGAGTCGGTGTGGAGTTGTTGTGCTGAATGACCTGCTTCCACACTGCAGGGATTCTTTGATTCCGTGAGCTCTGATCTTATTGAATGGTGAAACAATCCTGAGGTTGTTTGAAGTGCTACTCCAATTTATTATGTTCTTATTAGGAAACTAAATATGGTGAACATTCCAATTTCCTTCCAAAATGTTACTCAAATAGATTTTGATAGTGAGTGCTGGTAAACTGTTTGCCTAATATGTGCATCACACCTGAACCTTATCTTGCCCTCATTCTGATGCTCAAGCACACAGATTTCCAAACAAGCTCCAAATTGATGTTAATTGATAGATTAAACAAACAAATTGAGCCCAGTGAAGATTATGTAACAACTTTTGTTTTCAAAAGGCATAAACTTTAGATGAAATAGTGACATCCAAAGGGTGTAATATTATTGCATTTTTTCCCAAATGGAGCATAATGAAAAGACTTCCCCTAATTATGTTTATTATCCATTCATAAAATGTGGGCATTGCCGACTGTGCAAGCATTTATTCCTCATCACAAGTTGCCCCTGAGGAGGTGGTGATGAGCTGCCTTCTTAAACTGTGGCAGGTAATTTGTTATAGGTAGACCCACAATGTCGTTCTGGAGGGAATTCCTTTATTTTGGGCCAGCAACACTGAAGGGATGGCAATATCATTCCAAATCTGACTTGGAAGTGATTTTGTAATTGATAATGTTCCCATTTGTCTGATACACTTGTTAATCCAAATGGTCATGGTTGAGGATTTGGAAGGTGCTATCTAAGGAAACTTAATGAATTACTGCAGTGCATCTTGCAGATTGTACATTCTGCAGCTGCTGATTGTCAGTGATAGAGGGTCTGAATGTTTGTGGGTGTGGTGGCAGTCAAATGTGCTGTTTTTCCTGGATGGTTTCAAACTTCTCGAGTATTGTTGTAGTTGCACTCATCTCAGCTGTTGGGTAGTATTCCATCATACTCCTGAATCGTACCTTGTAGATGGAAGACTTGCTTTGGAGAGCCAGCAGGTGAGTTGCACACTGCAAGATTCCTAGCCTCTGACCTGCTGTTGTAGCCACTGTACTTATATGACTGGTGACCCCCGGGATGTTAATAGTGAAGGACTCAATAATGGTGATGCTGTTGAATGTCAAGGTGTGATGGTTCGATTCTCTCTTGTTGGAAATGGTCATTGCCTGGCACTTGAATGGTGCGTACGTTACTTGCCACTTTTCAGCCCAAACCTGAACGTTGCCAGGTCTTCTTGTATTTGGGCATGGACTGCTTCAGTGTCTGAGGAGTTTTGAATGTCACTAAAAATTGCATCAGGGACCATCCCTACTTCTAACGTTATGATGGAGGGAAGATCATTGATGAAGCTGCTGAATGCGATTGGACCTAATGTACTGCTCCTAAAGAACTCTAGCAGAGATGTCACTAGAGCTGCGATGACTGACCTCCAACAACCACAAACATCTTTTGTCAGAACTATCTGCAGTTATTAAAGCTATCACACTGATGAAAGGCCATGAGCTATTCACAATGTTGTTAATGGTTTAGGGAGGGTAACTAAATGTATCATCTCCACTGAAAACAAGAAATGCCGGACTTTACAGTGGGTCAGACAGCATCCATGGAGAGACAACAAGCTAATGTTTCGAGTCCAGATGACACTTCATCAGAGCTATAGTGAAGTGTGGAAGGAGCAGCATTTATGTTATAGTTGCGAAGGATGTGGGGGTAGTGGAGTGTAGACTGCTGGGGGAGAAAAGATGTTGATAGCTCAGATTAAGTGATCAGAATGTGAGAATGGCAGGACAGTGGTGTGTCTAACTGCCAGACTTGAAAGAACAGACAGTCCCACTGATTGGGGGAAGGGGAGAGAGGACTTGGTGACAGAGAATGTAGTGAATAAATAAAGAATAATGCAGGACATACCTGGACATTTTTCCACATTGTTTGGTAGATGTCAGCGTTGGAGCTGTACAAAACAGCTTATCCTATGAATGTGACAAGTTCTTGACACAAGTCTCCAGTGCTGTGGTTGGAAAGACTCCAACCATTTCTTGATATCATGTGGAGGAGGATGAGTCAGATCATCCACTTGGTTAATGCAAGTTTAAATATGGGCAACTGGTTGTGAAGAAATTTAAATTTATGGAAAATGGAATAAGACACAATAAAGTGAACTTTAAAATTGATGCCAAGAACTTGTGTAGATCAGTGAGCATAGGTATGACAAGGGAACAGAATTTAGCATGAGGGAGGAAATGGGCAGTGAATATGAGCGAATTTAGGGTTATGGAAAATGTTGGCTGTTAGTCTGGTAGCTGATAGCTGGGTCTGGAGGTAACAAAAGTTTGGGTCACGGTTTCAGTAACAGATGAGTTGAGGCCGAAGTGGACGCAGGTGATGTTAGATGTGGAATTATATTTCTAGATTATTAATCCAGGCCCTGGATTGCGATTCCAGCACATTATACCATGCCTTCTATGGTTAACCTGTCCTGTGAGTCACCTCTGAGAATGTTTGACTTAGTGAAGAAATCTTTTCACAGTTTTATGCTGTTCCTCCGTACATTTTTCTTCACTGATTTCTGTCAAAAATAGAGGTGCCTGATGTGATATTAATTGGGAGAAAGGTTAGATTCTTTAGAACTGAAAAAAAAATTCGGGTTCTTAGGAATGAGGTAGGCTATCAATGTAGGAGCAGAAGTAGGCCATTTAGTCCATCAAATCTCTCCATCATTTAGTGAGATCAAGGCTGGTCTGATAATCCTCAACTCCATTTTCCTGCCTTATCCCCATAACCCTTGATTTCCTTACTGAGTCAAAATCTGTCTATCTCAGCCTTGAATATACTTAACAACCCAGACTCGACAGTCCTCTGCAATAGAGAATTCTACAGATTCACCGCTCATCTCTCCTATCTAGGCGACTCCTTACTCTGAGATGATGCCCTCTCTACTCTTCCAAAAGTGAAAACAACTTCTCTGCATCTATTCTATTAAGCCCCCTGATAATCTTATATGTTTTAATAAAGTCTCAGCTCATGCTTGAGAACTTCAATGAGTACAGGCCAATCTACTCAACCTCTCCTAAGAAAATCCCTTCATGCCTAGAATCTATCTAGTGAACTTTCTCTGGACTGTGTCCAATGCCAGTATATTTTTCCATACATAGGGGACTAAAACTACTCCCAGAATTCCAGGTCTAGTCTGAGTAGTGCCCTATGTGGTTTTAGCAGGACTTCCAAGTTTTACAATTTCATTCCCTTTGAAATGATGGCTAATACTCCATCTGCCTTCTGTGTTACTCACTGAATTTGTTTGCCTGTGTTTTCTTTTGTGATTCATGCACAAGGACCCCTAAATTCCTTTTCTGCAGATGTCTGCAATCTTTCAGTAGGAGGGCACATTTTAGGAACATTTGGCAGTTGTATTTCCAGATTTGGTGTGGCTGTGACAAAAAAAATAAACAATTCAGAATACAAATAATGAAATAGAGGAAAGCCAACTTTAATCCATTAAGACTGGATCTGACCTAGATAAATTGAGTTCAAAAGTCACATGACACCAGGTTAAAGTGCAAAGAGTTTATTTGAAATCACAAGCTTTTGGACCACTGCTTCTTCATTAGATGAAGTAAAAAGAGCACCCAGGCACAGACTTTATAATCAGAGATCAAAAGATCATACACACACATGGTGTGAGTGCAGTGTCGACATGCCAAATAATGAGTCTCTGCAGGTGATCAAGGGTGTCAGATGGTGTGAGTAAAGTGTCAGCAGCTGAATAACAAATGAAAGGATGACCTATAATCTGATTAATTGAAGCAGAGAGATAATGACAAAAGATTAAAATTAAGTTGGTGCTGAAGACAAACCAAATTACTGGAATACCGTGCTAGGTATAAGAGTTGCATGCTGAGGGTCTAACCAAACTAACAAGCAATATAAAACTGTACGAACTAATTAAGGTAGAGAGATCATAAGTTATCATGGTGATGGTGTCAAAACAGGGCTGTAAGGAAGAACAGTTTTACAGAACAGTATGGTGGGGTCACATGTTATGCTCCATGAACCCAAGATCACAATTGAGGCTGTGTTCATGGGTATAGAACTTGGCAATCAGTTTCTGCATGGTGACTCTACATTGTTGTGTATCTTGAAGGCTGCCTTGGAGGATGCTCACCCAAAGATCGGAGGCTGAATGTCCTTGACCGCTGAAGTGTTCCCTGACTGGGAGGGAACGTTCCTGTCTAGCAATTGTTATATGGTGTCCATTCATCCATTGCCTTAGCATCTGTATGGTCTTGCCAATATACCATGCCTCATGACATCCTTGCCTGCAGCGTAGACAGCGTTGGCTGAGTCACATGAGTGTCTGCCATGTACCCAGTAGGTGGTGTTCCCATGTGTGATTGTAGTATCCATGTCAATGATCTGGCATGTCTTCAAGAGGTTGCCATGACAGGGTTGTGTGGTGTTGTGGTTGATGTTGTCCTGAAGGCCTGGGTAGTTTGCTGCGAATGATGGTCTGTTTAAGGTTTGTTGGTTGTTTGAAGGCGAAAAGTGGAGGCGTAGGGATGATCTTAGTGAGATGAAAGTCGTCATTGATGACGTGTTGAAATCTGCGAAGGACATAGCGTAGTTTCTCTGCTCTGAGGAAGTACTGGACAACGAATGGTACTCTATTGGTACAGTTTTGGATCACTTGTTCTTTTTGTTAGACCCTCAGCATGTGACTCTTGATTTATAGCATGTTATCCGGTCATTTGGTTTGTCTCCAGCACTACCTTATTTTTAATTTTATGTAAATGTCCCTCTTCCCTGAATTAATCAGATTATAGCTCATCCCTTCAACTGTTATTCAGCTGTTGACACTTTACTCCCACCGTCTGACAGTCTTGATCACCTGCAGACTTATTTAGCTTGTCGACACTCCGCTCACACCATTTGTATCATCTTTTGATCGCTCTGAATATAAAGTCTGTGCCTGGGTGCTCTCTTCTCTTCACCTGACGAAGAGGCAGTGGTCCAAAAGCTTGTGATTTCAAATAAACCTGTTGGACTAACCTGATATCATGTGACTTTTGACTTTCTCCACCACAGTCCAACACCAGCATCTCCACATCATAGATAAATTGAAAGAGAAGGCTGGCAGATAAACTGTAACTGGCTGCCTTTAAAGTAGATAGAGTTCAGACCTTTTTAAAGTATATTCCATTGAAAGGAAGAGGATAAACAATTCCAAACAAGAAGGATAAGAATTAAGATGAAAAAAAAATGTATGCTTATGACAAATAACAGGTGGATAATACGAAGAAGAACCATGGTGAAAAAGTAAATAAGCAAAGCAAGGAGAGAGATTGTGGACAGAATTTATGCTCCTTGCTGGAAGGTTTGCAAGTGGGAATGAATTGTAAGGATTCTCTGGATGACCTTTTCGCCACCCTCCTCAATATGTCCAGAATTTTTGTGGTGGGAACTTTCCAATTGAGACCCTTAAATTGACAATTTATAACCACTTTTAAGGACTATTTTCCATTCTGTCTCAATGTTGAGGCAGAGGAGAGGAGCTCAGGAGCACCAGAGTCAGCGGTATAAGTGAGGCTCTGTTATCCACTGACTTTTTGGGCAGTGGGACGTGAACCCCTACTGTCCAAAGAATCTTATGAAAAGAGCTTGGCAGCTAACATAAAAAAGAATCCCATAGTCATCTTTAGGCATATAGATGATAAAATGTTCTAAGGGGAGGATTGGGGCTGATTTGGAACCGATAGCAGAATAACACATGGAAGAAAGAGCTGTGAGTGAAATATTAACGTAACCTTGAATATCTTATTCAAAGAAGAAGATACTGTATAAGACGTGAAATAGATATATTTTGACACTTGAAAGGTTTAAATTTGATCAGGTGGTGTTATTGGGCAGGCTCTCTGTATTTAAGATTGATAAAGCACCAGAATTATTTGAGATGAATCCAAAGCAACTCGAGTGTGTGACTGGAAATTGTGAGAATATTGGTCATAATTTTCTAATTTTCCTTAGACACAGGGGCAGTACCAGAGGACTGTAGAATTGCAAATGCAACAACCTTGTTGGAAAGAATGGTGTAAAGTTAAGCCCAATACCTACAGGCTGGGTCAGTTCAACCTTCATGGTGGGGAAGCTTCTAGAAAGAATAGGAAGGAAGCTTCTGGACAGAATCAATAATCACTTGTACAGATGCGGGGTGATCAAGGAAAGCTGGTGCTGATTCATTCAGAGCAAATTATAGTTAACTAACTTATTTGAATTTTTTGATGAGGAACAGTAAAGCTTAATGGACTTAATGCTATTGATATGATATACATAGACTTCCAAAGGCACCTGATAAAGTACTACATGACAGACGTGTGAACTAAGTTAGAGCTCATAGAATTAAATAGGCAGTAGCAACGTGGATATGAAGTTGGCCATGTGACAAGATACAGAGTGATGTTTCTTTTTAGGCTGCAGCAGTGCTTCTATTGGAGTTTCCCAGGGCAGTGTTTGGTTCCCTATCCATACTGATATGCAATAATAGTCTGGACCTTTGTCTACAGAGCACAATTTCAAAATTTGCAATCAATATGAAACTTGGAAGTATTGTAAAATGAAAGGAGAATTATTTCTTCAGAGACTCAGAACAGACAAATGAACCAAATTGCCTCTTCCTATGCTTTAACTATTCTGTGAATAACTGAAGATTAGTTTTGTACAGAATGAGTTTTACTTCAGTAATGTAAAAATCATCTAATTTGAGAAAAGTGTGTTTAACAACAAAAGAATTGAGTAGTAACTACAGTTATTTTTGCTGCTGCAAATTTATTATTATTGCTAGAAAGAAAAAATTGGTCATAGGGAGGGGAGATCCATAGCTTGAAATGTGATGCAAGAAACTAGAAATGGCTTCAGCACACAGGAAGGATTTGATTATTTTTAGTGAAACTTGTAGGCTGATTCTGTGGCAGCAATGAGTTTTCAGTGTTGATTGATATTGAGCATTCTCTCTGCTCTCATATCAACCCAGAAGTGAGCAGTACTGCTAGCTCCTGGGATGAAGGGAGATAAGGTGCAATAGAATGCATGTATATGTGTTACTCCCCGTTCATGCAGCAGAGCTTGGTCTCCAACAGACCATTCCATTATACAAAGATATTTTTCTGCCAGGATTGAGTGGCATTCTGTGTGCATTGGCCATCCCATGTTAAAATAACCCACACAGAGACATCTTTCACCCTTTCAAAATGGAGCTTCAGACTGAGAACACAAGAATCCTCTCGGACAATCCCAGCAGCTACTTTGTACCAGTAGCATAGCCCAGGGATTTTGGTGCTATAACATTGACATCACTGCCCTGAGTGAGACACAGCAGTCAAATGAAGATCGGCTCAAAACATGTCAGATATACTCTCTTCTGAAAGGCTAATTCTGAGGAATCAAATCAAATCAAACGGTCTGTCTTATCTACCCCACCTGTGGCAGAAATGAATACCATGGGATGCTTCAGCTTACCCTTTGCCAGAAACAGTATGTCACAGTCATCCATACATATGCCCAACTATGGATGGAAGGGATGAGACCAAAGAGGACTATACACCAAGCTTAATTGATTAGTCATTGCTGTCTGCCACAGAGGGAAGCAAATTATTTATTGATTTTGCTGCAGAAAGGCGTGATTGGCAAGGGAAGCATTGAGAAGACGCACACCAACTAAGTGTCCTCCTGCCAAGACCGATCATAATTTTACAACCAGAAGCCAGATGAGATTCCTAATTCATTAATATTAGAGACAAGATACCCAAAACTGTTAAGCTTCCAGCTGAGAAGGAATGAACCAGCTCCCCTTCTCTACTCACCTGTCTCTTTCAGTTATTTGCAACAAGGTTAATTTATAAAAGCTCCTTTTCCTTGTGGATTCCTTCCTCCCAGATTCAAATGAACTTATGTTTTAAAAGGATCCAATTTAACCACGCTTTCTTGATTTAACAAAATTTGAGTTTATTAATTATTAAATGAGAAAAGAATCAGCAATACCACATGCGTGCACACACACACTCTCTCTAGATTTGATGCAAGTCCAAAAAGATAAATGTTTCTGAGTTGCTCACAGAGAGAGACTAGATGGTTGAACATTGTGGCAGTCGCAGTTGAAGTTGCAATTTGCGTTGACGTTGGTAGGTGATCACTCGGCTTCGTTGTCCTTGGTTTTGCAGATTTGTCAAAATTCTGTAGTTCTGACGCCTTTTGATCATGTCAGAATTCCAGTATTTGGGATGAGAGAAAGTTTTGTTGTCTTGTTTGCGGCATAACTTTTGAAGTTAGGGTCTTTACATGCAAAATGGGCAACATGGGATTGTTCTTCAACTGTGATCATCATGGCATGGTCACTCTCAAACCTAGACTAGTAAAGTGAGAATATTCAGCCCCACTATTGCACTCCAGTAGAGTTTAGACTGGTATTTCAATCCTTGTTCTTGCATATTTTTCCAAGGGGAAAACACAATGTGCCTGCTGTTTCAGATGTAATCTGCAGCTGTTGAATAGGGGGTCATCAGTCTTTTAATTATCTTTGTAGTTAAATCTCTCCCAGCACCCTAGTCTGCCGTAATCATCAAATACAAGGAGATTATAGGTTTCTTTACCAGGAAACATTAACTGTTTTGATAATAATGACCAGGATAAGTCGTAAGTGAACTAGAAGAACTACCAAAATTCAAAGAAAGAAAGCTGGCCTACAGATAAAAGATCGCTGAGGTGCCACATAAAGATGCATGACTAAAAGAACAAATGACAGGTAGAAAGAGTGCAGGAATTCCAATAACTGATCCACAGCATGATATGGCTTCAGTACAATCAAGGTCATCTATACCCCAAGTACCTGTGAACCTAGCCTATTGAGAGCTAAGAATGAAGAGGCACACAACACCTCCAGAGAAATGATAATTGCTTCTTGAAGGGGCCACTTTGAGAATCTCCTCAACTAAAAGCTCAGTTATCAATATTGGTGCCCTCAGTCACATTCCGCACTTCAGCATAACTTCAAGCTGACATGAGGTTAAAATAAACCATTTGATAAAAGCCAATAATGCTGCAGACTTGTATGGAATCTCTGTTGAAAAACTAAAATATGATGGAAAAACATACTTGTCATGAATACCATACTTGTCATGAATACAATATCCATGATTCCCACAATCCTTGAAAATTTTAAAAACGTATGCATAAATATCTCAGCTATGACCCTTGCCTCCATGCTAATGCCCTAAATCTTTCCCACCCGTTGGCTATTCACATGCCTCTAGAAGATGTTTGGATTCCCTTTTGTCCTAAGTGCTGCTTTCTTTTTATGTAGCCTGCTTGCTCTCATTCATTTTTCACTTCCCATCTTCACGTTCCGCATTCAACCCTGTGCTCAATTGTATTCTCCTGTTGACATCTACTTTCTGCTCCTTCTTTCAGCTTCAGTTAGTGATACTCTGGAGAATTAGGAGAATTTTAAACATCAGCAAAAGGTTACTAAAAGCAAAATCGAAAGAGCTAAGATTAACTATGAAAGAAAACTAGCAGAAAACATAAGCACTGATACCAAAAGCTGCCATAAATATATGAAGAGGAGAATAGTGAAAGTAAATGTTGGCCATTTAGAGGACAAAAATGGTGAGATAATAATGGGAAACTCGGAAATGACAGTGGCACTAAATCAATATTTTGTTTCTGTTTTCACAGTGAAATAAATTCTTCCCAAAAACTGCGGCTATTACAGAGGAACTTGTTAAAATTACTATAACTAGGGGGAGCATATTAAGTAAACTGATGGGATTAAAGGCAAATGAGACCCAAGGGCCTGATGACCTGCACCTTACGGTATTAAAGGAGGTGGCGGCAAAGGTAGTGAATGTATTAGTTATGATATTCCAAAATTCCCTGGTTTCTGGAAAGGTACCAGTGGATTGCAAACATGTGAATGTGATACCCTTATTCAAAAAAGGAGAGGGGCAGAAAGTGGGAAACTATAAAGCAGTTGCTTTGACTTCTGTAGTGGAGTCAATCATAAAGAAAGAAATAACTGAACATTTGGTAAAATAAAGCACAATTCAGCAGTGTCGACACGGTTTCATGAAGGACAGACTTGCTGGAGTTCTTTAAGGATGTAACCAGCAAGGTGGATGACGGGGAACTGGTGGATGTGGTATTTCTAGACTTCCAGAAGGTTTTACACAAAGCACCACATAAAACACTGATCCAGAAGGTTAGATCCTAAGGGTTAAGTGTAGAATAATGGATTGGGTAGAGGATTAGCTGACTAGCAGAAAGCAGAGGGTCAGGATAAATGGCTCCTTCTCTGGACAGCTGTAGATAATGGGGTGCAACAGGATTCTGTCCTCAGACGTCAACTATTTACAATCTGTATGAACGATCTGCACGCAGGGACAGAGTGTAACATAACAAAATTCATGGGTGATACTAAGATAGGTGGGAAAGCAGGCTGTGAAGAGGAGTTGAAGAGTTTATAAATGGATATTGATAGGTTAGGAGAGTGGGCCAGAATCTGGCACATGGAGTTTAATGTAGAGAAGTGGGAGGTTGTCTATTTTGACCAGAAAAATAAAAGGGCAAAATATTATTTGAAAGGGAAGCAGATTCAAAGTCAGTCAGCGCGAGGGATCTGCGTATCTTTGTGCATGAGTCACAGAAAGTGGGTCTGCTGGTGCAGCATGTAGTAAGAAAGACAAAAGGAATCCTGGCAGTTACTAGCAAATGGACTGGATTATAAATGTAAAGAAGTGTTGTTGCAATTACCTAATGCATTGGTGAGACCATACCTGAAGTACTGTGTCCAGTTTTGGTCTCCTTAGTTGTAGAAGGATGTGGTGGCACTGGAGGCAGTTCAGAGGAGGTTCACCAAATTGATTCCAGGGGTGAAAGGGTTGTTGTACTAGGAGTGGTTACATAGCTTGAGCTTGTACTCACTGGAGCGCAGCAGAATGAGGGGTGGGGGCAGGGGGTGGGTGCGGGGTGGAATCTGATTGAGGAATGCAAAAGGAGATTGATCTGTTGAGCAGACGTTCCACCTTGTGTGACAGTCTCGAACAAGAAGTCATAGATACAGAGAGAAAGGAGGTAGGTTCAAAGCTGAGATGAGGAGAAACTACTTCTCTGAGGCTTGTGAATCTGAGGAACTCGCGGCCTCAGAGTGCAATGGAGGCAGAATCAACCAACAGATTCAAGGAAGAAATAGATATGCTTTTGATGAAAAGTAGGATAAAAGGCTATGGACAGCAGGCAGGAAAGTGGAGTTGAGACCAGGACAAGATAGCCATGATCATGTTAAATAGCGGAGTGGGTTCAAAGTGCTGAATTGTCAACTCCTACAGCTAACTCCTATGTTCCTATGTTTTTTCACCTTCCTCCTGATCTCTTTCATTATCCTGAATCTGGAAGAGTATGCTATAGTAACATATCTAAAAAATAATGGAAATTGGATGAACAATGCACTCGATTCATATGTCTGTTGAAACTCTGTAGTAAGCGACATATACTGATATCCTGCAACATATCATGAGATCAGGCCTTATAGTTTTGCAAATTTAAAATGATAGCTACAAATACTCATGATGTATAGCTTTAGCTATCCATAGGCTACATGTTACCAGCGGCCCCAAGGGAGGCATACTTTGTTCAGAAGCCTGTAGCTAAGAGATATGAGAAATTAATTTTTGTTCATATTTACATTCAAAGTTATGAAGATTAGAGTTGAACAGCTTATTCATTGTATTTAATTCTATGTGCTGACATGCTACAAAACAACTAACTAAACTGGCTTTTCCTATAGTCAAGGTTGGTGTGGTGGTTGAGATTTTTAGTTCACCAATGTGCTTGATGGTACAATAGATTTCTTTGGTTACATAATTTCTCAAAGAATGGATTCATAGTTTTTCTATTAATGCCCATTGTTTCCCCACAAAGGAAAGTGAGCATATCAACTGAGATTGATTTCATACAGCCAGTCTTAGAGCAACATTGCCCAAGAGAACGCAAGAACAGATTGCTTTTACAAAGCACACTGAAAAGTAAAATGGCTGGGAGCATTATCACACGAAATCTTGATGTGAAGCTGTGTGATGTGCATTAGGATAGGTGAGCACAAGTTTGATGAAAAGGAGGTAGGCTTTAAGAGTCTCATAAAGGACAGTAAGGAGACAGAGAGCTTTTAAGAAAGGAATTCCTAAACGTAGAGCTAAGGCAGCTGAAAGCTGTCAATGATAAAGAGTTGAAAGTTGTAAACATGCAAGAACCTGGTTGATTACAAATACAGTGAGGTCAAGAGTTTATTTTTTTGAGGAAAAGTGCGATGAAGGCAGATTTAAAAGAGAACAGAACCATTGAAGATGAAGAACTATTGATAATATCAATACCCAGCACAGCATCCAGCAGCATTCTAAATAATTTCTGAGATTCCTCTCTAATACTCTATTTCTGTTCTTAATTTCTATTTTGCTATTGTGGCATCAAGCCTTAAAATCTAGTGATATTAAAATTATATCTGTTGGATAGTGTTGTAACATAATTGTGAATCTGTTAGATACATTTTCTTCAATATCTATAATGAAAAAAGATAAACACTGTTCAAAAAAAGTTGTCTATATAATGAAATTTGAATTATTCATCTATTTGACCTCATAAGATATTTTGTTTATGTGATCTGATTAACAGTGTTATCCCTTTGGTATAAACAGTTTTTTTTCCCATTGTATGTATTTGCATGTTTGACATCAACTTTGTAAAGTGGTCCTATCCCTCAGGATACATACAGTCAATATGTGATTTGATTTGATTTGTTATTGTCAGTGTACCTAGGTACTGTGAAAACTTTTGTTTTGCATGCAATACAGACAGATCATGCCATTCAAAGTACATAAGCACAATAGGGCAGAATGAGGAAGCCAATGTTAAGGCTTCAGGGAAGGTGCGCAAAGAACGAGATCAAAATTAAATTTAAATTTGAGAGGTCTATTGAGAAGTGTAATAACAGCGAGGAAGAAGCTGTTCTTGAATCTGTTGGTACATGTGTTTAAGCTTTTGTATCTTTTGGCTGACGGAAGAACTTGGAAGAGGTTATAACTGAAGTGGGAGGGGTCTTTGCTTATGTTGGCTGCCTTTCTGAGACAGTGAGAAGTACAGATGGAGTCAGTAGTTGGAAAATTGGCTTGCGTAATGGATTGGGCTGTGTTTACAACTCTCTAGTTTCGTATGGTCCTGGGCAGAGCAGTTGCCATACCAAGCCATGATGCATCCAGATAGAATGCTTTCAGTGGTGCATCTATAAAATTTGGTAAGAGTCTTTACGGACGTGCTGAATTTCCTTAACCTCCTGAGGAAGTAGAGGCGTTGTTGTGCTTTCTTGACTGTCGCATCAGCGTGGGCTATTATTCTGTATTGTCTGCTTTCCTTCTGTGAACTGCATCTATTGATGCTGTTGTTGCAAATGGTGTTGGCAGTTCTGTACGTCAGAAGAGCTAGTGAAGGTGTTGGTTTTGATGCCCGTAGGATTAAAAGCTGAAATCTGAATCAAAATGGAGTTCTGTCGAACTGGGGTCATTTATCAAATGAAAGGCTTGTTTTTTGCTCTGAACTCGCAAAGTACAAAGTGTTGATGTTGAAAGCTTCAAGAGAGGATAGAAACAGGATAGAAGGAAGAATTTCCATTCTGCAGATATTCTTATTTCAACTGTGCTTGGAAAGAGTAATTGATAAGTTTCAGACATGTAAATTTATATGCATCTTGATATGTACAGTCCGATTTCTTTTTGCTTAATTAATAATTGTGAGGAAATATATTAAATGCTTTAGTTTGTGAACCTCTGGTTTGAGCATTAAACAATTGAGAGAAAGCAGTACTGCAGCCAAAGAGGGTCTCCTCTAATAGTTGAACTCATATTTGCTATCAGAACCAACAAGAAAATCTTGTGGAAAGAAGCTACCGTGTTTTGATATGTTAATACAGTTTTGATTGCTTTATTGCACTTTTAAAGAGTTAATACTTGCTGTTATGGTAGTGGCCAGATAGAATTACAATTTAAACATCTGCTATGATAGACTATTTTTATGTGAGCTTTTCTAAATACCAGAGTGTATTTGACGACCATTATATCCCTAAAGTACACATCAGATGTTAGCTGTTTTCCAGTGTTTGGAAAAGAAGCTTCAAAGATTATTAATTTTTTTTCTCTCTTAATTGTTCATCTTTAAAATATGAAAAATCCTATCATAAGCTCATGTGAAGTCTACTGAAAGTGAATGAGAAACTTTTGATTTTAATATTTTAAAGTCCAGTGTTCTTCTGGATGATTTTTGACACCATTGTAGATTATGAAATATATTCACAACATGCATTAGAACTGCAGTTCTTTTTCATAAACTTGATTTTTTTTTTAACAGTTTTGATCAGATCAATAGGTGCAAGTATTTCAATCTCTTTAATTGATCATCAGCTCTAGATTCGCCACCCAGGTATAAAGTTGCCATAGCCATAGAGGACCATAGGACTGCTCTGTCATTAAAGAGAGATGACTGATGATGAGTTTAACCTCTGGCAAGGGGAAAGGTTGAGGAGAAGAATCCTTCATGGTAACCTCAGACAGTGCACGAATTGAACTCATGCTGTTGGCATCACTCTGCCGCACAAACCAGCTGTCCAGCCAGCTGAGCTGACCCCCTAACCCCATTAGCCAAGTGTAATGAATGTGCAAAACAAAATTTGAAAACCATGTGCTCAGGTTCCTGGGAATCTACTAAAGAAAGGTACCATGAATCAAACATTTTAATCCACCTTATGGGCAAAGCATAGTTGTAACTGTCACTGACTTGATCAAGTATTTAATTTGGTCATGATTAACGTGACAATTTTAGTTCTATAGTTTGATCACACGGTATCATATAGACTTTTGCTAAAACGTTAATATACAACAGATATAGAAGTGCAACCTAGGATAGACCAAAGTTATTCTGTCTGAGACCATAATGATGTTGCAGTTTATTTCCTTATGATTTTCCTTTTTTTTATAATCAATAAATATTGACCTCTCATGGAATGGACAGTTTGTCAATATATGAATGCATCTCTACATTGGTGATATAAATTACTATATGGATGGGCTATGAACTCAGCCTGTCAGCCTATCAAACAAAATTTGACAACAAACCAGCAACTATTAGGACGGGTGCCCACATTTTAAGGAGAATCTTTAACAAGGCGAGAACAGTAGAGTGAAAGAGAGCTTTAAGGAGGGAACTCCAGAACTGTAGCATTTGTAACTGAAAGCAGAACCAGCATTGATAGAGAGATGCAAAATCTGGACACACAAGAAGGCAGATTTGGAGGAATGCAGAGATATCAGTTGTTGGGCTGGAGGAACTTAGAGATCACGAGGCACGTGTCATTGGAGAAATTTGAAAACGATGAAAACTTTAAATTTGAGATGTTGCTCGATCAAGAGTCAATGTAGCTCAGCACACATATGGATGCTGGACTTGGAGTTAAGATAGTCTATTTTCCTAGCCCACTTCATACAACTCTACCTTCATACCTGTAGTAAATGACTCCTTACTTAATAATGTAATACTCCCTCCTCTTTTACACCTGCCACTCGCCTGCATGGTGTTCCTGTACCCTGGAATTTTGAGTTGCCAGTCCTACCATCCCTCAACCACGTTTCTATAATGCAACAACATCACAATTTCAGGCCATTAACTCATTTGTCTTAGCTGTAATACCCCTAGCATTAAAGTAAAGACCATCCAGCTGAACCTTACTCCTTTGAAACTCAGTGTGGCTGAACTCTCTCTGCTTTGCAATTTGCTCTCTTCTCTCCATGTCCTTAGATGCATTTCATCAAGTCCTGGTGACTATCAATTTAAGTATAGCCAGATTTCAGGTACCTCTTTGTCAATTTTTAACTCCTCCAGTGTCTCAACTACATTGTCTTTACTGTAGTTTTGTTACCATCTTATTTCTTGGGGAAGATAACTGTAAAGTACACATCCAAATCCTCTGTATCCCAAGTGTAGATGTTTTTGATGTCTATTCAATCCTACCCTTCCTGTACTACCCTTTTACTATTTATATGATATTCAAGGCTTTGGATTGCCTTTGTTCTGGCACAAAATTCAAGAAAGTGAGATGCAGTGATCAATGACTGTGAGGATTCACAGTATGATAAACCAAGAATTGTGAGGTAAAGTTGTTTGCCCTATAAATGAAAATCTCTTGACTTATTTTCCCTCAGCTTCTCTGTCATCCTACCAAAAGGCATCAACTCCTTGCTGTGGTACTTCTCCTTGCGTGCTTGTAACCCTTGAGTATCCTGCCTAAATAATCTTCTTCATGCCTTGGTTCTGATTTTGAACAAAACTTTAACTCTTGGCATAATTTGACCATTCTGGATACTTAATCTCATTGGATATCATACACATTGACTTTCAGCTGGATGGTCATCAATAAGTGGACTTTTTTTTAATCCTAGTTCTGAATCTAGAGATAGTAAAACCAATTGTATGTCGTTGCTACTGACAATATGTTGCTCATTACCTCAAAATAGATTAGCGATTGAATTTGCAAACTTGCTTGATCTGAACAGGTGTTACCAACGGTGTTACCATCACTGAATCCCCCATTGTCAGCATCCTGGTGATCAACATCGACCAGAAACTTGACTGGACGATAAATACAGTAGTTACAAGAGCAAATCAGAGACTAGGATACTGTCGTAACGCACCTCTTGACTCCCAAAGCCTGTCCACAGCTCCAACAGCACTCAAGAAGCTTGACATCTTCCAGGACAAAATAGCCCACTTGATTGATACCACCATATAAACATTCAGTCGGACAACTACCGATGCTCAGCAGCAGCAGTGTATACTGTCTACGTGATGCACTGCAGAAATTAGGCAAACAGCCTAAGACGGCACCTTCGAAGCCCAGGACCATTCCATTTAGAAGGGCAAGAGCAGCTATATGGGAACACCATCACCTGCAAGATCCCCTCCAAACCACTCACCATCCTGACTTGGAAATATATCGCTGCTCCTTCAGTGTCACTGGGTCGAAATCCTGGAAATCCCTCCCTAGCAGCATTGAGTCTACCAACAGCATATGGACCTCAGTGGTTCAAGAAGGCAGCTCACCATCATCCGCTCACGGACAACTAGAGATGGGCAATAAATGCTGCCTAGCCAGCGTCACCCATGTTGCACGAATGAGTGCAAGTTGCTGAAACAAAATTCTCAGCTAATAATTTGGGTTGATGGATAGTCACAATGTGACAATGTATGGTAATACAGATGTTGAATGTTTACAGTCAATCTTGTAAGCCTGGATATTATAGTTGTTTTGACATCAGCCAGTATAAGGGCTGTTAAACATCAAACACTAAAAACTGTTGATCTATGTACACAACAATTTAACTGTTTTCCCTTAAGGCAGAATAATGAAATGTGTTGTATGAAACAAACTAAGATCGGTACTGAGATTGATGGTCATTAATATACATAGTTGCTTATTCTTTAACCTTCAACAAGATTTTGTACGCATTTCTATTTGTTCGACTTGATTCAGGCAAAATTTGTTTAATTTCACCTTTATATGTCTTTGCTGTAGAATTGTGAACGTTAGCAGAACAAACTATTGCTAATATTGATGAATTCACATTCTGGGCTAAAGTTGATGTAGTACACTTAGTTTACAGATGTAGGACTAAATTGTTAGCATTAGCTGCAAATTATTTTTGGAACACCACAGACTATAAGATTGTTGTTGTATAAGCTTATTGTACACTCACATTGCTGCTGAAGATGATTTTGGTAATTTAACAATCCAAAAGTTTGCACTTTAAAAGTCACACCAGCTTTTTAGCAAAGGGATAAGTTAAAACGTGCCTATTTGTAGACATCGAATCAAAAACATCTTCTAGACTTCAATGTCCAACAGTCGAACTTCGTCTAACTACCATTTTCATTCGCTTGCAAAGGTTGTGTGAAACTGTGATTGGGCACTATTTTACAAATAACAACATCAGAGGTCTAGATATAGCTCGCCTACTAGTCCTTTTGCCATTTTCACAACTATAAAATTAAGTTGAGTGCATCATATCAGAGGGTGTAGGGGCCAGGAAGTTTGATTTTCCTTCTGACTTTTATCCCTCTTTAAGATGTGAACATCATGTGGAGTTAAGCATTAGGTCTTGCCTTTTGAAATGCATGTATTTTGCTTTTGCGCACACAATTCTTAGTTATATCCTTAGAATTGGGACAGAAAAATCAAGTTTAATTGACCCTACACAAAATAACAGTAGGCAGAAAGAATATTTTTTGATCGTTCAGATCGATTTCTCATTGAATTTTTATCAGGAAATCTATTCACTTTTACTGCATGTTTAAATTGTAGTTTTATAAAATATAATTCACAGTCATAGCTTCTTTGTGTTTAATTAATCATTGATGATACCATCACCCATTTATTGGTATAACATAACAGTTTTTACAAACCTGAAGTTCAAATATTTAAATTAAAATAAATGAGGGAAGTATGAAAAATATTCATTGAAGCTGGAATATAAAGACCAATGCAGGTAAAACTGGGATGGATTAATGTCAAATGTGTTGTATCTGTTTTCACAATAGAGGAGGAGGACAAACTATCAGCAGTGTAAGGGAACTATATAAGATTCTTTGGGGGCTTGATAGGGTAGAGGTGAGAAAGTTGTTTCCCCTTGTGGGAGAGCCTTAAGACCATAAGGCATAATCGCAGAATAAGGTGCTGCCCATTTAAAACAGAAATTGGGAGAAATGTCTTCTTTCGGAGGGTGGTAAATCTGTGGATTTTTTTTCTGGCAGATAGCTGTAAAGGCTGGTTCATTAAGTATATTCAAGGCTGAGAGGGATGGATTTTTAATCAGGAGCAGAATCTAGGCTATGCGGGCAAGACAGGAAAGAAAAGTTGAGGATTATCAGATCAGCTGTGATCTCATTGAATGGCAGAGCACACTCAAAGGGTGAAATGGCCTATCTCTGCTCCTCCTGTAGTGAGTGTAACAAGGTCAGCCAGCTGGACCTCATAGAATGAGTTCCCTGATTGGACCAGGTTAATAGCCCCAATCAGGGAGTCCTAGGTGACAGATATAAACAGGAGTGTCAGGGGTCTGTTCACTCTAGGAGCCGGCTCTGAGCTACCTGGGTCAGTGTCATGTACTGTGCACGTGTAAATAAAGGGTGACTTGGTGACAGGATACCAGCCTTCAGTGGTGACGAGAGAAAACCTGCCCCTGAAGAGATTTACTTCTAACAGCCATCTTTGAGTTGTGGTAAGCATTTCTGGCATCAGGCGGCTTTTTGGGAAACTTGACTTGTTTGATCCTGCTGTCAAAAATTGGTCCCAGTATATGGAAAGTTTGCTGTTTTTTTAACAGGCAAATGACACTGGGGCAGACAAAAAGCAATATGTAATTCTCCCGACAGCTTGTGGACCTGCAGCTTTTCCGGTATTAGAAGCCTGACTTTCCCTGAGGCACCAAATACTGCAACCTTTCAAGAGTTAACTGATTTAGCTAAGGAATATCATGACCCCAAGCCTCCTTTAATTTTGAAACACTTTTGGTTTTACTGAATAGTTTGACAACCACGGAAATCCCTATTGGGATTTTTGATGAAGCTAAGATGACTGCCAGAGGCATGTGTTTTTGGCTTAACCCGAAGTGAGATGCTGAGAGACCATTCGGTATGTGAGATTAATGATGTGACCATGCAAAAACACCTACTAGCTGATGCCCAACCGGACTTCAGACAGGCATTACAACTGGCTTGTCATTAGAAAATGCAGCAAGTGGAGCTTATTCGTTGTAAGGTATTCTGACGGAAGTGGACACCTTCAGCAGGCTAACTGAGCTTGGGGAGCACCACTTGAGCAAAGGCAATTGCATAGCTTCACTCAGGACATATCTTGAACATTGCCAAGCCTCGGCCAAACAGATAAAATTTTCTCAAGGATCCGGGGTGGCAGTCCATTGTAGTTGCTGATAGTATGTGGACTCGACAACAAAAGAGCCCTACTAGGCCTGAATTGAGTAAGACGACTCATAGTCCAGTATCCAGGAGAGTGCACAACCTGGAAAGTCTACCTATAACTTGTTTGGGATAGATAAATAGCTTAGCAACATCCAAATCAGAATCAGTCAAAATAAATATCTGGTTAAATGGTCACCCAGTTCTAATGCAGGTCGATATTGGCATGGCTGTTTCAGTAATTGCCAAACTCGACTTTACCAAAATTTGCTCTGGACTCTAACCCTTAGGTTTGCATAAGGCCTTGGCCAGGTTGAGAACCTATGTGGGGGATCCCCTACAGATTAAGGGTTCAACTTTGGTTCTGGCTCTTATAGTAAGTGGCTGGTTCATTTACTGCTGATTGTAGTAAAAGGCTCTGGCCTGAGCTTGATGGGGCGAAATTGGTTGAAGAAGAGTCAACTTGATTGGCTGAACATTTTTCAATTAGAAAATGGCTGCCTGAGTAAAGTCTTAATTAAATACCTGGAAGTTATTCAGGAAGGTCTAGAGGCCAGTGCCATTTGCCTTACATGTAAAATTACAGACAGAAATCAGGAGGGTGGAAAGCAATGAAATCAAGCTAGTATAGTTTGCAAAATGAGCAGTGCCAGCTGTATCAATTGTGGAACCCAATGGGTTGGTTCACCTGTGTGGGGATTTCAGAAAAATGATAAACTGCTTTTTGCAGCTGGATAAAAACTTAGTCCCTCGCTAGAGGGCTTATACGCAAGGCTGGCGGGGTGGGAGCTGGCCTTCACAAAACTGGACGTGAGCCATGCAGACCTGCAATTGCGATTAGTTGAGGTTTCCAGAAGTATGCTACAATTAATACCAGTAAGGGTTTGTACCAATATGCAAGACTGCATTTTGGGGTATCATCAGCCTGTGCCGAGAACATTTTACAAGGTCTGCCCCAGGTTGCCATTTATCTGGATGATGTGCTAATAACTAGGAAGACCAATGAAGAATATTGAGAGAACGTGGACATAGTGCTTAAACGTTTCTCCAAGGCAGGTGTACGTCTTGTGTGTTTCAGGCACTCCTAGTGACCTACTTGGGCTACGGAGTCAACAAGACCACATTACACCCGTTGGAAGATAAAGCGAGAGTGATCAAAGGTGCACCGGCTCCCATGTCTGTACCAAAGCTTAAGTCTTTGCTTGAATTATTATGGATAATTCATACCTAACCTACTCTCCATTCTGGCATTTTTACATCTGCTATTGAAAAAGGATCAGCCTCAAATGGTTTCAGAACCAAGATGTAGCCTTCTAGGAAGTGAAGAAGTAGCTATCGTCATCTAAGATGTTGGCACACAATGACCCCAAGCAAGATATGCTGCTGACGTGTGATGCCTCCCTATATGATATCAGGTAGTTTTGGCCCAGCGATGGCCCAGAGGAGAGGAATGCTCTAAAGAAGATACAACCAGATAGAGAAGGAAGGTTTGGCGGTCATCTTTAGTGTGAGAAAGTTCCACCAATAGATTTGCTGACGTAAATTTGTAGTAATAACAGACCAGAGACCCTTGCTAGGTCTTACTTAAAGAGGATTGGGCTTCAGGTTGAATTCAGCAGTGGGTTCTTATTCTAAGTGCATACAATTACAAATTGGAATACCTCCCGAGAGGCCAAGTGGCAAATGTGGATACCTTGAACCGTCTCCCACTGGCGGATATACTTCCAGTGGTGCTGCCACTGGAAGAGTCCGTTCTGATTTTAAAATTTCTGTGTACTCTTCTGGTCACCGCTGACAATATTGGACTGTGGATACAAAAATATCCCGTCCTAGAAAAACTAAAATAGCTGGTGGTGATGGGGGAAGCAGTAGGGCCATCACAACCAGAATTGAAACCTTTCTGAACCCAGCAAGACCAGATCAACATATAGAATGGCATATCATTCTAGGGAGCAAGAGTGATTGTCCCGAGCAAAGGTTGCCACCAGATACAGGAAGAACTCCATCAAAATTATCAAAAGGTGTTTAAATGAAGATGTTGGTGCGAAGTTATGTCTGGTGGCCAGGATTGAATGCCAAAATAGCCACATTGGTGGTGCAGTGCCCAGAGTGCCAACAAGGACAAAAATTACCCCAGCAGCTCCTCCCTATTCATGAGAATGGATGGGTAAACCTCATGAGCTGTACGTTTTTTTAGTCATTGTGGATGCCCACTAAAAGTGGTTGGACATGCACAGAGTTCATTTGTCAAACACGCAAATGACAGTTGAAAAATTGTGAGCACCTTTTGCAATATACTGACTCCCGGAGGTTGGCCACAGACAACAGTCCATCATTTACCAGCAGGGAACTCGAGTATTTCCTAAAGTCAAATGACATTTGGCATGTAAGGACAGCTCCATACCATCTATCATTGAATGGTCTGGCAGAAAGAGCAGTCCAAGCTTTGAAGGCAGGCTTAAAGAAGGGTGGCACAGTGGCTCATTTGATTCCACCCTCTTGTGACTTACCATGTGGAGTTTTCACCTTCTCCCCATGTCTGCATGGGTTTTCTCCAGGTGCTCCAGTTTCCTCCCATTTCCTCCCATAGTCCAAAGATGTGCAGGCTAGGTGGATTGGCCATGCTAAATTGTCCAGAGTGTTCAGGGATGTATAAATTAGGTGGGTTACAGGGAAAGGGTAGGGGGATGTGTCTGGGTGGAATGCTCTGAGGATTGGTATGGACTTGTTGGGCCAAAAGGCCTGTTTCTATCCTGTAGGGATTCTGTGAAGTGGATTGGCCACACTAAATTGTCCATATTGTCCAAGGGATGTGCAGGCTAAGCTGAATAGCCATTGGAAATGCAGAGTTATCGGGACATGGTACAGGGATTGGTCTGGTTGGAATTCTGTTTGGAGGGTCAATGTGGACTCAATGGGCCGCAGGGCCTGCTTCCACACTAGGGTCTGAAGAAACAGCCTACAGCTTCTCTTGATGCCAAACTATCCCAGTTTTTGTTTAATTATACAACCACCCCTTATGGTACCACAGGGATAGCTCCAGCAGAATTGCTGATGGGCAGAAGACTCAGCACCAAGTTAAACCTGATCTTTCTGCACCTGGGTCAGAGAGTGAAATGGCATCTGAAATGCTAGTATTGGATTCAAGACTCCTCTAAGTGAGAAAGTCGGTTTGCTTCAGGGGCTGAAGTTTGGTGTTGAATCGCCCTGCATGGGCAAGAGGCATGGCTGACACCAGGTCACATTCCATGATGTACAAAGTTCAGGTAGGAGAGGTGGTCCTGAACAAGTACGTGGATTGCATAAAAGCTGTAACCTTGCAAACAGGGCAGAAGCAAAACATATCAACGAAGGTGGGTCGAGTTGTGGATAGTGCGGAGGGATGTTCTACGTTACAAAGGGACATTGATAGGATGCAGAGCTGGGCTGAGAAGTGGCAGATAGAGTTTAGCCCTGGAAAGTGTGAGGTGATTCCTTTTGGAAGGACAAAATTGAAAGCAGATTACAGGGTTAACGGAAAGATTCTTGGCAGTGTGGAGGAGCAGATGGATCTTAGGGTTCATGTCTACAGTTCCCTGAAAGCTGCCACCCAGGTGTATAGAGTTGTTAAGAAGGCTATGGTGTGTTAGCTTTCATTAATAGAGGGATCGAGTTCAAGAGCTGTGAAGTTATGCTCCAGCTATACAAAAGCCTGATTCGGCCATATCTGGATTATCATGTCCAGTTCTGGTCGCCTCATTGCAGGAAAGATGTGGAAGCATTGGAAAAGGTGCAGAGGAGATTTAGCAGGATGTTGCCTGGAATGAAGGGAAGATCTTACAAGGAAAGGTTGAGAGAGTTGGGGCTTTTCTCTGTAGAACGACAAAGGATGAGAGATGACTTGATTGAGGTTTATAAAATGGTCAGAGGTATGGATAGAGTGGACAGTTAGAGACTTTTTCCTAGGGTGGAGGTACGAGGGGGCATAGTTTTAAAGTGAGTGGAGGTAGATATAGGGGAGACGTCAGAGGTAGGTTCTTTACTCAGAGAGTGATCAGGTCATAGAATGCATTGCCGGAGAGGGTAGTGGAGTCAGCCTTATTAGGGGCATTTAATCAGATACTAATAGATAATAGTATAAGGTAGAGGTGGAGGTTGGATAGACCTTAGGATTAGGGTAAAAGTTCGGCGCAGCATTGTGGGCCGAAGGGCCTGAATATTGAATTTTCTATATCTGGCTCCTCAGAACCTCTAGCAAGGTTGTCAGAGTCTGTGGGTTCACCCCCTCCACCTAGCTTCAAAGGAATCTCTGAGTCCGAGACGCACACATCAGATGTCGCAATCTCAATGCCATTACCGCCTAACGAAGATGATGAATTTTGGCCAAGAAGCTCCCGGCGCAAGAAGCGGTCTTTAGTCGGGTACGTGCCACCAGTATCTGAGGTAGAGTCGGAGGAACTGGACCTGCTGTGAAAACGCCCCAGGAGAAGCTACAAAAAAAAACAGACCTACATCCCAGGACATAGAGGAGGAGGGATGTAGTAATTGTAACAAGCTCAGCCAGGAGGACCTCATAGAATATGAGTTCCCTGATCGGGGCTGCTAACCTGGTCCTAACACAGAATCTTGGCTGTGTAAATAAAGGATGACTTGGTGACAGGATAACAGCATTCGTGGAGTCATTTCACCTGTGTCTTGTGGTCTTGGTGAAAAGACGAGGAATCTGAGGGGAAGACAGGTGGACAGCAAAGGAATGGAGCAGAGGACAGGGAGACTGCAAAGGGAATTGGGGAATGATAGGAACACTGCAGGGTGCTTGGGAGGGAGATGCACACTACAAGGAGGTTTTGAGGAGGATGGAGACTGCAAGAGGTATTTGCCAACAGAGAAGGAGGCTGCAAAGTGAGGGAAAACAGAAGGAGGAGGTTGTTGTGGTGGGCGAAGACTGAGGGAAGTTGCTAAGAAGAGAGAATCTTTTTAAACCTATCAACAAAAGCAACATTCAGCTAACCATGAGCCGGGAAAACTTAAAACACTGACGTGATGAAATGCTCATTAAAGAATCTGCAATTTCTCATTTAAAGTTTAAAGTTAAATATATCCAGGAACTGCTGCCTGGATATAGTGCAATGAATACTATTGTGAGTACCATTTGACAGTTGTACTATTTAAAACTGAGATTGAGATATGTGATACAGTAAAATGAGTACTAACTGCCTAGTTAATATCTTGTGCCAATGTGATGGAAATGCATTTGTTGTGACCTTAACAGTCTGTGGGATGTGTGCTGTGGGTGATGGCTTTTTGTATGGAATAATTTGGCAGTTTTTTTAATATTTTGGTTGTGATGACTGTTGACTTTATGCCAATTTAAATACTGGGCTGTTAAGGAGAAGCTTTAAATTTAATGAAGAGGTGATGATGATGATTATTGAAGATATTGCTGAATTCTTCTAATTCTGATCTGAGAGGGTCGAAAAACCCAATTCGTGAATGTAAATAGAGAAAGCAGAGTAACCGTGTAGCTACCTCACTTAATAAATGAGTTAATGACAATGAAAAAGAGCCCTTAAAGCCAAAAATTATTCTCCAACAATGTTGTGCACTGTTTCCAGCATCTGCAGAATTTTGCTTTCCTATTATTTGCTCCGTGCTATTGTGGGGCTAGATGGAATAGTTTCCACCATCATTGGGTAAACAAGAGTTTACTAAGCCCATCTTGAAGCCCTTGCCACTTCTTAAGTGATTTTAGCAGGCTAAATCAATTGTGTGGAATTCATTTTAAGATATAAAAACACACACTAATATGGGTGATAAACCTTTTGATGAAACTTCGAGAAAATGTGTGAGTGGAAACCATAACAAAGTAGAGAACTACATGGAAGAGGGAATATGTAGATCTTTAAAGTTTTTAAAATAATTCAAAATGATTCCATGAAATCTAACTTTTACGGAAAGTGAAAGTCATGAACCTTCTGAATCATAAGTGAATTAAATCAATGAATATATATGCGTTGAATTAAAATGCACAAGTCAACATCCTGTCCCCCACACAATCTAGTATTTCAGCCCTTCCGTTTTCTAATCTGTAAGAAGTATATGAGTTTTTAACCTTCCTCATACATGTTTCATCTTTAAACAACATGGATTATTCTTGATAGAACTGGAATGCAACTGGAATAATCTCCCAAATGACTTTACAAGCCATTAAAATAATTTGTTTAGGATAAAAACATTTAAAAAACTAATGTGAAACATAGAAAATAAAGCTGCTGGAACAGAGATAGTCAGAATTGCAGATGCTGGAGTCAGAGACAACACAATGTGGAGCTGGAGGACCACAGCAAGCCAGGCAGCATCATAGTAACAGGCAAGTTGACGTTTCGACCCGACTCAAAACGCCAACTTTCCTGTTCGTCTGATGCTGCCTGGTCTGCTGTGGTCCTCCAGCTCCACACTGTGTTGTCTTTAAAGCTACTGTAACAATTGTTTGAGGACCTTGAAATTTTCAGTTCAGAATTTTTGCAGAATCATTTTAACAACCTGAAACATTGAATAACAGGCTAAATAAGGTAGAAATTTTGAACAGTTCTGTTGGAGTATAATCCTGTCATTCAATAAAATGTTAGAAAATGGTTGGAGAATTCATAGAGTAATAATAAGACATATACCACATCCTATTGAGCATCCACTCTTGTCTGCTGTGTGTTGTATATAGTCACAATTAGAATTTGCAGTCTCATCTATTTAAAAGATTTGAGTTTCTGGGACTGGTATTTTTTCATGCTTCACAGTCATGTCCACAAACGTCCCGGACAAATAATTTTTTTTTGCATGATTCATCAAGCACAGAAGAAAGATTGGAAATAATTCTGTATATTCTAAATCTTTCAAACTATCACTAAGGCAGCATTAATTCTTCATGGTTTGAAAACTGGTTTTGATTTATTCAAATACCTTTCTTCCCGTTTTGCATAATTTATTCCTGTAAGAACGTATATGATCAGGGAAAGTGGAATGCTGCATCAGAGTTCTCAATGTTTTTGACTTTTTGTTAACTTACATATTTAGCTGGATTTTCAATCTGTTTTGTTACATGTAATGTGACAGTCAATATAGATGTGTTCTAAAGAGTTAGAAATGTGTTTTGGGTGTTGAATATACACATCATTTTAGAAAAATGCAATGTACTTAATTATGTTTAGATGTCACTATGTTCACTTTGTAATAAGTGCAATAGTGACGCATTGAATTTCAGTTTGCTGCTGAAAATCTGTCTGAAATTAAGAACATAAATTGTAGACTGAGTTCATTTAACTCCTAAGATTTCATCTACGTCTAGATGAACATATTCAATATTTTACTGATAGTCTTCCTCATTTTCAAAAATCTTCTGAAGGTAATTTTACTTCCTCCTTATTGCCAACTTTCTGTTTGTCATGGTGTTCTACTTAAGGCTTGATTGTTTACCTAGGTTTTCAAAAATGTAACCCTGACATAAATACACTTAAAATTGCAAAGGCGAGTCAGAGGCAGCACAGTATGGAGCTGGAGGAACACAACAGGCCAGGCAGCATTAGAGGAGCAGGAAAGTTGATGTTTCAGGTCGGGACCCTTCTTCAGAAATGGGGAGGGGGAAGGGAGGTGGGAAATAAATGGAGGGGAGGGGCTTGGGAAGGTAGGTGAGTGTAGGTAGGGAGTGGTGGGGATTGGTCAGTGGGATCAGTGGGGTGGATAAATGGAAGAGAAAATGGACAGGTTGTGTCAGATCAAGGACGCAGAAAGGGAGGGACATTTGGACGTGGGATGAGGCCGGGGGTGGGGAGATTTTAAAACTGGTGAATTCCATGTTTTGGGGATGGCCTACAGTGTTGTCTATAAAAGTAACTTATGTTATTGCTGCTATTTGTAATTCCGTTAAATTTTTAATAAATAATTTTACAAACCCAAGCTCAATTTAAGGTATTAGTTTCCCTTTTTCCAAATATTTGAACAGCTATCGGGCACGTATTAAAAATGATGACTGAAATAAACTGATTGGATTCCCTGTTCCATCCCTGGGCAATTTACAAACTTCCAATGAAACCTTAGCAGGAAGGAGCTCTATATGACTTATCAGAACTTATGACTAATGGAGCTCAAGCTTATCTGTCTGAAATACAACAATCAAAGAAAACTAGATTTAAAAACAGTGAAGAATTTTCTAAAATAAAACCTGCTGTTGTAACTGTAGAAATCGTCGAGGCATACAGCATGGAAACAGACCGTTCGGTCCAACTCATCATGCCAGCTAGGTTTCCCAAAGTAAACTAGTCTCATTTGCCTGGTTTGGGCCATATCCCTCCTAACCTTTCCTGTTCAGGTACCTGTCCAAATGTAACTGTAACTGTACCTGTGACGGCATCTCTACCAGTTCCTCTGGCAAAGTATTTAGAATAATCATTACAGTTAAGTGTATACATTAGAACAGCTACATCAGGAGAGACAAGTGGACACCAAATTTATTTACCTGCAAAACACATCTTCTGAATCCAGTTGTAAATAATTAACTCCTCTTTTGTCAAAGAGAATCCTCCTTTAGAGTTTGAGAACTAAAAATGGCTGAATTGGATGGAAATGATTTATGTTCTAATTTAGGTACAATACCAAGTAGCACAATACCCAAATTCTGCAACAAATAAGATATCAACAGTTTCCACTCTTCAAACTTAGGTTGGAAACACAGGAGCTAATTTGCAAGTAATTGTACAAAGAGCAAATTAGATAAATAAATGACAGAGTAATCTGTTCTTGGCTTTGGCTGAGGAAGGAACTTTGATCAGGACACTGAGAAACCTCCCAAACTCTTTTGAATAATACCGTGGGATATTTTGTGTCCAATCAACTAGTTAAACATGTCCAGTGGATGGTGGTAACATAGTTATAATATTTGACGACTCGTAATCCAGCAGTCTACACTTCTACCCAGGAAACATGTTCAAAAGGTGGAATTTAAATTCAATTAATAAATTTGGATATAAAAGCAAATCCAGTAGTGACCACAAAACCATTATCAATTTTCATTGTAAAAAAATCTGATTTACTGATGTCCTTTAAGGCTATAGATTTGCCATCCTTATCTGGTTTGTGTACATGTGACCCCAGACCCAAAACATTGTAGTTGACTCTTAAATATGGCCAAGCAAGCCACTAATTTGCAACAAATCATTACAAAATCTTTTTTAACAAAATGCAATTGGATGAACATATGGCAGAAACCTAGGTATCGGAAATAGTAAAAGCAAACTCCTCAAGCCTACAAAACTCTTCTTACTGACACCTGAGAGCTTAAGCCTAAATTGGGAGAACTGTTCCACAGACAAGTTGAGCAACAGCCTGCCATAGTCATATTCATCAAATCAACCTTACAGACTATGTATGGGCTGTCCTGCCAGCTGACAGACTCACTGGAGGTAGTGATACAGTTGTGCACAGTCAGATGGGAGTTGTTTCTAGGTGTTCTCAACATTGTAGATGCCATGAATTCTCAAGATATCAGGTCAGACACGGACACGAGCAAGGAAACTATCTACTGATTACTGCATCGATTCGAGAGATGAATCAGTGCTCCTCAACGTTGAGTACCAATGGGAGGAGGGACTGAAGATGGCAAGGACACAGAATATACTCTAGGTAGGGTTTTTCTGATGAAGGGTTTAGGCCCGAAACGTCAAGTTTTCCTGCTCCTATGATGCTGCTTGACCTGCTGTGCTCATCCAGCCCCATGCTTGTTATCTCTAGGTAGGGTACTTCAGTTTCATTATCGAGAATGGCTGGCAGACATAATAACTTGACTAAGTCTGCAGTACATAGTGAGGGAACTAACGAGGGGTAAACTTACTTCACCTCGACTTCACTAATCTAGCTGTTGCAGATGCATATGTTTATGACAGCATTGGTAGGAGTGACCACTGCACAGTCCTTGTGGAGATGAAGTTTGATCAGAAAGATATCCTCCATTATGTTAGGTGCTAGTACTAAATGAGATGGGTTTTGAATAGGTATAAAAACTCCAAATATGGCATCCATGAGATTCTGTGGCTATCAGCAACAGCTGAATTGTAGTCATCCACGTAACCTAGTGTAGACCTGTGGCACAGTATTTCTCCCATTTCCACCAAGCTGGAGGGACATATCTGGTACAGTGAGGAATGCAGAAGGACATTACAAGGAGCAGTACTGTCCTACCTAAAAATGAGGTATCAACTTGTTGAAGGTACAGCATAGGAATACTTGCATGACAAAGACTGGAAACTCTGTACAATATACAGAGCCAAGCAAACCTACAACTGAAGGTTTAAACCTTTCTCCCACAATCATTCGTAAGTGGTAGTGGACAATTTAACAACTCACTGGAGAAGGAAACTCCACAAATATTCCCACCCTTAATGACAGGAGAGCCCAGCACATCAGTGACAAAGTCAAGACCGAATCATTTCCAGTTGTGTTCAGCCAGAAATGGAGAATGATTGGAGAATTATCCTCCAAAATTAGCTGCGCCCCTAGCCCAGCTATTCCAACACACCGACAACACTGGCATCTCTTCATCATTGTGAAAAAGTCACCCAAGCATGTCTTGTGTACAAAAAGCAGAACAAATCAAATCCAGCAATTACCAATCAGTCAGTCAAAACTTGATTATCAACAATGATGAAGGGATCATCAACAGTGTTATCAAGTGGCATTTGCTCAGCAATAAACTGCTTACTGACAATCAGTTTGGGTTCCATCAGGGGCACTTAGCTCTTGACCTCATTACAACCTTGGTCCAAATGTGGACAAAGAAGTGAACTCCAGGGATTAAATGGCAGCAGTTGACTTAGTTTGGTATCAAGTAGTACAGCAAACTGAAGCCCCTGGAAATCAGAGAGAAACCCCTCCATTAGTTGGAGTTGTACCTAGCACAAAGTAAGATAGTTATTGGAAGTCAGTCACCTTAGCCCCAAGACATTTCCCCCGTAGCCCTCAGGGATTGATTTAGGTTCAGATGCTTCATCAGTAACCTTCCTTGAATCATAATATCAGAGTAAGGATATTCACTGATGCTTGCCAATGTTCAGCACCCTTTGTGTTTCCACAGATATTAGAGCAGTCCTTAATCATGTGCAGCAAGACCAGGACAATTTGTAGGCTTGGGGTGATAAGTGGCAACTAATATTTGTACACAAGTGGTGGGCAGTGGTTAATTCCAAAAAAAAAAGAAACTGACCATCTCTCTTTGACATTCAATGGCATCATCATCACTGCCTCAATATTAAATCCTAGGGATTACCTTTGACCAGAACCTAAACTGAAATAGTCATATAAAAACTATGGCTACAAAAGTCAGAGGGGTTGGGAATTCTGCAGCAAGTAGTTCATTTCATGACTCTCCAAAGCCTATTCACCAACTACAAGTTACAAGTCAGGTCTGTGATTGAGTATTGTTCAATTGCATAAATGAATGTGGCTCCAACAAAGCTAGTGAACAACACCATCTGGCACAAAACAGCCCACTTGACTGCTGGCTGCTCCACCATCTTAAACATTCAGTCTCTCCACCACCGATGCAATGCAAACAACGTGTACAGTCTACAAGATGCATTGCCGCATCTCACCAAGAGACCTTTAACAGTATTCGCCGAGCCTGCAAACTGTCGAAGAACAAGGGCAACAGATATGTGGGAGCACCAACACCCTGAAGATCCCCTCCAAACCACATTCCATCTTGACCTGAACTTTTGACTCAATCCATCACCATCTCAAGAGAAATTGGGGACCATTTCTGAAGAAGGGTCCCGACCCAAAACGTCTGTTTTCCTGCTCCTCTGATGCTGCCTGGTCTGCTGTGTTCCTCCAGCTCCACACTGCTATCTCTGACTCCAGCATCGGCAATTCTTACTATCTCTGAGAAGGAATGAATGTTGCCTGACTGAACAACCCCCCACCTTCCAGGGAGTAAACACAGGAATAAATGTGTCTGGTTTCAAAGTGTTAGATGGGCTTTATGTCGCAACTTTAGGGTTAGTGTGATTAGGGTTGTTTCGAAAAAAATCTCTTACTTTGTAAGAAGCAATTAGCTGTATGATGGGGATGTTATAGTTTTTGATAGAAAAATGAGTGAGATGATAGAAATGATTTTTCTTTCAACTGCACTTGTTTCTAAGGCTAAGTGCCTTGGATCAGTTCACAACGTTAAACGTTCCATGGGAAGGCAACTTGCTGTCAATGATGACAATGATGTGAAGGCATTGTTTGGTGGGAAACTGCTTTGGGGGTCTGACTTTACATTGCTATAAATTAGAAAATTAAATTATTTTGAATGAAGTAGCTATACTTTGCTTTAATCATGAAACAGTAGGAACAAAGGTAAGTCAGGGCCAACCTAATAAATTGCAGTAAATAATCCAGTGTGCAGTACAGTTAACTGAAGAGAAATAATGTTCAGGTATGACCACTTAGTGCAGTCAAGCAGAAAATGCGGCCTGTAATATGTGAGAAATCATGGATCCTGCCAGCAGAGACTAGAGCTCCAAATTTCAGAGCTTGAGTGCTGGCTGGGGTAGGATCAATCTGGCTAGACCCTCTACAAAGGATTTGCAATTACATTGTTCAGTGTAGTTTGTAGACTGCCGACTCCTCAGTAGGATGTAAGGGGTAGTAGCTGATGTTCAGTGCAGGGAAGCGTGAAGTGACACATTTTGATGGGAAGAATATGCGTGGACAATAAATTTTAGGAGTGGCAATACTTAAGAAATTGTAAGAGGATCCTAGATATACATGTACAAATATGACTGAAAATAGCTAGATAGGTGGAGAGAACAGTTAATAAAGCATACAGTATCTTGGGCTTTATTAATGGGGCATAGAATTCAAAGCAAGAAGGTGAAGCTGAACTTGTATAAAACAATAGTTAGATCTCAACTGGAATACTGTCTACAGTTCTGGTCGCTAATTTATAGGAAAGATGTGAACGCATTGGAGACTGCAAAAGAGATTTGCAAAAATGTTTCTCGGGATGAGAAACTTCAGTTATAAGGATAGTTTGAAGAGGTTGAACTATTTTTCTTGGAAAGAGGATGACTCGAGTAAAAGTTTTCAAAATCAGGAGTGGCTGAGATAGTGTAGATAGGAAGAAATTGTTCCCACTTGTGGAAGAATTGACAATGATGGGGCACAGGTTTAAAATGTTTCAAAAATTTCACACAGATGATTTGGGCCTAGAGTGCACTGCCTGAGAATGTTTTGGAGGCAAGTTCAATCGAGGCATTCAGGAGGACATTGGATGATTGTTTCTATTTAAATAATGTGTAAGGATATGGGAAAAAACAGACAAATAGCATCGTCACAATATTCATTGGAGAGCTGTTCCCAGCATAATGGACTGAATAGCCTCCTTCTGCACTGTAACATTTATGTGATTGTATGATTATGAATTAATGATTTGTTTATAAGATATTAAAACCTTCCATAACTCTATGTTATGCATTTCCTGACAGGGTGTATCCATCTCAGTTCTTTTACACTTTGTTATGAGTTACCTTTGGTGGAAAATTGAGAAAGAAAGTCGATAAAAAGTAAATTATGCCATAAGCATGCAAAAATTACGGCATTGAAGGAGGTCATTTGACACCTCATTTTTTTTGGTGCTCTCAATATGGTCACTTCAACTAGTTGCACTCCCCTACCTTTTTCCCCGTAGTGCTGTAAATCTTTTCAGAAACTTATCCAATTTCAAAAAGTTCAAAATGGAATCTGTCTCCATCACACTCAAGCCGTAGATCACAGATTCTAACTATTTACTGTGTAAAAACTAAATTCCCCACTAAACTCTTTTGCCAGTCACGTTAAATCAGTGTCATCTTGTTCTTGACCCCTCTACCAATAAGACCATTTTCTCCCTATCTACTGTGTCAGAACCCTTCATTATTTTGAATACCTTTATCAAAGTTCCTGTCAACCTTCTCTCCTTTCAGTCCATCAGTCACTACTTTGGCAATCTGCCCACATATCTGAAGTCACGGAGAAACATTCTCACAGATCTTTTCTTCATCCTCCCTGATGCCTTTGCATCCTTAAAATGTGGTGCACGGATTAGAACAAGACTTCACTGAAGCTGAACCATTTATTTATGCAGGTTCACCATAATCTTGTCATTTTTATATGTCATGTTTCCATCTGTAAAATCCAAGATCCCATATGCATAGTTAATTCGGTGCTCATGCTATCCCACCACTCTTTGATTTGTAAACATATACTTCCAGATCTCTCTGTTCCTGCTGCACCCTTTTTAGAATTGTATCCATTGGCCCAGATTTTTAGAGAGTCATGGAGACTTCATGATGTGTCCAAACTTGCTATTGAAACCTAGATCTGGAATTTCACATTTTTCCTTTTGCAGCTAGGGGAACAGGGTAAGATGTGCCTCACACATGAGGAAAACCTGAACTGAGCAGAGCCATTTCAACTCAGTTCAAACGGATTCCATTATTTCTGTAACCAGAGCCCTTGTTCACTGAATGAGAGTTACAGTATTGTAAAGTAGATGTACATGCTTGTAAAGAGCAGATGGGGTCTGTGAAGCTGTCATGTTATTTAGATGTCCAGCCTTTTAAAAATTGTGAACAAAAATGGTTGCTCATATCTAAGTGTTGAAAAATATTTGTGGTTATTAAGGACATAATCTTAAATGCAACCATTATAGCTTTACTTCTCCGATACTTTTTGGACAATCACAATCACATTAGTGAGTGGGGAGGTGAGAAACTTGAGCACTTGGCTGCCTGTGATTTGTGTCTGGGAATGGTGCACCCTGCTATATACCGCACTTCCCTATACCCCCCAGAATGAAGATTCAGCCATTTGTGGCGCTTTTTCCCCAAGATGATTCCAGAAAGTTGGGAGATTTTCTGACTCTTCTTGCCTGACGAATGAAAAGCAGACCTTTATTTCACACTGCTCCTCATCTCATTCTGCCTTTCAAAATCTTTCACTTCACATTTCCCTACATTCACTTTCACATATCTACTTTGTCCACCATCCTGTCTGTGTTCTCATGAAACCGCCTACTATTCATCTCACAGTTTACAGTACTTGCAAGAATTAAAATTGTGTACTGCACACCCAAACCTCAGGCATTAATATATATCAAGGAATACAGTGTTCTGACATGAATCCTTGTGGAATCCGATTGTATACTGCCCTTTTGGCTGCAAAACAATAGTTACCACAACTTTGTTTCTTGTTAACTTCATATCCACTGTCCCTTCACTGCAGTGCATTTTGTAGATGATACATGCTGCTGTCACTGTGTGTTGTTGGTGGTGGTGGGGGCAGTGAATGTTGAAAGTGATGGATGGGGCAGTGATTGAGCTGGCTTTGTTTTGGACGCTGTTGAACTTCTTGAGAGTTTTTGGAGCTGCGCTCATCCTGATTAGTGATCAGCATTCTGTCATATTCTCGATTTGTGTCTTATAGTTGATGTAAAGGCTGTGGGAGTTAGCAGGTACACACCTCCCCCAACCCCCTACAGAATTCCGAGCCTCTGACCTGTTTTTATAGTGACAACATTTGTTTAATGATCCATTTAACTTCTGGTCAATGCTAAATGCCAGCGTGTTGATTGTAGGGATTCAGCAATGGAAGTACTGCTGAATATCATTGGGAGATAATTGAATTATTATTAATGATGATTATGGGGAGGCACTGGACTAGTAATCTGGAGGCCCAGGCCAACATTCTGGGGGCATAAGTTTAAACCTCATCATGGCAGATGGTGAAATTTGAATTCAATTTAAAAAAAACTGCAGGTTAAAAATTGCAGGCATAATAGCAATCACGTACCACTGACAATTGCTGTAAGAGCCCATCTGGCTTCCTGGAAGGATACCTGCCTTCCTTACCTCATTACAGCAAAATGGTTGACTCTTAGCTGCCGTCTTGATAACTAGAGATGAGTAATAAATATAGGCCAGTGATGTCCACATCCCATCAACAAACTTTTAAAAAACATTTACGGGAAGACAGCTTTGATCATTACTCTCATTTACCACTTTTCAACATTCTGTGCCTGCGCAGGCGGCATCCACTAGCTGCAATGTATATCATATGCAGGTTTTGCAGCAAGAACTTGCCAAGCCTCTTCAACAGCGTACTGTAAACACATGATCTCTATCACGTAAAGGATAAGAGCATCAGGCACATGTTAACATCTACACATTCAAATTTCTCTCCAAATTATACAACAAATTCCCTGTTCCCTTACCGAAGCTGGGTCAGAATCCTGGAACTTCTTCCTCAACACTACACTAGAAACTGTTTCAAGAAAGCAACTCACTTTCTCGTTCATTTGATATAATGGTGGATAATTGCTCTGAGTAGAATATAAATAGGAAAGTTTGACTGACCATTCTGACCTCTGCTCAGCCAAGGGAGAGCACACATGAAGCAGTGAACACTTGACTTGAAAATAACATGCATTTTTAACCTGAATTTTCATCTTTTTATTCAGGGTGCCAGGGATAACAATTGCCACCGACATTATCTGTGGTTTTCCAGGTGAGACAGAAGCTGACTTTCAAGAAACTCTGAAACTAGTTCAGGAGTATAAATTTCCAAGCCTGTTCATCAATCAGTTCTATCCACGTCCGGGCACTCCAGCTGCAAAAATGGAACAAGTCCCAGCCCAAGTGGTGAGCTTTCTATTTATGCAAATTTTCAGTTTGTTTTAACTAAATACAATCAAATAATCCACGACCCAGTAGGTCTTTAAGAAAGCACTTCTAAGCTTGGTTACCATTTTGAGTGAGTTGTATGAGTCAGCCAACTGGGAGAAATAACAACAAAACTTGAAAATCGCATCAAAAAAGATTATTCTGAGAATGGAAACTTTTCTCCTGAACTTGGCAATTTATACCCAAATCCCAAATGTGTGAACATTTTCATCGTTCCAGATTTTTTTTACTGGAAAGTGCAGCTCATATTCTTAAATGATTACATCTTGGTATGACTTAGCGATTTCTGCAACTAGCTATCCCTATGTTTAATACTAAGACTTGCTTTCCACATCAGTAAATTCACCCATGAATGCTAATAAGGTAAATGATTAAGAATCAAAATGACCATTAAACAGTTGAATTTCATTCTGTCAGTATTTCTGTTTGTAACTCCAGCCTTAAACACTGCTGCAGTGGACAGGAACTGAGTGTACTTTTGCACAGCTCAGTAGTACTGTAAGGATCCACAAACTTCAATTTGTATTTTGCATACAGTAACAGCTTTGTTTAAAGCTTCCTTCAGAAGCCAGCCCAAAAAAAGTGCAATTCTGAGGATGTTCTGCATTCTTCTCCCCCATTAATCAGTGATCTATAAATAGTACAGTTTCTATACAAAACAATGTACCAAAGTACAGCAAAAGGTTCCTTGTCTTATTCTTCATCAAAAGAATTTAACAGCACAGTCGGCGTAAGCTATTATCTTACAGAAAGAAAGGATAAAGTTGTATTAATACTTTATTTGGCAGGTAACATACGCAGCATTGGTACTTGATAAATTCCAGTGCCGTTTGACTTGTGCATGCTGAAATGGGCAAACACATGTCTTTGCATCTTATCAGCGCACAGTGAAATGGGGGATCCTTATACTCTACAGATTAGAGCAAGCAGGCCCTCGAAGAAACTCACGCCTGTTGATACCTGCCAAACCATTAAATTAACATCATTTTAAGTTTACAAGGTGACCACAGGATGTGGGAGCACAAATAAGCCATTCAACCCATTGAGTCTGTCCCACCATTCAATAAGGTTCATGGCTGATCTAATCATCCTCAACTCTACTTCTTGCCTTTTCCTAAGTACTTCAATATCTGTACTATAACCATTCTATGAATTTCAAAATAATTAGAGATGGAGCAAAATGCAAAGTCCTTCATGAATAGTGTCTATAATAAGAAATTGTATTGCAAATGTAAAAGTGGGTATGCAAAGGAACAGAACATGGGTAATTCTGTTCCATAAGTTTCAATCTGGATAAGATGATGACCTATCTTAGGAAACCTTATTCCTGGCTACTTATATTCCAGATGGTCCTTTTAATAACTTAATCTAGTCAGCCTACAGGATCTGTAACAGATTTCTTGTCAGATTAGATGACGTTTTAATAATGAAAGATAAATGTCCTGATCTGATGGAGGGTTTAATGCAGCAAAGAAAAACATTGCATCTCAAGCAGTGTCAATGTAAATGTTTATATTGACAATGACGCAGAGCGTGTGTTTTTTTTTTGTTTGGTATTGCATCATCCTTCAGAAGGCTTTAAAAATAGTTGTTGTACAGTGTTGACTTGCAGCTTGAAACTTCTGTTTCACTAAGCTGACCCAATCGGTACTTTTTGATGTATTTGCCACGATGTTCTCCTGTGTCTTCAAAGAAATTTTGTCAAATAAATCCACGTGGGTGACACAATGATGCAAAACAATAACCTAATCAAACTGATTATTTACCAGCTGAACTCAGAGATTGATTAATCCGAATAATAGTCTAGCAGATATCTAGTTATTTAATCTGAATTTTCAGATAAGTATTTTGCAAATCAATTCAATACTTTGATTTGTAAATGAAAGCATTGCTACATCAGGTTACTTCATGTGGCATGGTGTGCATTATGAAAGATGCACATTGATAGCATTTTCCAAGAATTCATCTGGGCCAAGGGGAAGGATCATACAGCTCTGTGGTGGTGTCACTTTCCTAATTGGTTTATTAGGTTGTGGATAGTGTTGCTAGCTGATTTCTCATTCTCTTTGTCATGCTTTCATTCCTGGGCATGGTTTAGGCTGTGGACAAGAACTGAACTGTGTCACCTGAGCCTCCTGCAAAGATTGTGTTCTAAAATAACCATTTTAACGGCAACAGCTTATTTTGTTACTGTGGGTTAGTGCAAACTTCCATATGGTCTCAAAGGGTAAAGCTATTTCATATTGGATGAATTATGTATACAGACAGGACTTGTAATGTTATAGATCATCTATCAAATGTCAGTAAACTGAAAGCAGTAGGTATGCGAGAGAGCTTGCATTTTATTACTGATGGGTGAATATAATGTCTTATTGAAAAGAATACGATGCAAAAAAGTAAATTTTCCGAAGCAACTTTAAATAAAACTGTGGTGTGCAAAGGACAAAGAAAATTACAGCACAGGAACAGGCCCTTTGGCCCACCAAGCCTGCGTTGATCCAGTTCCTCTATCTAAACCTGTCGCCTATTTTCCAAGGATCTGTATCCCTCTGCTCCCTGCCCATTCACGCATTTGTTTAGATACATCTTGAATAACACTATCATGCCCGCCTCTACCACCTCCGCTGGCAATGCGTTCCAGGCACCCACCACCCTCTGCGTAAAGAACTTTCCACGCATATCTCCCTTAAACTTTTCCCCTCTCACCTTGAAATCATCCCCTAGTAATTGAGTCCCCCACTCTGGGGAAAAAGCTTCTTGCTATCCACCCTGTGTATACCTGTCATGATTTTGTAGACCTCAATCAGGTCCCCCCTCAACCTCTGTCTTTCTAATGTAAATAATCCTAATCTACTCAACCTCTCTTCATATGCCAACATCTATGCAGAATTACACTGATAATCTTTGAACTGTGTTCTTTTGAACATAAGATGGCAATGAACTGAATGTGCAAAATTTAAACTGTGAAATCTTTATGAGAAACTACAGCCTAACAGTGGTTTGAATCCAATGAGAGTTATACAGTGGGATGGCACCTAAATGTGCTAATGCAAATTACCAGTTTGTTTCCACATTACAAATAGGAATATTTTGCCCTTGGGATGATAAGTTAATGGAAATGTTTAAGCTGTTTGATTTGCTTCAACTGCATTTTCTTTTCCCGGTGCATAATGTTCTTAACCGGAAAAAAAGTACAGGTTTTATAGAAAATTATACTTTGACATTGTATTCACACCATATGTTCATATTGGTCTAAAGCAATTTCAGTTTCACAACGGTGATGTTTTGTGGAGTACATGTTGGTTTTGATGAAGCAAACTGGCTTTGAAACCACATGAAGAGTTGGTACCTATTTCAGAAATCCATGCCTTGTGTGACGATACTGTCACATCAACAAGGTTGTTTTGTCCTGGATTTTTTTGAAGAGAGATTGTAAAGACTACAGGAGAAGGCTTAAGTCAACAATCAGAGGAGGCCGTTAGGTTTCTTTTTCCAAAACAGTTGTAACATTCAAAGGGGAATGGCCAGTTCTCACAAATCCAAACTTTCTAGTTTTTGTTTTAGCTGTAGCAGTCAGTAACTGTTTGGGTTGTCGAAGAGTTGGATTTTCAATGAAGTGATTCCCAGCTGCTACATTCTCTGAAATCTCTGTTGATGTTGTTTCCTTCTGGATTGGAAAATTGCCTGTAAGAATCTGATTTACTCTTTTGCCAAAGGATATGTCTATGTTACTATATTAGAACAGTTAATTAGTAATGGGTACTGTATCTATTATTTAGTTACGTTTTCCAATAGTTAAGTTATTCTAAATTCCTCTTTCTTTTGTATTGTGCTTAACGTCAAGTGGTTTGTCCAGTTTCATCACATCTGGAATAAGCATTTCACATCTACCTTTAAAATAAGAAAAAGTTAAGGTCTAGGCTACCTTAAAATATTTTGAGGAGGCTTGGTCTGGTTCACAACACTTATCAGGTCCTGATGTCAGGTTCAAGCCATTGCAGGAGACCACATCTTCTTTTCTATTTTTGGACAGTGTTTTGAAAATAAGAAAAATGGACACAGCTTTTAAAAGGGGAGAATGTACAAGGAGTTGTCTGCAACTTGGTAAAATAACTGCACATGAGCCAATGTTACATTTTGGCGACATTGGTACCATCAGTTGTAGGTTCAGGAGAACACGTGTGACAGTATTATGCCTTTAAGAGATGTGTTCTGTCCTGTTTCTCTTGCAGAGGGTTTTGTTGTAGTGGTGCCAAGGTGTCTCCTCCCAACGGGCAGTTTGTAAATAGCTTTCGTTTTCTCATTGAGTGTGTTTTTAGAGTAAACAGTCATGAGTGGACAGGGTCATGCTCACACAGATCCTGAGGACATGGTTTTGTTTTCAGTAGATTTTTTTTTGTTAGCTGCTGCATCAGTCAGCTAAAGGTCTCTCTGCTGCTAGATTGAAGACTTTAGACAGATAGTTTTCCTCCTAGAAATCAAAAGGGGCAGATTGTTTCTTTCTACTGGACTGGAAAGAGACAGCACATGAAAGTAATAACTGTTCTGCTTTGTTTCATTTTGCCAAAAGGTATGTCTATGGATGCTACCTGTATTGGAGCAGTTGATTATTAGTGGTTAGATAATACATTGTCTTGTTAAGTATATCAGTAGTGTAAAGTTATACGATTCTTTGTTTTGTTGCATTTTAACTGCATTGTAATAATTAAGTGTGTTTTGATTAAAACTTAGTGGTGGACCAATGCAAGAACTGGCCTTTTGTGTTTTAACAGGAATGGCATTACCTTAGCAACTGAAGCGAATCATGAAATTAGATTCTATGTTTTGATCATCAAAAATACTGAATGAGGGCTGCTGAATTAGCACCAAAATCCAACTAGTTCATTGATGTTCATCAGGGAAGAAAGCCTTCCATCTCTATGGTCTATCCTTCATAATTCCAATCCATCTGTACCGACAGCAAGAATGGCAGCAAATGCTACCTTGCCTGTATTTCCACATTTTAATAAAAATATGAAAAATATCTATAGTTGAGAATTCAAATGGTTCTTATCATTGACAGAGTTCTGAGGTTATAGTTTTTCTAAACAAGTAGGAAGTGGTTTGAAAATTTCACCTTTAGGGAATGTAACTGCCATAAAAATGCTGGAGAAATGTTTCTATGGGCAATAAATATTGAATTAGTGACAAATTTCTAGAGAGTTACAGTCCATTTTACACCATCTGTGTCAAAGATTGGAAGTGATATTGAATAAATGCATCACTTCGTAAACAAACCACAAAGATTCACAAAGCACTGGAGACTTTGAAAACCCAAAAGCTCTAATTCTGTGAAAAATGAAACTTGAAGCCTGACAATAAATGTGCTCAAAATTTCTGATGTTAAATGAAGGGAATTGGAGAATCAAAGCCTTAAACAAAAGGCAGAATCTTAGAGAACTGTGGCTGACATAGACTATGGTGAGAAATGTGGGTGAATCACGTGAGAAGTTCTGCAAGTCCTTTCTCAACATTGGAAGCAACTCAGTGCATTTTAAAACAGAGTTCTAGATATCAGGGTGAAATTCTGTCTATGGAGTGGCAGGATCATATTAAGGGGGATTTTTGTTTCTATGCAACTGGCTCCTTCTTGGGAGTGACAAGTGACCTGTGTGAAATCTCTCTGTCATCCATCTTCCCAATGAATTGCGGTAGGAGAGTGACTGATGCCATTTGTACAAGATCACATTGATTCATTTTGCTTCTCCATGCCAAGGTCAGTGCTGTTGTAGGATTTGGAAAATAAAGCTGGAAAATATAGCTGGAAAGTGGAACTGCATATTCCAGGAGGTATCAGTCATGCAACTATGTGCTGTGAAAAGAGTGTGCTGGGGGCTACTGTGCTATTATTTTCCCATTGAAGGATAACTCTGCAACACCAGTGCTCCGCCTGGTGTTTGGCGAGAATTTATAAATGGCAGTGGCAGAAGGGATGCCAGTCTAATATAGGACATTAGCCAATGGCAAATTCTTCCAGCGAAATGGTAGAATTAGGCTAGTACAGGACTTGAAGGGCACCATAGGACCGTGGTAGGAAATTAGTGAGAAACATTTAAGATGAGTTGGAAAGAAATCTTGCTAGACCTCATAGAGAGAAATCCTCAGTGAAACACAAGGAAGTTTACACTTAGCCAAAATAATGTGAAGATTCAGCCCAAGTACTTTAACATAAAATATTCTGAAGAAATATTCAGCAACTTTAAATTAATATATTTCCTTCTTTATCATTTTCAGTCGTCATACACACAGGTAATAGAGCAACGAGTCAGCTAGCAAAGTTTTTAATTACCCTCTTGCCATAAATCATTAAAACACCTAAGAGCAGCTCTTGAGTCTGAGTTGACCTTTTAAAATTAGGATATTAATTTCCCCTCTTGCTTCTTCAGGAGCACCCATTGTTAGCCTGCTACCTCTGACAGCAGAACCAGTGACAAGAACATAATGTGTGGGAAATTATCGTTACATGAACCTTCATCCCACCACTTATAGTATTATAGTACAGCAATGATGTACTGTGCCACCTTAAATATTTTATATATTTAAATCTGTCTATCAATCACTGACAAATTTTGCAATTTGGGTTCTGCCACATGCTAATATTTAAGACTCAGCATAAGCGTGTTTAAATTTATTTTAATGACTTTGAACTTTCCCACCAATGTAAATTATTTTTTAAAGGTGCTACAGTTGACACCTCAAAGATTTCTCTGACAGATAAATGAAATAAGGCAAAATTGTTCAAAGAACAATTATGTCATGTAATTGAATGTCATTACTGCTTTGTACTCAGTTAAGTGTTTTACACCTCAACATTTTTGTGTTGATTACAATGAAGATACATTATCCCTTTGAAGATATGCAGGCTGATTGATGGAAGAAAACAAAAAGTGTTCATCACTGCTTGATATTTAGCTTTACACATCCTGGCTTTCCATGAGTTTGACATACTCCTAAATGCTTCAAATAATAGCTGTAATCACATAATTGTTGACACTTCCAACAGGCAATTGATACTGCTGTAGGGTACAACATAGCAACAGTAAAGCATTTTACATACCTTCATTTTTGAAGTTGGTGTGTATAACAATTACATTTTGTTTTTCATTTGTCGTGATGTAAAGCTGTATTGTAAAATTGTTTATTCCATTCCTAATTTACATTTTTATAGCTTGTGCTGAGCGTTGGAAAATATATAAAATACTTGTAACTTTGTCATTAGCCTTAATTTTAATGTTTATGCCAACCTCTCCAATCCTCCTCTATACCTTTTAAAGAGTAACTTTTTTCATTGAGGAACTATAAACTTTAAGATGATGTCATGTTATTTAATAATGAAGGTGGTAGGTTCTAATGGAATGGATTGATGAATTTACAAGTATTAAAATAAAACGTGATAACTTGAAATTTGTTTAAATGCTAAGAAGTACTTTTTACAGCCAATCATTGACCTTTAGATGAGCAAAACATTGAGTAATTTTCAATTTATAACAGTCCTTCAAAAGAAATCAGGGTAGGTTCCTGTTAGTGAAGGACATCTCTAAAGGTTGTGAACTTATTCACTCACCTCTCTCTCCACCGCCCCCCCCCCCGCCCCACAACTCTTCTTTTAATTGTTAATTGTACCGTTAATGAATTTACAAGTATTAGTAATCTGTTCCTCTTTAAGTTGAATCAGCATTCAAACAAACTGATAAACATCAGTACCTTGCTGTAGCTTTAAATTAAATCTCGTGTTCATAAGCCCCTGAAAGTTCTATGCTGTGTAGTGTAGTGCTATCACATGCTGCTTCCTTGTTCCCTTTGGCTGCTACTACACTGAAAGCACACTTCTTAACAAAACCAAAACTTACACCTGTAATAAAGATTGTCAGAGAAAGCTCTTCCCCAAATCTGTCTCCTTACATAATGTGATGATTTAATAGATACTCTATTAATATTTGAAGGCAATTTCAATGGAGAACATCTTGGTTATATCAGGTCAGTTTCACTTTAGTCAAAAAGGAACTCGTGAAATGAGCATTTACAAGTAATGTGAAGTATATTCAAATACATTGGCTTTAAATCTGTCAGTACATTTATATTCTACAGTTCATATACATATTATGTTGTCGATTGTCAGAAAAACCCATCTGGTTTGCTAATGTCCTTCAGGAATGGAAATCTGCCATTCTTACCTCGTCTGCCCTACATGTGACTCCAGATCCACCACAATTTTGATGACTCTCAGTTGCCCTCTGAAATGGCCTAGGAAGCCATTCAGTTATACCAGTTGTGACAAAGTCTCAAAGAAATGAAACTGGACAGATCACTTGACATCGATCTAGGAACCAGAAAAGACAATGGCAGAAACAGCCCTATCTAACCTGCAAAGTCGTCCTTACTAAAATTTGGGGGCCAGTGCCAAAATTGGGAGAGATACCACCATCACCATCCTTGGATATGTCCTCTCCCACTGGCAGGACAGACCCAGCAGAGGTGGTGGCACAGTGGTAAACAGTTGGGAGGGAGTTGCCTTGGAAGTCCTTAACATTGACTCCGGACCTGATGAAGTCTTGTGGCTTCAGGTTAAATGTGGGCAAGGAAACCTTCTCCTGATTACCGTCTCTCTCAGCTGATGAATCGGTATTCCTCCATGTTGAACAACACCTAGAGGAAACAGTGAGGATGGCCAGGGGACAAAATATATTCTGGATGGGGGATTTCAACGTCCATCACCAAGAGTGGCTCAGCAGCAGTACTACAGATCAAGTTGTTCGGGTCCTAAAAGACTTAACTGCTAGACTGGGTTTGCGGCAGGTGGTGAGGGAAAAACATACTTGACCTCATCCTTCTCAATCTGCCAGCAGCACATTCATCTGTCCATGACAGTATTGGTAAAAGCAACCACGGCACAGTCGTTGTGGAGATGAAGTGTCACCTTCACATTGAGAACAACCTCCATCGTGTTGTGTGATATTATCACTGTGCTAAGTGGGACAAACTTCAAGCAGATCTAGCAACTCAAGACTGAGAATCCATGAGTTGCTGTGGGCCATCAACAGCATCAGAATTGTACTCCACAACCTGCAACGTTGTGGCCCGGCATAAACCCCACTCAACCATTACCATCAAAGCAGCAGATCAACCCTGATTCAATGGAGAGTGCAGGAGGGCGTGCCGGGAGCAACACCAGGCACGCTTGAAGATGAGGTAGCAACCTGGTGAAGTCACCAAACAGGACTCCTTGCATGCCAAAGAACATGAGCAGTAAGCAATAGACGGAGCTAAACAATCCCAAAATGAATAGATCAGAACTAAGCTCTTCAGTCCTGCCATAGCCAGTCGTGAGTGATGGTGGACATTTAAACAACTCGCTGGTGGAGGAGGCTTCACACATATCCCCATCCTCAATGATGGAAGAGCCCAGCACACCAGTGCGCTTTTGCAGCAATCTTAAGCCAGAAGTGCCATGTGGATGATCCGTCTTGGCCTCCTTTTGTGTCCCCAGCATTACAGATGCCAGTCTTCAGCCACTTTGATTCAATCCATGTGATATCAAGAAATGGTTGGAGAGACTGGATACTGCAAAGGTTATGGGCCCTGAAATTCCGGCAATAGTACTGAAGGCTTGTGCTCCAGAACTTCTCACTCCCCTAGCCAAGCAATTCCAGTCCAGTTACATCCTGGCAATGTGAAAAATTGCCCTGGTATGTTCTGTACATAAAAAGCAGGACAAATACAATCAGGCCAATTACCTGCCCCATTAGTCTACTTTCGATCATCAGTAAAGTGATGAAAGGTGTCATCGGTAGTGTTATCAAGCAGCACCTGCTCAGCAATAACCTGTGCATTGACGCCCAGTTTGGGTTCCACCAGGGAAACTGATCTCCTGACTTCATTAAAGCCTTGTTCAAACATGGACAAAACAGCTGAATTCTAAAGATGAGGTGAGAGTGACAGCCCTTGATATCAAGGCTGCATTCGACCAAGTGTGGCATCAAGTAGCCCTAGCAAAACTGGTATCGGGGGCAAACACTCCAGTGGTTGGAGTCATACCTGACCCATAGATAGTTGTGGTTGTGGGAGGTCAATCATCTCAGCTCCAGGACATCTCTGCAGGAGTTCCTCAGGGTATTGTCCTTGGCCCAACCATCTTCAACTTCTTCATCAATGACCTTCCCTCCATCATAAGGTCAGAAGTGGGGATGTTCGCTGATGATTTCACAATGTTCAGCACCATTCATGACTCCTCAGATACTGAAGCAGTCCATGTTCACATGCAACAAGACCTGGACAATATCCAGGCTTGGGCTGACAAGTGGCAAGTGACGTTCGTGCCACACAAATGCCAGGCTATGACCACCACCAATAAGAGACAATCTAACCACCGCCCCTTGACATTCAGTGGTGTTACCATCGCTGAATCCCCCACTACCAAATCCTGCATGGTACCATTGACCAGAAACTCAACTGGACTCACCAATAAACACAGTGGCTGCAAGAGCAGGCCAGAAGTGAGGAATACTGCGGCGAGTAACTCACCTGCTGACTCCTCAAAGCCTATCTGCCATCTACAAGGCATGAGTCGGGAGTGTGATGGAATACTCCCCACTTGCCTGGATGAGTGCAGGCCAACAACACTGAAGAAGCTTGACAGCATCCAGGAAAAAGCAGCCTGCTTGATTGGCACTATGTCTACAAGCATTCACTCCCTCCACCACCGACGCTCAATAGCAGCAGTGTGTACTATCTACAAGATGCACTGCAGAAATTCACCAGAGATCCTCGGACAGCACCTTCCAAACCCACGACCACTTCCATCGAGAAGGACAAGGACATCAGACATATGGAAATACCACCACCTCCAAGTCGCTCACCATCTTGACTTGGAAATATATCACCGTTCCTTTACTATCGCTGGGTCAAAAACTTGGAATTCCCTCCCTAATAGCGTTGTGGGTCAACCCACAGATGGAGGACTGCAGTGGTTCAAGAAGGCAGTTCACCACTACCTTCTCAAGGGCCACTAGGGATGGGCAAGAAATGCTGGCCAGCCAGCAATGCCCACATCCCACAAATGAATAGAAAAAACATCAGTCAAGCTCTTATTCCAATGTTTATTTTATATGCCTATTTTTAATGTACATTTGATTAGGAAGCCATTTTTCAGTTCTGAAGATATTTTGAGGACATTTATTCTGGATTTAAAGCCTCCATTTGGTATCTTCTCATTAGTTTTAAATATAACTATTAGATCTGGCATCTCTTTGTTTTCAGAGTTATGATGAAAGAACAGGTGAGTGATAATCACATGTGGTTTTCCTGGAAAGTTGTCAATCTTGAATGTAGAAAGTGTCCAGAAACGTTTAAAGAAGTGTTTTTAATTGGTACCTGAAAAAGCTCAATTTCTCTTACCTGCTCCAGCTAGATGAGCAAATTGATAAAATAGAGGTACTTGAACTGTGATATTGATGACTGCAGCCAAGGTGTTGCACCTTAACTTGCCAGGCTAAACATATCTGCAGGGATTGAGATAGACCTGACCTTCACACACCAGACAGCATTTACACCCACATTGTGAGTGAAAATGCATTAGTAGTAATGATTCCAACATCTTTGAAGGGAAAGGTTCATTCTAACAATTGTTGTTTTGAGGGAGATGCCTTGTCATTCAAGGCTCGGAGGTATACAGTGGCAGTTCAAATGCCCATTCTCATAGTTCAATAGTCTTCTGATAAAAGCTGCAGAAAATGCTGCCTCTTGCAGATTCAGCTCTGTCTCGAGGTTGTTCGAACATTTTCAGGAATGTAGCAGCTATGCACATTGCTGGCTATCATGAGCAACTTCACTGTAGAATGTTCAGATATGACATGCTGACTGAAACTTTGAGAGCTACCTATTCTTAGCACACGGCAATGTTAGTTTATGTTAGCAATGTAACTGCTGTTCGATCTATTCCTCAAGAACTGTCGATGTGACAGCTGCCTTATTTTCTCTGCCTCCCCTTACCCATTCAAACGTATTTCCCTCTGAACTCACTGCACTCAGTGCTTTCAGATCTAACCCTGACTTTGTAATCAAGCCAGCTGACAAAGATTAATGTGGTTTTTTGGTGTACTGACAACATTACAGAGGTTGAGCACCAGTTCTCGGACACCACCTCCTATCTCTCTCAGACTATCACCCCACCATTGGATCTCCCCCTCTTCCACCACCAAGCTCATCGTCCCTCAACCCCACATCGCCTGCTTCTGCCACCAGCCCAAAATCCACAAACAAGTCTGCCTGGGCAAACCCATTGTTTCTGACTGCTCCTGCCCCACAGAACTTAGCTTTTCCTACTGCGACTTGATTTTTTCTCTACCTTGCCCAGTCCTTCCCCACTTACATCCACAATTTTTCAGACTCTCTGTATCAGTTCAGAATTTCCAGTTCAAGAGCTCCAGCTGCCTCCCCTTCAGCATGGACATGCAATCTCTTTACATAGATAACAAGTTGTAGAGCTGGATGAACACAGCAGGCCAAGCAGCATCATAGGAGCAGGAAAGGGCCTAG